>JAFBJS010004030.1:37954-67694 GCA_016785265.1 Paraplagusia blochii | reverse complement strand
TTTTTTTTTTTTTTTAGATACTGCCTTGCAGCACTGTTTTTTTTTTTTTTTCTGTTGATGTTGAATTATTACAGAATGAAAAAGTTTATTTTTCCTTGTTTGAATCTCTTCCCTGTTGTATTTTATTTTTTATAACATGTATTGAGAATGGAGTCAGGGTAAAGCAGACCTTGAAAGTACATAAAAAAAAAAAAAAATCCTAACATGATTGTTACTATCTTTTTTCTTGAACAGAGCTTGTCCCTCATCGTAGGCTACTCTGAGTTGTTGACATTGAATTTTTCCTTTGACAACTGCAGATTCTCTTTACGGTTGCCAACTTCGCTGGCGTAAAAACTGCCATGAACAGCCACTTTGTCTGAATAAACCAGAGGATCTCCTCTACACCTGGAGGACATTTAGTCTGGGCCGCTCCCAAGATACCGTCTCCTTGTAACCTGCAAACATCATGAGGCGGAGAATGTCTTTAACTGTCTGTTAAAGGTGAACCTTACTCCAGGCGACTCGCAATGGCAAAATTCATGTGTCATTTTTACAGTGTGGTAAATAATTAATAACAAGGCATCCCGGTGGTTTTATACAACTTCATTAAACATATATTCAAGCTTCTCAAAGACCATTATGGAGCAGAAAAGAGTCCAAAACAAACTCTCGGCAGCACACCTCCATGTATAATTTGTCAACTTTATGGCTCGTGTTATGAGACAACTCCCCGCTAACCCATTCAGCAGGAGGAGACCAGCGCAGGCGTTATATTGGATGTCTTATTTAACAACTGCGAGACCAGTATTTACTGGTGCCGCGTCCCCGGGTTTCAGTGTACCGACTCCTGAGGCGAATATCTGGATGTTTGTGGCGCTAAATGTTTCATGGTCCTCAGTAGCCACATGAGATAAGAGGCTGCAACGTAACTGGAGAGCAATGCAACAATAGAGCAACTGCAGCAGTAGGGGTCTGCTGGCTCTGGCTGCAGTCTTGTAGTGGTAATATAAGATATATAAAAACACATTTTATATTTTTTGGACTCTTTCACTGAAGGTGAATAGGTGGTTATTCACTTTTTTTTTCTCCCCTTTTCATTTTACAGTATTGAGCCCTTGCTTTTACAACTTCCTCCCCAGACCTCTTATTTTCAGACGACTCCCTCTGTTTATTCGATGACCAGAGTAATTACTGTGTTGTCCTCCCCAGACTTTGAATCCCAGCTCAGGCTACAGCAGTTTTTGTGAATATTTGTTGGCTTACCTTTCTTTGTAACACCGTGTTATGGGCAGCTACTGCTTTATTTTATAGCTGTTGCTGGGTTTTTTATTATTATTATTTAACATTTAGCTTCTGCAGCTTCTACTTCCAAGTTTGTTTCTTATTGTAGAAAGTGTTGTCTACAAATAAGCAGACCAGGACACACTTCTCTGTCTTGTCGTATTTATTATATTAAAAAAGGTTTCTGACATCAACGACGGTCCAACAACGAATCTCTTCTACAGTCTCACCAATGGATCCTGAATGCTGACACAAACATGTTCTTTCCAAAAAACATTTACCATTTCTCAGAAACCATGAACCAATGCCAAATTATGTCCAAAACAAGAGAATGTCTCTTCAGAACCAGGTCATAGTGACTTGGCCAGTGGTTTTATCTTCTCCACATGTATAAGAATTCTGAGAACTGAGTGTGTTTTCTATATTTGTCACATACTGTACATGACCCTGATCTGTGATAAAAGACAGTCAACTAAGGTAAAGGGAAGGTTTAAGGGACAGTTGTGAGACCAGCCATGATGGATAGACAAGAGTCAGAGCTGGAGGTGGAGGAGTTAAAGATGCTGAGGTTCTCTTAAGGAGAGACAAGGATGGACATGATCTAGAATGAGGTCTTTAAAGGGACAACATAGGACGGTTTTGAGAAGAAGCTAGAGAAGCCAGGTTGAGATGATTTGGACATGTTAAGAGGTGGGACAGTGGATACAATAGCAGAAGAATGATCCTTGAGATGGAGCTACCAGGTAGGAGACGAAGACGGAGGCCAAAAATAAGTTTGATGGATGTGTCAAGAGAGTGAGATGGAAAACAATTCATCGTGGCAACGCTTGAATAAGGGACAAGCCGAAAGGAGAAGACACAGACAGTAATGGAGACTTCATTCGGCCCTCGGTGCAAACAAATTGCTAACTTTGTCTCCTCCAGTGGAGCCTGGAGTAGTTCCTCAGGATCTGCCATACCACAAATCCTGTCCTTTATTTTCCCTAACAATACTGATCTAGAACAAGCTCAACAGTAAATCTGGTCTCTGTAGGACTGACAACAAACTAAGCCCTAACTCTGACCTGTGTGTTCCCTGTATCTGACAGAACGGTGTAGACTTTTAAATTTCACCAAGTGTGACCTTAACTTCAGTTCAGGTGGAAGTGAAGTGTCATTGACTGGATAAAAGCAATATTTGATCTGTGAAGTTTCAGGTCTATACACATCAGCAGCAAGGTCAACGCTGCCTGTCACTCCGAATGCAAGTCACAAAAAATATATGTCAAAATGTTAAAGAAGGACTTCCTTCAAGTGCTTTCCCCAATAAGAATTTGGTTGAAATATTGGCCTGATTTCCGCAAGTTCAATCATTTCCTGTCTCCAATCGCAGGAGGCCCGAAACCCTTTACAGGCGTTTGTTTGAAGATTGAGCCCCCCGCTGTCTACCTCCTGCCCTTGTGCTGCCCTTCAAATGCTGCCTGGCAGATTTGGATTCAGGGTTTCTTTTGAAGAAGTCTCCATTGCAGGTAGTGCTAACTTCTATGTTCTTTCTGCACAACATTCTAGAGGATGGCTCCTTTTACCCAAACTGGCATTTATTTATAAATTTCTCTACCTTACAAACCAGACTGAATGAACTAAACCCTGTCATTATGGATTTGTTGGAATCATTGGTGGATCCCAAAATCCATTCTGCTGACAGAAGTAAACTACACATTCTTCTACAGAACAGTAAAAGGTAAAGCAATTGCCACACAGTCAAGAGTCAAGAATCCTCTATTAGAAATGATCAATAGTTGTCTTCCAAACCAAAATAAAAATATTGTCCTCAACAGGTGATGATAAAGTGACTCTTTTTAAATAAACCATGAAAGGAAAGTCTACAGAATGTTCTTTTTATTTACACTTGGTAGGGAGAGGGTCAGTTTTTGTTATTTTGTTGCCTAGGTGACCAATAACCAATGCCTCCAGAAGATGGCGCCCTTGGCAAACGCCTAAGTCTCCGATTCCATGAGCAGCCCCTGTCTATGGGATGCCTAAATATTTTCATAAAGACTTAATTTTTCTTTTCAGATAAATCAAAGACGCTGTAAGAGTAGAGAAGCAGAGAGTTTAGATTACTCTGGCAGAAAAGGAATAGATATAGTGCAGTAAATGGTTGTAATCAGTCAGTAATATAACTTTTTTTTTTTTTCAAACTCCAGGTTGTGCATCATTTATTATAAAATAAAAATAAATAAAAACAATTTTGACAATGTTGGGTTTTATCCTAAGTGTATGAAAACAAACACAACACAGGTTTTTGTCACATTTTTTTCAGTTTATCAGAGCTGGAAACAGACATAAAGGTTTTTAAGGATTCTTTGCTGAAGGTCTTGGATGAAGACGAGATGATTGAGGAGTTCTGTCTGACCAAGTGGACGGATCCAAGAGCGTTGTACGTCTCACATTCACAGCATAATTACATACTGTACTATTAAAGAGAGAAAGCACTTTAATAAATGTCAAAACAAGGTCAAAATGTAAATATCTTTTTGATATTAACGGATTTGTAAATGGCTGTTTGTTTGTAGTGAGGAGAGCAGTCTGGGCATTGACCACTTTGAGGAGATGGAACTCTTGCTGGATAATTTCTACATGCAGGTTGTACAACATTACGTTGTATGCATTGTCCGCAAAAATATAAATATCAACTGATGTCTGTAAAGATGTGAATTTCTAGGACTTGATTTTTCTACCTGCAGACCGAGGATCTGGGGAACAAGACCAGAGAGTTAAAAGAACTGATAGATGACTCTGAGAACATCATTTTTATCAATCTGGACAGGTAAGAAAAAACAGATTCCAATCAACTCTGAGATTCTTTCTGTGTGATCTAAATCTTCTGGATGGATTAGCGCATTAACTTCATGACACGTTTGTGTCTAACGTGTTTTTCTGTCTTGTAGATAAAAAAAGAAAATATGTAATTTATGCAGTTAAATATAATTAGATATTTTTATTACTCATTTTTATTATTATTATTATTGGATGTTACGCTTGATGATCTCTCACAGTACAGTATTCTACCACGGCTCCTTGTTTGGGAAACATTGCTCTATAGAAGCTTGGGGAAAACAACATAATTTTCTTGCTTTCAGCCATCGTAATGGGATGATGCGTCTGAACCTGCAGCTGTCTATGGGAACCTTCTCTCTAACATTGTTTGGTCTGGTGGGAGTGGCCTTTGGAATGAACCTGTCCTCAACCTTAGAAGAGGTGAGTCTCTCAACTATGAAGATTATTTTTCTCTGTTCAGGTTTTCTCAGTATTCAAAGCTGCTGTATCACTTTTAATCAGACAAATGTTAATTACTGCTGGTCTCTGCTGAGAATCATTTAACTTTTATGAGATGTGCTTGACTTCAGAATGAGTTATGACCTTTTTAAAAGTTATGACCCAGGTAGTGATTTATTCTCTGTTGTTGTCTCTCAGGACCCTCGTTTTTTCTGGCTGGTCACGGGCTTCATGTTCTTAGGCAGTGGGTGGCTGTGGAGACGTCTGCTCTCATTTCTGACGTGACATCTGGATCCATTACAGTAATATACAGTAATAGAGTTAACACTTTCACACATAAAAACGTAAACTGTCAACTATCACTGCACTGTCTCAACTTGTCGCAATTTCCTAGACAAGGTTCCCAAACATAAACAACCACTTCTGTCAGTCCTGTTCTTAACAGACAGTTGTTATGGCCATATTTACCACAACAATATTGCTCAGTTAATCTGCCACTTGTAGAATGACAATAAAAATGTCTCCCATATGATAAATGTTAACCTGTTAACTGAAGTGGTCTAAACCTAAAACCTTCTTCTCCTTTTAGCTTGTCCCATTTTCAGGGGTTGCCACAATGAGTCAACATTTTCCATCTCGTCCTGTCCTCTGTATCCTCAACTCCCTCCCTCACTGCATCCATCAGTCTCTTCTTTGTCTCCTACCTGGTAGCTCCATCTCTAGGATCATTCTTCTACCAATGTATCCACTGTCCCTCCTCTGAACATGTCACCACCTTTGCACCTTGTAACCTCACCATTCCACTGTTCTTCCTTTTATTCACACAAATGTCCTCTGTCTTGCTACGACTGATCCTCATTCCTCTTGTCTCTAGTCCAAACCTCCACCTCTCTAGGTTCTTGTCTTGTTGTTGCCTACTCTCACTGCAGATCACAATGTCATCTGCAAACATCGTCCATGGAGACTCCTGTCTCATCTGTCAATCTGCCCATCCCTAAAGCAATCAAGAAGGGGCTCAGGGACGATCCTTGATGTAGTCCCACCTTCTGTCCTTCCAACAGCACACCTCACCACTGTTGTACTGTACTCATACATATCCTGCACCAATAAAACATACTTCTCTGCCACTCCTGACTTCCTCATACAAAACCACAATTTTTCTCTTGGCTCCCTGTCGTTAGGCTTTTTTTAAATCTACAAAAACACAATACAGCTCTGTCTGACCTTTGCTGTTCTTCCCCATCGACATCTGTACATCTCCATTAACATCTAAACCTAGAACCATTTTCTATGAAAAAAGGGAAAATCAAAAAAAAAAATGGTGGTTTGATGGGTCTGACCATTGTGGGTGTGAGGATGAGTGTTGAAAGTCCCTGCTCAAAGCTTCAATTTACCACAGTGTAGTAAAATAAAACAGATTGCAGATGCTTTAAAAGTGAATTTTCTCTTCTTTGTGTTTCAGATGTCTAGAGTTGGAAAAACCCAAATTCAGAACACCAGACATCAGAGGAGTCAGACAAAGTTCCCTGTTAATAACCACAAACCTCACACAAACGGCACATTTATCTTGGATTTCCTTTGAGCGACAGAGACCTCTTCACTCCTCAATGCAATAAAGACTTCCTCAAATCTTCTTCTACCATATCCTGAGATTCCACCCTGTTCATATAATTAGTTTCTCCCATCATCATGTTTAAACTCTTTGCTCAGGTTTGTGTAAAAAATCTCTGGGCTGTAATTCACTGTTTGTTGCTGCTCATTTCAATCATGGCATCAGTTTACAATATAAAATTAAATTAATGTTGCAGGTGTATTTAATAAAGAGTTATTTACTCTAAGTGTGGACAGTGTATAGGACGAAGACGGCCTTTTAATTATGTAATTGTAAAAGCAAACGTTATTATTTACATTATTTTTTCAATTGAAATAAATGATTTCACGATCAAAAGCCTGTAGAGTAATATTAATTAATTACCCTACATATTTGACAAGTGACAATTGTGTCACGTTGTAGAGCTCTTGTTGTTGTCTGGGATCTAACGTTTCAAAGCAGAAGCTGTGTTTATTCTTTTTAAAACAATAAATTCTCTTTCTTGTACAGTTTTATCATCTGTAAACCTTTATTTTTTTGGTTAAACAATGAACTGAGGGAGGAAACTAGTGATGGTAACTTCTTCACAGCCATTAGAGCCTTTCACTGCCTTGTATAACGTTATTCCTGTGTCACAGCAAGATGTGCATCAAAGATTAATAAATATGTAAGCTTTAAAATTAATAAAACTATTGTTTTTAAACCATCTGCTCTGAAGGGTTTTCTCTTGATAAACCTAGATTCTCTTTTATCACAACCCGATATTTGTCTATAAAATGCATTTCCTGACATTTTAAAAGTATCAATTTTATGGTGTTGCTAGGCAAAATTCCCAGCCCGGACAGGAAATGCCTATAATGAGGTACATAACAAAAGAGTGTATGTAATGTGTTTAAACGACCCTCCCCCCTAACTCTCCTCCCACGACTTCCGCATCCGACGTCACGTCGTGCTGACGTCACTGCGTAGCCACGCTGCAGTGGCAGTCCAAACAACTTTTCCAGAGCGAGCCGAGTTCCACATTACTGACTCCTCCACACTGTCGACACTTCACCGAGGGAGAAAACGTGACCTGGACTTTGTCGATACGACGCTGCTTTTACTTCCATCGCCAGTAGCTTAGTTCTTCTGCCTGTTTGTCGTCTCCTTCTTCTCTGAGACCATCTTTATTCTGGAAGTCAAAATGAGAAATATCTGGTTGTTGTTTTTCGTCGGGCTGGCGACAGGATTTATCGGTGGGAAAAAAGTAAGTGACTTTCAAAGTGTATTTTTTTTACTTTTTTACTTTACTTAATCAGTTTAAACACCAGAGTGTCTGTTTGGATCAGAATTTTTTTTTTTTTGGGTCAGTAATGTATTTTTTTCGACTTTTTTTTTAGCACAGAGACGGAAACAAATCTAAAATTATTTCTGCAGTCGTTCCTCCCCTTTTTATGATCTTTTTTATCTAAACGAGTGTTGAGTTTTTACTACCTTACATTACAGTTGAAGTACATTTATTTTCGAAGTCTCTTTACGTATCGGGGAATTGGTTCCATTAATCATGGATAGACTTAAACGTTTATTGTAACTTTTTTATTTCTCACAAACCAGGATAAATGAGCTAAATCACTGTTCACGATTTAAAACTGGTTAAAACCGATGTTTTTTAAGCAAAAGCATACATAGTAGTAATAATAATTGTAGTAAAAATAAAAATAATGAGTCTCGTTTAGTAAATGACATCCCAATATAGTTGAAAAACGACTTCCTGTCCCGTGCCTTTGCTGAAAACTATATGATGTGTATTAAACTACATATGTCAACATTATCCTCTGTGGAGCCACAGCATGCAGTGTATTAAACAACAGATGGGGAATTGATGACAGACATATTTGCTGAAGTTATGACCCTGTTTAGCTGCAAATTCACTCTGGGCAAAAGTCTCCATACCAGTGGTCTCAAACTCGTGCCCCGTGGGCCAAAGGCGGCCCGTGGAATGATATTTTGTGGCCCCCACCTTGATGTGGAAGTTGAATTTATAAAAATGTTTTATAGATTTGTTCTCCGCATTTTATGGTAAATCCTATAGTTCCAAACCCTGATCAACAACCCCCATGTGGTTCATTGTTGTATTACACAGAATCTCCGGGAAATTTTTTATTAAATTTATTATTTTATATGAAACACTTAAAGCTGATGCCGCCCTTCGATGAAATGATAGTGTGGGTGGTGGTCCTCGACTTATTTGAGTTTGAGACCCCTGGATCTGGAGATGCCCTCCAGTTTGTCCACTTAAACTAATGCCTCTGAACTCTATTCCTTTGCGCTAAAAAGTTAGAAAACAATTCTTTACTAACAAAAGAAATAATTCAAATAAAGAACTAAATTTCATCGCTTCATTACCCCATTACCCCCTTTAAAACAAGAGAAAATGCCAGACTCAAGGAGACATTTGTTTTTCTTCTTCCGATGAAACATTTTATTGACTGTAAAAGTCTGAAATTGAGATCTATAGAACTGGAAGACTTAACAGCATGATACTGAGGATTTATGGTCTTTACATTGTGAAAAGGAAGAGGGCTGAAACCTGAGACTGGCCTGTTGGATACTAGTAGAACAAACTCAAAAGTCAGAGAGCACATTTGAAGAATAGTTGAAAACAAGCACACCTTTTTCTCTTTCTTTCCCAGCCGAGTCCTTGTCAGATATAAAACTGTCCTAAAACCTTAACAACTGGGATCGTTTTACTGCCGTGTGATATTTCCTGCTCTAATCCACATACTCTTTGATTTCTCCTCACATTTTTCCACTAACACACAGACCTTCAAGTTTAAATTGCTGGGTGTGATGGGTGGCATCATGAATTCATTGCCTGTCTTTCTCTCTGTGTGCGGCCAAAATGACCGTGAAGAAACTTGTGAGTCAGACAGTCATAGAGGTTACTCACCTCTGAAACCTGAATGTTTAAACAGGTTATTTGCCCCCCTGACAGTTCGTGTCCCGGGAGTTGAGTCATTTTCTGCGTAGATGACTCGCGGTGAGTCCCACAGGACTAGCCTAGACAAGCCCGCACTGCATTTTCTATAAAGTCAAATAAGAGAAGAGGAAGAGTTAACACTTGTTTAAACCTGTTGCCAAAAAAGCTCACATGACCAACTTGGTATATAAAGTTAGACGCCAAATGATGTGGTAATTTGATATTGGTCGTAAACATTCATGTGATCCCAGCAGCACAGAATTGGTCACAGTGTATTATTTACAATAGTGCTGTCTTTGTGAAGACATTTTATTGCCTTCCTGAATGTTTCTAAGATGTTCTGGTGATTTTCACTGGCTGGTGTGTGTGTGTGTGTGTGTGTATGAGTCTGTTTATTTCAATCTCAGTATGGCCTAGAGGAATTTTCATAACCATGTCAAATATTTGAACCTAAAATGAGGTAGCGTTTGTTGACTTAGACACAGACTGATAGTTTATGTTTAGTTTATAGTCTATGTTAGCTAAGATGCTGTTGACAGTGTAAATCGGTGTCCCCTGTGGAAAAGAATGTTTTAAAAAATGCAAAACTGAGACTTAAGTGCAGGTATGGACAAACTATGGCCCGGGGGCCGGATGCAGCCTCTTTGGCCTTTAATTCTGGGCTGCCAAACTTGTCAAACTTATGTAAATAATGTATATCATCATTGCCTTTTCCCAATAAATTTTCAAATCTGACCTCAGCATTTAACCCATCACTTTGAGTGCCCAGGTGAGTGGGGATGGTGCCATGCTCAGTGGTAACTTGGCAGTTGGTGGATTCAAAGCAGTGTTGAGAATCCCCCCTCGGGGCAGTCGTGGCCTGGTGGTTAAGGAACCGAACCGGGGTCCGGAGGGTTCCGAGTTGGAATCCATTAACTGCCAGGTTATGACTGAGGTCCACTGAGCATGGCACCGTCCCCACTCAGTGCTCCGCGGGCGCTCAAAGCTGCCCGCTGTTGACTTTGGTGATGGTTTTAATACAGAGGTGACATTTTGTTATGTGCTGTGGTGTGAATCCCAATGTCACAATGACAAGGAGTTTGCAAAAATATATCTCGACTCGACATAAACTCGACATCAACATTTTTTTAACCCATTATTTACTAATTGAGGGGATTTGCCCCCCACCTCAATGGCCAATGCATTAAAAAGCCACAAAGAACCTTGGATAGACAGGAGAAAAGATTAAAAAAACCTCTCATTTAGGCTAATTAGTGCAAATGCTTAATGTTGTCCTTATCAAGATGTGTGTTGCATCATCATTACATCAACAAAGCAAAGTCAAGCATTTCTATGCCATTTAATATGCGCCCAGTGGAACAGAGCATCATGGGATGCTGCTGTGGAAATTTCAGTGGTGATGACAGCTTTTCTTTGTGCTTTTTGGCTGTTACACAACCTCATTCCTGACCTGCTGCTCCCTGGCTGACATCCAGTCCATTAGGGGGGGGAATGTACGTTAATATCTGTCAATCTGACTTACATAAAATTTTGTATTTGTGGGCTGCAGATTCAACAATGTACTACACCGACACACACACACACACACACACACATACACAACCCTCCTGTTTTACAACTGTGACCAGACTGTTTCCAGAAAACTGTCTGCACCATGACAAAGCACCAGCAGACCAGATGGTCATATATGATCTGTGTCTGCGTGTGCACGTTATACATATATAATGTCAGTGCGTTTTCCAGATGTGATTGTGCGCCGAGTGGCTGAGTCACATCTTCCAGTAAACACTAAATGTTTGGCCATACTTTCCATGTCTGTATCTCTCTGGAGATTCACCCATATCCACATGAAACAAGGTGAGCAAATTTAAACCATGTACCGTATATGAGAAATGGACGTGGCTGCTGGGTTGCATTATATGCTTTCTCATTACAAACCTGATTGATAAGGTTTGAACAGGCCAGCAATCATTTATTTCCCGCAGGGAACTCCCAAAGAAGTAATAAAGTTCTATCTAATCTAATGTAATAAAAAAAATCATAATGATACTAAATAAAATATTTACACACAGCAGCCAAACTCAGGCCCGGGGGCCAAATCTGGCCCGCAATGTAATTAGATTTGGCCCATCAGTATAAAGCTCTTATATACTGGCAGGATTTGTAGTATTAGTGATGCATGGTCTTTGTTATAGCACAGACATTTTGTTGTTTTTTTGTTGTTGTAGGTCTGTAAAAAACATTAAAATGATTGGGAAAGGTTACAGATGAAGGCAAATACCACTGAGATGTGTTTTTATTTTATATTTAATTTGTCATATAATTTAATTTAATTGAATAGGGGCGACCCAGACAGTTTTCTGGGCCGTTCAATTTTTTTTTCTTTTTTTTACTGCAGGCACGTGATATCTTTTTAGTAGCCCAAGAGACCCTACCTCCGCCCATGCATTTAATGTCTAGAGAAGGGGAAATATTTACAGTTTATTTTACAATAAATATTCAGTCGAGTAGTGACTTCATGCCAGTTTTTAATTGTGGCCCACTGTAAAATTGAGTTCCACACCCCTGCATTAATACATGGCAATATTTTTCTGTCTTAAATTATATTTTACACAAATATGTTAAGTTCCTCAAATTGCCCCATTGTCACTTGTTCTTTTTTTTTAAGAAAGTGATATGTTTTTAAAATCCACAGATACTATTTTTATTCAGTGCTCCTGTGTACAAATACTGCTCTCTAAGCACATTTACTTCGTGTGAATTGGGAAATCGGTCTACTGAGGTCAAGTAAAAGCGTTGTCAGGGACTCAAAGGGGAAATTGTGGTGGGGTTTGGGGTAAACAGTGCAACTCCCTGTCTGGGAAAGATAGACCTGAGAAGGAACTGCTTTCTGTCAAACCCCGAGACCAGACCAGACCAAACAAACAAGACTAATAATGACTTTCTGGGAGTTGACAATTTTAGTCAAAACTCCCTTTGGTCAACCACAGGTGTTACATTGATGGTAAAGGTAGAGTCTGTTTTCAGATGTCACCCTGGTCTTGTGGTTGGTGTGGTCGTTCTATGGAAACAACGATTTGAAGACCATTGTCATCAGTATAGTTGGAGTCTGGAAACCACGTAGGTTTAAATACTTTGGCTAGGAGGCATGTTGAGTTGAACAAAACACACAAAGGCAGGGTTTCCACTGTGTACAATAGGCAGCAGCTGCTTGTCACTCCTTAATTATTACTTATTTCTAGTACTTCAGAGTGTCGGCAGATACTTGACAACTGTCTAACTGGTTCTGTACCCTAAATAAATGACTTCCTAGAGCCTCAGTTTGTTAGGACGAAGTCAGAGGTTTGAATTAGCTTTTAGTTTTCCATGTTTAAGTGCATACCTTGTGAACTATCTCTGCAGAGGTCGACATCTTTCTGGTAATGGTGGTGTGAGCGAAACAAAAGGCTGTGAATATGTGATGGCCATATGTTAGAATCACTCAGTTTTTATTAAAAAAAAGTACTTGAACTGAGAAGTTAATTTCTTTTTTTGTACTTCAAATAAATGTGAATATAGAGGGTATTGTTAGTACAATTTGCAAAATATCCCATGTTGTTACATAAAGTGTATGTGACTGAGCAACTGCTTGGCTTAAAAAACACCTTGAAAACAGAGGGATGTATTGTGACTAAAAAAAAGCTGTATGGTAAATTAATTTTTTTGTAATTTAACGGAAATAAACCCGAAAAACTTCATGCCATTCACCTTAATTACAAGAGCTTATTTTTATGACGGTAGAACTTGTCATATAAGAGTAGTCAGCTGTCTGCGGGGAGAAGACAAGGCCGGCCATTGTTGTAAACAGCAAACTCAACATTCAGAGAGACAAAACACATTAAAGGCATTAGATGGACATGTCATTTGTCTCTGTAATGTCTTTCCCCTTCAGAATCCGTGTGTGTGTGTGTTATTGTTTTGACAAGTGCAGCATCTGCTTTTGTAATCCCTGAGCTAAAGATGGCAAGAATGTGAGAAGCCCGTCTGCTATTTCAGTCAGTCTCGCTGCTGTGAGCCTCCACCGTCCTTTGAAAGTTGATGTTGATGGTTTTCTGTTTGGCCTCTTTCATTACTGTGTGAACATCTGGTTTGTCTCATAATGTCTTTTTCTTTTCTGTAGTTTCTCTGCCATGCGGCTACATCTCTTTTATCCCGAACGGATATAAAATCTTAAAGGTTTGCTCTTTGGAGAGCATATAAATAGACTTTACTTCCCGATTGCAAAACAGAGTTCCATAAAGGTTTAAGAACGTAGGATTTGTTTCCCGATGTTTGGTCTTTTAGAATCCAGATGAGACACACATATGCGTAAGTTTTGGTGCAATATTACCATTATCAGTTTTAGCATTCTATCTCGTCTTTAAAATGCCCTCAATAGTTGACCAAAACAAAAACATTCAACCAAAAACACTTCAAAGTCATCTTTGTGTCTTTATTGGTTTAACCAGTGTTCCCCGACCTTTTTTTGCGCCATAGACTGTTTAAATGCCTCCTACAATTTTCAAGGACCAGTCGTTAAGTTGTGGCAGATAAATACCCCTTCATAAAATTTCAGAAAAACTTCAGAAAAAACATTTCCGATGTTCTGAAATATTTTCCTACCTATAAAATCTTCCTACCCAAATTAACGACACAACAAGGGTTTCCCAAGTGCACCCTGCCTATAATTTTCTCCTACCAGACCAGTATACAAGGTTAACATCTTGTATCAATTACTCTGCGTCTTCACTGAGAAAATATTTTTTAATTAAATATAGTTGCATTATTGATGATGGAATCCTAGCCATTCTATTGTTAGGTTATTTTGTTGACATGGGTATGAATCAATTGTAAGTAACAGCCAGATGAGGCCAAAAGGAAACATTATTTCTCTGCACCCCGGCACCAATTCACCCACGGACCGGAACCGGTCCCTGGCCCAGTGGTTGGGCACCACTGGGTTATGGTATTCATATGATATCTTATATCACAAGATTATCCAAAGTAGAATAATGCTTGTTCAGTACAGTTGATGGTTAATCATGTTATCGAAGACACATAGTTAGATGTGATCTATGAGCTACACTCTGTGAGATTGACTGCTAGTTTGTCCAATTATTATTGTAGCATCACAACAATTCTTAGCGATCACATGACTTTTTCTTTGTGAAATCGGAAATGGGAAATTTGGAATCCTAAATGTATTCAACCCACGTAGTTAAGTGTAAACACTTATTTTAAGACATCCATATTCTAAGCATAGCTATGGTGACTCACTTGAAAGGATAACATGGACCTAACTTAGTCCGCAGGCCTTGAGTTTGACATATGAGCTGTAGGGCATGGGTTTTGCACCAGTTCTTACAGACAATGTCCCCGATATCCATCGGTATTTTTGACGTAACTCTTCATTGGTTTGTTTTTACTCTACAGACCACCTACAAACACACACTCGTGACCTGTTGGGTATCTGTTGGCTCAGCGTTGCGTTTCTTGCCCTGATATGAGCAAAGGAATGCTGCCATGTTATCATCCTTGGTCCAGTAGAGTAATACTTGAAGAATTTACTGCCTCATTTATGTCCCCCAAGTGTGAGAAATTATTGCAGTTGAAGACATAGCAGTGTAACCGCTCATACGTCTCCTTCACAATCCTCAGCACCTGTTTTATAAAGAACACTCTCACACTGTTTCTCTCTCCTACTCTCTGTTTTTTTCCCCTCTCGTCTCCCACTTTTCTCTCTCTTTCTCAGCACCTGTGTTAGTGCAGGCATAGTATACATACCAGACATATTTCTGCCCTGAATGGGCCATATTCATCCTGGAGCGTATGTGTGCGTCTCCTTTTTAGGCTCCCTTTGAGGATAAATACCAGTTTTAAAACAACTCAGAAGAGCTGACTTTTGGTCAAAAGGAAGTGTAAGGGCAAGGCTCAGAGTAAACAGTGGTGGTTGAAGCTGTGAGTGACACCTCAACATTTATATGGAGAGTTTTTTTCACAGTTTTAACTGATTTTGTACCTTCTTAAACAGGAAAGTTTTAAGAGCAGTATCACATTTTACAGGTAAAACAACCGTGAATTGATTATAAACATGAATTTGCAACATTTGTGTACATGGCTTGTCTGTAAAAAGAGAAAATGTGAACCAAAGTTGCAAAAATAGACATGTTGAGATGTCCTTTTTGTTTATTTCTCTAATATTTTCAAAATGGATTGTTAATAAAGGTGATTTATGATAGAAGAGAGTCAGCTAAGGTGAAGGCAAAGGTTTACAATACAGTGGTGAGACCAGCCATGATGGATGGATTAGAGACACTAGGAATAGAAGACAGAAGACAGGAGACAGCTGGAGGTGCAGGAGTTAAAGATGCTGAGATTCTCTTTAGGAGAGACAAGGATGGACAGGATCAGGAATAAGGTGATTAGAGAGACAACACAGACAGGAAGGGTTGGAGAAAAAGCTAGAGAGAGAGCCAGATTGAGGTGGTTTGGACATGTTCAAAGGAGGGACAGTGGTTATATTGGTAGAAGAATGATCCTAGAGATGGAGCTACCAGGTAGGAGACAAAGAGGAGATTGGATGGATACAGTGAGGGAGGACATGGAGGTAGTTGGAGTTAGAGCTGGGGATACAGAGGACAGAGGGAGATGGAAATGATTCACTTGCTGTGGCAACCCCTGAAAAAAAGGGACAAGCTGAAAGGAAAAGAAGAAGAAGAAGACAGTGATTTTATCAGATTTATTGAATGACTTTCATTATGCCTTTCACTCATTCAAGGCAATGCATTTATAACCAAACATGTATAAAAGTATATTTCGACATCTGTTGAAGAACACACCGTATACCTAACTGCATTTCTTGATAAACGCCTTGTCGTTTACACCCACTGCAGAAACTGTTTGCTTTTCTCCCACACACCTCATGCCTAAAATACAACACTCAGCACGTGTTGTCGGAGGATTTCACTGGAGTGTTGTGAAGTGCTCTCAGGCTCTGTGAAGTGCCACCAATGAACCAGAACCCACCCGCTGTCTACTGTAACTGTGACAGGGTGGAAGTGTGTGTTTACACTGGCAGTCAGTAGGAAAAATTCAGCCAGCATATTTGAGACGCTGAGGTCATCGGTTGTGAAGGGTATTGTCTTACACTCTGTAGATTCTGTAGATGCTCACATGTTTTCAATTAGGTGGTGGAATTTTGTGAGCGTGAATGAAGTAGATCTATGTGGATCTATGGCTCTGCCTCCACTGACTTCTTTACTGTTTTGTCTTTCTTTTTCCCAGCTCTTAGTCTCCTCCCAGTCACCGCTGTCTGCAGCAGACGACCTGTACTTAGAGGGTCGAACATCTGGTGACCTGCCTATAGATGATGAGGACGGTGAAGATGACGGCTCAGGCTCAGGATCTGGAGACTACGGTAAAGGCAGCAATAATTGCGGGATGGTATTTCATGTATAAACATATTTTCCACATTTTTTTTTTTTTTGCTTTTCCCCCAAAAGTGTGTTTCCCCTAATCTGCTACTTCAGATTAATGAGCATTGGTTCGTCACTGCTGTGTCTCGTAAAGTCAGACATAAAATCTGTGCAGATGTTTGACCTGAGGTGGTGAAGACATCCAGGTGAAAGTAGGGAAAAAAAAAAAAAAAAAAAAAAAAAAAAAAAAGGTGAAAATCCGGGTTGGCCTAATGACTCGTCTCCACACCCTAATCTGGAACGTCTTCAACAGCACCTCATCTCATGTTGGTTTAGTTTTGTCAAATAGTGTTGTCATAATGTCAATTTTATAAAATTCACAAGTAGGTATGAGTTCTTAATTTAGCTGCATTACATCAACAAACTATTTTGGCAAAACAAAATGTTCTGTTTGGTTTATATTAGTCTCTATATCCAGGTCTCAACCAACCTGCTATTTATTTATCAGTTTAGAAAATTATTTTTGAAGATTTTTACGGTGTCCTGACCTTTTGCAAACACATTTACTTTTTCTACAAAAGATGAAATTAACTTTTTAACTGTCTAATTTATCAAAAAAAATGTAAAATATTTTACAGAAGCAACCTGATTGAATCAGCGTTGTACTTTACCACATGGTTAAAGTTAAAATCTATCTTTCCAAACTAACTATCTCTCCAAAATATAAGAGGGCAATAAAGCAGTGACTCAAACTATGAATGAACTTGACAATAAATTTACACTAAAACATAAAAAAATTATAATCTCTAAATTTTAGCTAGAGCTACACAAATGGTGAGGATTTTGCTAAAGACAGGAGACCGTTGAGATTACTCAACTGATCATGTTTGAAAAACTGTTACAAGAAAATTAGAAATTCATCCCAGCACCAGAACAAAGGGTAGATGTTAAAAAAAAAAAAAAACTTTATTTACCCAAATCCTGCGCTGGATTGAAGTGATGTTGTTTCTTTTTCTTTCCCAGGTTTTGCCATTGAGGACAGAGAAGAGTTAATAAGGAGAATTCTCAACTTCTCTCGAACCACAGTCCCCAAAGAAGTGGAGCCAACTCAGCCACAGCCTTCAGCACAATCTCCCCACATCCCAACAACCACAGCAGCTGACAGCCATGTCCACAGAGTAACAGAGAAAACAAAACCTGATGAAGACAACAGAGAGGAGGAGGAGGAGAAGGTACACCACCACCTCATCATTTTTCCTTCAACTCCTACTTTTTTAACTTAATTTTTCACTTAATGGCTCAGGTCCCAAGACATCACTGCAAACAAACTGCTTTATTTAAAGCTTGACATGTTCAAAACACATATTTTACGGTTGTTCACTGCACAAAGCAAACACTGACTAGAGAAACTGTCTCCTCCCAGGTGCCAGATGTTGTCCCAACAGCTGAGCGTTCCACAGAGCCTACGAGCACCACCTCCGCTGCCAGAGAAACCACCGCAACCACAGTCAGCGTGGACATCAGCGTAGCCAAGGAGCGTGACGAGGACAACAGTTTGGACAGGTGGGACGTCACGACGCCTAAAGACATGGGGAAGGAAATTTTGATCCAAGAGGAGAACAACGAAGTCTGGGGAAGAGACAAACGCATCAAAAACGTCGAAGAGGTCAAGTCTGAAAACATGTGGGAGAGGACGGAAGTACTTGCAGGTATGAGACCAGTTTGATAGTATACAGTAAATATTTTAATTTATCGGAGCAGATAGATGCAGCATTTGTGTGAATGAAGATAAATAAGTAAAAATCATGCATAAAAGCTAAAATGCTTCTTTATGTCATCAATAACAGAACATTACTGTGGAAGAGTTGACGTTAAATCACATTACAAACCAATTATATCATTTGGACAAGTTTGGAAAAGTTCAGGAATTAGGTGATTTGGGGGACAACACAGACATTCAGAGAAGGGACAGTGGATACATTGGTATGAATGATCCTAAAGATGGAGCTACCAGGTAGGAGACAAAGAGGAGATTGATGGATGCAGTGACAGAGGACATGGAGGTAGTTGGAGTTAGAGTAGAAGATACAGAGGACAGGGTGAAATGGAAATTGTTGACTCGCTGTGGCAACCCCTGAAAAAAGGGAGAAGCGGAAAGGAAAGGAAGAAGGACAGGTTTGTCAGGGCAGGGATTACAACGCTACATGGGCCACATCTGGTCCCTGGGCCTTAGTTTGTCCCTGTCTGTGATAATTGCTTATATATTTATGTATTGAATACCATGGAAAAACAGCCATTCCTCACTTATGAATGTTTCACCAGAAAAAAAAATGTTTGGCCAGGGCTGCCTGGTCATTGGAAGCTCATGTCGAGGTCTTTATCAGTAATGTTTTTAATCTCACCCTGTGTCCTCCAGCGGTGATAGCCTGTGGAGTGGTGGGATTCCTCTGTGCTGTTTTCCTGCTCCTCCTCCTCGCCTACCGCATGAAGAAGAAGGACGAAGGCAGCTACGACCTCGGAGATACCAAAATGTCCACGACAGCCTATCACAAAGCACCCACCAAGGAGTTTTACGCCTGAACATCACAGCTGGGACCTATCATGGATTCTGTCATTTGCCAAAGGGCTGAATCATCAGGAAACATCTGAATTCTTTTGATGTGTGTTCCTGAAGTCAAGCACCTGTGCTCTTCTCAATGTTCCTTAGATTTACCTTTTTTTTTTTTTCCTCTCTCTCTTCGTCATTCCTAAGTTCGTCTTCTGCCATCTTGATGTTTTTCTTTCTCTCTTATGTAATGAAAAGGACCTGAGAAAACACATTCATATCATTCCAACCTGGGTATGGAGTTAGACATTAATACTCATCCTTATTTTTAGAGACAATAATCTTCACTGCAGGAATCGGTGCGTTTTTTTTTTTTTTTTTTTTAGGGAGGTGATCAGCTTAAACGTATCAATGACCTGGTGCCGTTCACTTGTTATGTAAAGTGAAGCACGCCGCTTTTTGACCTTGACAAAATCCGCTGTGCCTTTTAGCCTAACAGACATTTGCAGCCAAGGAGAACAGCAGGAGTCTGTGAACCTAGGATTCCTCCTTATGGATCTGCTGAGCTGTTGAATAAAACTTTGTTACTAAGTAATGGGATAATTCTTGGGATTTGGGATAATTCTAGGGATTTGACATTTATTTGAGGACAGATTTGTTTGACAGCTTTCTTTGTTACATTTCACTTTTCTGTAGGCTGTGCTGAATTGAAGATTTATTGTCACCATGAAGAATGAGTTTTCTTTTTTTGTTTTATATATATATATATGTATGCTGTCCAGTATTGATATGAGATTTGTTACTCATCGGGTACTTTCTTCTTTTTTTTCTTTTTTTTTTTTTACACGTAAAAACTGGCCAAATATAAATGTCCTCTCGTGACTTTTGGTTTAAAACATTTTAGTACTTTTAAATGTGTTAGCATATTTTTAGATTCCGTTTCCAGTTCCATTTATTATTTTTTGATATCATGAATTCATACAGTGTCGCCCCTGAACTTTTAAACAATGTCGAACCAACCATAATAATATTATGAGAAGTTTTCTTTTTTTGACGACGGAGTGCGAATGTAGGACAAGATTGTTGAGATACAGTAACGAGCCAAAGTTAATCACTATAATCCAAAAACTGTAGACTTGACCAGTGTTGTCTGACAAAAGCCAAAGCGCATTCCTGTTGGCTACACAGCTGAAGTGAGAGCCCGAAGCTTAAAGGGACAGGGACATTGTTTCTTATACGTTTTTGTTTTTTTTTTTTAAACAAAAGCAGCCAAAAAGAATTAATAAAGATTATGTATGTACAGTATCCACTCTCTTCATAACTGCAACATTTAGTCAGAGTCACCTAATCTGTATAGATGTCTGTGTAGCCTATATTTTATATGCTCATAAATGATGCTGAGTGATTTTTTTTCAAATCATATTTAGAGCTTTAATAAAATTATTTCCACGTACTTATTTTACTTTAGAAGCAGCCTGTAGAGAGATTATACTGTACAAATAATTATATATATTAGGTTTTTTTCATGGGGCCTAAGGAATTCCATTCCACTACTAATTTGACAGCTTTAAAATAATGCGATTTCTATTCTAGCCATTAATGTAATGGTTATTGACAATTGTCCTGTGACTTTGAGAAAAACCTTTTTTTCAAACTTCATTTGACTAAGTAAGAAAGCTGAATAAACTTGCAGTTTATTTTCACTTCATTTATATTTTTTAATCTTTTTTGTCGTTAACCTTTTGACGCTTAAAATTTAAATTACTATTTTTTTTTTTGGTTAAGGTACTGCCCCATTTCAAACCAATATATAACCTAGTATGTGATGCCACATTTTATTTTGTTGCTTTAATTAAGGCTTCTAAATATAATATTCTTATCATATAAAATGCTTGACCCTAATAGAACTTGTTTTAGAGTAATGATAGACTAAGTGAATGCAAACTTATATGCAAACTACCTATTGACTATGGTCGTAATAAATGATCCTGTATCTAACCTTATGTGACTTGTACTAGTTGTTGGGCACATGGTTCCTTGGTGCCTTACAGTTCATTGTCCACACTGATCCTCAGTATTTTGTCTTTCTTTCTTGGACCTTTAAGCTGTACAGAACCACATGTTTAAGAATTCTGGGCTTCACTGCTCCAGTGTGATCAGTTCGCAGAATTCTGATATAAAATATAATCTGTAAATGCTGGTATTCAGCTCAGAATCCAACAGACGACCAGACAAGGGCATTTTTCTTCTCAGATCTCTTAATGTTCATATGGTACGTTGACGATACTCTAATTTATGTATTAATTTATACATGCTTAAACTATAGTCTACCTTAGTGTGATAGTCATTAGTTAACTGTACAATCTCTACTTGTGTATTTGTGCTTATTGCTTATGCCAATTTTATTGTTTGTTTGTTTTAAAAGTCTTTAATTTGATTTGAAAACACTCAAGGTACTATAATTTCATTTTAAGCAATGTAAATCCACTTATGCCATCGGTCTTTGTTAACTCTATCATAATATCAGAGAGATCTGCGGACAAACCAGTAATCTATTCGACAACATTTTGTCAAACTGTGTACAAAAGGCGGCAAAGATATAACTGTTGCTGATATTGTGCATCATCTGAGGTTCACTACTGAATAAAAGAAACGTGCCTTTAACTTCATTGCAGCAGCTGTCCTCATTTTTCCTCTAGGGATTGATATAAGTTCCAAAAACAACTGGAAATAATTGATTTATATTTATTTTCCATGCATGGAACACAAGTATGATTGTATGGAAAGTTGTCAGTGCTACAGACGTACTGCTGCACAACCAGCGCTGTCTGATTGGCCACTGCTTTGGATCACATGACCTGAATGACAGTACTTACAGTCCCTTTTCTAAACCAAATGGCAGAAAAAGAAGTAAGTAATGAGCACCGGGCCAAATGGTCAGATGTTTTTCCAAACCCAGTGATGCAGAGAAAAAAAACCCAAATGGCAGAGGTGATGGATTCCTGTCAAACACAGTGGTGTCCTATTACACTGTGTACAGACGAGATACAAATGGTGCCTGACACCTCTGGTTGTTTCTCACTGGGCTGTTATTTACAGTGAACTGGTACAGAAACATTGTTCACCTGTGGATATAATTCAGAATTGAATAAAAAAATATCCACTCATTTTGTTTTGTTAATATTAAATGAATCTTAAATAGTAATTAAACATGAATGTTAATCAAACCTGTATCATGTTACTTTTGTTTTGAGTTAAACAACTAAAATTTATGTGTGAAAAGATCTATAACGGGTCCAGTGTTGTTAAGCTAATGTTGTAAATTATAGTTATGGCTGTGCTGCAGGTGATTTAGAGCAAACTGCAGTTAAAATTAGTGTTACATACTCACATGGGTTACAACTGGTTCGGACAATTATTTTGATAGCCCGGCCACAGGTGGAACTAAAATTTGAATGTAATGACCACAGGTCAGAATCAGGAAGATTGAGTATTTGTGTGAATTAAGATAAATGATAAATAAAGTAAAGGGAAAAGCAGAAGGATAATGATAATATAAATTAATGCTATAATTTGGACCCGTTTGGCAGGCCGGATTAAAGTGTCAAACTGGTCGCATGGAGCCCTCGACCGTAGTTTACCCAGGTGTTACTGAAATTAGGTTTTACTCTTTTGTTTTTAATACTGACAGGACTTTTATTATGAAACGGACATACCGGATGTAGAAATACATCAAAATCACGTTGGCGGAAACAAGCTTTAAAACTCCTTCAAGTTTTACTGTTGTGCTGAGAGACTGTGGTCTGTGGTCAAAATTACTTTCATTTTTTTTTGTCATTCGTCGAAACGAGAACTAAGTGGTTAGTATTAGGTTTTTAAAAATTAAGTATCTCTAGTACAGCCACATCCGGAAAGCTCGTCTCTGTTAAACGTGAATCCGTCTTCATTTCTTTCAGTCTTAGAGCAAACACGTCAGTTAGCAAGCTCTCCTTGTTCGGATGATGTCGTCTCAGTGTCCTTCATTTATTTGTGTGTTCACAGATGTCTTCTTGGATAAGACGAGTGTGTTTCCTTTCGTTTGTGTCTCTTCTCTTATCACTGTGTGATTGTCACCCACGCGTGAGCCCGACCGTGGGTAGAAGAGCAGCATCCAATCACACTGCTGGAAAAGGTAGTCTAACTCCACAATACTGACTAAATATGAGGAAGTTGACCTACACACGAACAAAAGATACTGTAGATTACGAGAAAATGGTGGATTGACCACTGTCGACCAAAATTGCTGTAGTACACATAAAATATTACATGTTTACTCTCATTTATTTAATGACGTACTTGAATCATGAGGCTGATAGTCCTTAGCTGTAAACATACTTTTGTTATATATAACTGTTTTATCAGATAGGTTTTTACATTCAGTAAACACCGCACATTTATTTGTGTTCTAGATAGATAGTGTCCAGGCAGGATGGAAAAACCAGATAAATGTTTTGGTCGAGTGATTTGGGAAAGAAGAGAGTCAGCTAAGGTGAAGGGAAATGTTTATAGGACAGTTGTGAGACCAGCCATGATGGATGGATTCAAGACACCAGAAATAGGTAGAAGACAGGAGACAGAGCTGGAGGTGGAGGAGTTAAAGATGCTGAGATTCTCTTTTGGAGAGGCAAGGATTGGACAGGATCAGGAATGAAGTGATTAGAGGGACAACACAGACAGGAAGGTTTGGAGAAAAAGCTAGAGAAGACAGATTGAGATGGTTTGGACATGTTCAGAGGAGGGACAGTGGATGCATTGGTAGAAGAATGTTCCTAGAGATGGAGCTACCAGGTAGGAGACAAAGAGGGGATTGATGGATGTAGTGAGGGAGGACATGGAGGTAGTTGAAGTCAGAGTACAAGATGGAAATTGTTGACTTGCTGTGGCGTCCCCTGAAGATTTAAGTAAAACATATTGCCTGTGTCACATGCTGATTTGTCCAGTTCAGAGCTTTTATTTAGTTCTCAAGTAAAAATATCCTCCTAAAAAGTAAACCTTTCTGTCACTGTCCTACAGTCTCACATGTATCAGCCGAGATCGCAGGCTATACTGATGTGGCAAAACAGATCATTGATCTGGCCGTGTATGGCGCCGCCCAGAACCGATCCTACAGGCGATTGGCGGACTTCACTGACACTGTAGGGAACCGTGTCAGCGGTTCTGAAAATCTAGAGATGGCTATTAAATACATGTACAAGGCCATGACGCTGGATGGGCTGGATGTTCATTTGGGTGAGTATTATCCAAAATATGTGGGTTGACTTAAATGTTGTGACTAAAACTTAATTCTGGCATTGGTGTCATTCAAAATCCAGAGCCTGTGAAAATCCCACACTGGGTGAGAGGGAAGGAAAGTGCAGAGATGATTTCACCCAGAGTTAAAAATCTCGCCATACTGGGGCTGGGCAGCAGTGTAGGAACACCACCTGGAGGTAAGGATGGCTACAGTTTCTCACCAATTCCATTCAAACATTTAGTCTTAACGTCCTCTCCCATTGTAATCCGTCTTTGCTTCATGGACAGGTATCCAATCAGAAGTGCTGGTCGTTCAGTCTTTTGAGGAACTGAGGAAACGCTCCAGCGAGGCTGTTGGGAAGATTGTGGTTTTTAATCAACCGTTTGTGAGCTACGGGCTGACAGTGGTCTACCGAGCCTTTGGTGCCTCTGAAGCAGCCAAAGTCGGAGCTGTGGCCACACTCATCAGATCCATCACTCCATTCTCCATCAACAGGTGTTTGGCTGCTTGCTTAGAGATGTTATTTATGGCATTAATTATTTTAATTCTGTTTAAATAGGCAGAACATTGAATGCTAATTACTCTGAGGTATTTTCCTTCCATTCTAAGTGTGTTATAATTACAGTTTTCAAACCTCAGAGAAAGTTGAGTCATACCACTTTTTCTTTTATATAAAACCTCAACTCAATCAACTCATTCTATTTGTACCTGTCTGTCTTAATACTGGTTAATCAAAACATTTGGTTTTGGGTTCTATACCAGGGGTTTCCAATCACTGGTACCGGTCCGTGGGTGAATTGGTGCCAGGTTGCAGAGAAATAATGTGTCCTTTTGGCCCCATCGGGCTATAACTTACACTTGATCCATCATTGTTATTGATTCCATCGTCAATAATGCATTGATATATTTGATAAGGAAAAATTTTCTCAGTGAAGACAACAACAATCAACTCAAAATGGCGCAAAGTTATTTACTGTATATACCAGTCTGGTAGGAGAACGTTATAGGCTGTGTGCAATAGAGAAATCCTTGTTGTGCCCATGCACAGTTCATCCGGGTAGGAAGATTTTATAGGTAGGAAAATATTTTAGAACACCGTAATTTTATTAAGGGGTATTTATCTGCCACAATAGTACGAGACATTTAACTGGTCCGTGGCTCAAAAAAGTTGGGGGACAGTGTCCTATACAACAGACATAGGGGTTAGGGAAACATTTGATCCTTATTTAATTTCTACCATTTAACCCTTTACTTCCTGTAGTCCACACACAGGGTGGCAGGATTACCAGGATGGAGTGAAACAGATTCCTACAGCCTGTATCACAGTGGAGGACGCTGAGCTGATGTGGCGACTGGCACAGAGGGGACAGAAGGTTGTGGTGCGACTGATGATGGAAGCAAAGACACTGCCGGACGCTGACTCTTTCAACACAGTGGCTGAAATAAAAGGCTGGCAGCACCCTGAGCAGGTAGAAGGTTCAATCTCATTTTGATCTGTAACTGCTGCTTTGACCTGTTTTTTATATACAGTGGTGCCTCAGCTTTCGAACGCCTCAGCACTCGACCCTCGACCAAAATTTTCAAGAAAAATTTGCCTTCATTTTTGACCGAATTTCAGCTTTTGATTGGCCCGCGTAGAGCCGAGTCAAGCAGAGAGAGCATTCAGGCAGCCGCGCTCGTCTGAGTCAAGCCAAACCGCGTGCTTTCTTCCTCGTTCAAAATTCAGGAACAGACTTAAAACCAGCGTGGCTTTTTATTGAATTATTTCTGATGGGAAAATCAGACTTCGACCAAATCTGACCTCGACCACCAACCTGGGACAGATTAAGTTTGGAAGCTGAGGCACCACTATATATATTCACACAAAGGTCTTTATGATTGGATTGATGATTTGTTATCAAAAAAGGTCTGGGTGACTTTTGACATCAGCTTTCAGTGTTCAATACAAGAAAAAAATTAGTAAAAAATCAGTTTACCTTAGGTTCTGTGTAATGCAACACTGAACCAGAAGGGGACTGTGGATCAGGGTTTTGAGAACTAGAGGATTTACCATAAAAGGTGGAGAACAAATCTCCACATTTAAAAAAAAAAAAAGTTTTTAAATGTTATTATAAAAAATATTATGAATTCAACTTTCACATTGAAGTGGGGGGCGCAAAATATCGTTCCATGGGCTGCAAATGGCCCACGAGCCGTGAGTTTGACATCTACGGTATAAAGCTACAGAACATGTTGAAATGACATTATGTCAGGCTTGTGTGTGACGCTGTGTTGTGTAGTCATTTATTTCCTTCAATCAAACCTACATTCCCACTTCAAAAAGTCTTATATAATTGTATTTTGCCATTCAAAAGGTGTTTATTTAGAGTCTGGTTCCCTGCTGTAGTTTGTCCTCGTCAGTCCAAACAACCTTAGTGAAAATTAAAGATCTGCTACCAGAGGTTTTCATTCGATGGTAGGAGGAGTTGTCATTTATGAAGCCAATGTAAAAGGAGTTGATACATATTTGTGTCTTCACAGCTGGCTGCAGTAGTCGCTGCAGGAATGGACAGAACCAGGCAAATCAGATGACTGTGTTAAGTCATGTTTCCGTGGAAAAGGCCGTAGCCTTTAAAAAGAACAGTGTAATAAACTTAATGCGGCTGTAAAAGTCTTGGAACACAAGCAGTTGCGCAACTCAAGCTGCTTGTTAGTCAACTGTCCGTAAGTCTATACAGATCATAGTTGGAACGGTTCCACTGATAGAGTTCTCTGTTAGAACTATTAGGCAGTCCAATATGACCTGCTTTGAATTAGAACCTCGTTACTGCAGAAGGAACATACATTATTTGACTCAGCTGCAGTGAAGCGTCAAACAGGGTTGAACGCCGCTGTTTTGACCATATTTGGCGTCAGTGGAGTCAGAGGGACGTGATCAGCAGGTAGAACCTGAAACAGAAGAACAAAAACATGCACCGAGGCTCGGGGAGTTCACACCGTGTCTCAACTCACCGTCTTCTAACTCATCTTACATTAGGGGCCTTAAACTCAAGGCCCGTGGTCCATTTGCGGCCCACGCAATGATATTTTGCGGCCCCCCACCTTGATGTGAAAGTTGATTTTATCAAAATATTTTATAGATTTGTTCTCTACATTTTATGGTAAATCCTGTAGTTCTCAAAACCCTGATCCACAGTCTCCTTCTGGTTCAGTGTTGTATTACACAGAATCAACAGGAAACTGATTTTTTTTTTTTTTTTTAAATAAAAATTGTTTCTTTTGTATTGAACACTGAAAGCTGCCCTTCAGTAAAATGCTAGTGTGTGGTGGCCCTCAACTTATTTGAGTTTGAGACCATGGTCTTACCTTGACTTTGCAGTCAGGACCATTTAAATTACGTCATAAAGTATTCAAAATTATTTTTTGCAATTTATTGTTATTTATTGAAGTTACAAATATTGTAAATTACTATGTTATAGAAAAGACTCTGCAGCATGAACTTCTTATTAGGTGGACGTTTTCAAAGCTCCCACTGGCCACACAAAATGGCCTGATGATTTAAATACGTTCCACACAAGTTTGACAGATTATTTAAATGTTACAGACAAAGTAATGTTTTTTTTTTATTGTTTTTTTTTTCACATTTTTTGTCATTGGACCACATTTAAGTCCTTTTAAGACAGACCTGGGCAAACTAAGGCCAGTGGGCCCATTGTGGCCCTTATGGCTATGTAATCTGTAGTTAAACTTTTCCAAAAAAGGAGGATGTAGTTGTTCATTCCACGTTTTTGGAGGAAAATTTTTCCTCTGCCTTTTACCCATCACCATAGTGAGCAGGGGGCAGCCAGCTGAGCCAGTACCTGGGGATGATACCATGCTCAGGGCACCTCATTGGTAGTGGGATTCAAACCTGGGGCCTCTCGAACCCAAGTCCTGTTCCTTTAACCACTAGGCCACCAACTGCCCCAGTAACTATACTAGTTATTATATTATCATTATCCTTCTCCCTTTTCCCCTGCAATGCTAGCATTTTCCCAATAGATAACGTAGAGGTGGGATTAAAGCCTATTAGCATCTTGACTTTTACACATCATCAATCTTAGTTCACACAAAGGCTCCTGACTTTTTCACTGTGGTGTGGGAGTCAAAATATTTGCCCATATCTGGTTTAAGATCATTTATTCAGATTGTGTTTTATGTTGCCGTAACCTTGGTGACTATTTTTTTGGCGTGTTTAGTATGGAATGTTTTAGAATTGGAAAATGTTTAAGGCAACACTCCACACTCTCATATTTATCCAGTTCAGCCTCTGCTTTATGTCTGACTCACTCACCTCTGGTTCAGCTCTGGTTTCTAACTGACTTCCACTAATCTCAGCGTCATGTTCATAAAAGCCTTGACTGAATGGTGCTGTAACCTCATCCTCAGGGATCAGCCTATAGATGGATAGTTAGTCAGGGCTGCGCAGCTACTGTATAGACTGTTGGCAACACTGCACAGACAGACTGTGGTTTTCTGTGAGGCCCTACATAGTTAAAAAATCATTCCCTGCATTATTTCACCACCAACCCAAGACGACCTTCTCTATAGCTCAGAATCGGTTAAACCTGGGTCGCCATTATCCGTATTCTCCACAGCGATGTTTTCGAAGCATCTTTTATGACTTTACCAAGTGTTTTTAATCATCCCGTGCCCTCCACGGTCTGACATTTCCGTTGGTAGACGCAGCGGAACGTGATGCGGTCTCCTGCTCTTGACGCCCATCACATCTCCTCTCCTCTCAAATATTTTTTTGCTGACCACAGTTGGAGAGTCCTTGTCCCATTACCATAATGAGTATCATTTTAAATACCAGTATGGTCTCCTTCTGCTGCTCCTCTCTCTCATACACGTGGCTCTCAGTGGAGCTGCTGTTTGCTGGATGATTTGTTTCTTGCATTTTCTGGCATGAACAGAACTTGTATTTATACTTAATTTATAAAAGGAAAAAAACATGAATGAACTGCTAAATTAGTTTAAAAATCTAAATGGATCAAAAAAATAATTCCCTAGAGGCTCTTGTGATTGTTTATCCTACAACTGTGACTTATGACCAGCTCTGCTGATGTCAGTGCAAAGGTCTGTCACTGAACACATCTGAATTCTGTTCTGAATCATTACTTTTATTTGTCCAGTATCCAGATTTTCTTCTGGACAGACATTAAGAGGACCTGACACACAAATAAATTACTTTTTTTTTTCTTTAATATGAAAGTTTGGTGGTTTATCTCTGCTCTAAATCATTATACCTCAGTATTCAGTATTTAACGGAAAGGTTTACAGGACAGTTGTGAGACCAGCCATGATGGATGGATTGGAGACACTAGGAATAGGTAGAAGACAGGACTCAGAGCTGGAGGTGGAGGAGTTAAAGATGCTGAGATTCTCTTTAGGAGAGACA
>JAFBJS010004030.1:0-37872 GCA_016785265.1 Paraplagusia blochii | reverse complement strand
AGGTTTGGAGAAAAGCTAGAGAAGACAGATTGAGATGGTTTGGACATGTTCAGAGGAGGGACAGTGGTTACATTGGTAGAAGAATGATCCTAGAGATGGAGCTACTTGATAGAAGACAAAGAGGAGATTAGTGAATGCAATGAGAGAGGACATGGAGGTAGTTGGAGTCAGATTTGAGGATACAGAGGACAGGGTGAGAAGGACATTGTTGACTCGCTGTGGCAACCCCTGAAAAAAGGGACAAGCTGAAAAGACAAGAAAACTGATACTCAATCATTCAAGTATCATCAGTTTGACTATTAAGTATTCTAATACTAACATCAGGTAGATTACAACCAAAATTCACTATAGAGAAATGCATTGTTGGCTTAATGAAATCTAAATTAAAAGTTCATCAAACTAAGGAAAGCTATCATTGAAAATAGTCGTGATAATAGTTGTCCACTCTGATTAAAACAGAGACAGTATCTGTCCCTGACATGATGGGTGTTGTTGGCAGACGCAGGTTGCTGGTGTTTGCGTTAGGATTTTTTCCGGGAACGCGGCTCTGACCTGTTTGTGTGCACAGGATGAGCGTCAGACGTCCGCAACTATTAGTAACTCAAAAATTGCAAAACATTATGACATAAAAGAGAAGTCCAAAAAAAGTCCAAAAAAAAACCCCATTAAATTCTACAGTACGTCAAAAAACAGCATCTACAGTACGTCTGTCAGCTGGTCACTGGTGTTGACCAGTGAACTCCTTTCCCAAACTCTGGTCCCTACTGTACGTAGGAAAAAGTTAGGATAAGTGAAAAATCAGCCGGAGACTTAGGATTAGACGGATGTCAGTCTGTTTCTATTCTGATCTGGGAACTAATGCCTGCTCCCTCATTTTAGAAAAGGGAAATGAAACACATGGCATGACTGACATCATTACTGGCCCAGTGATTTGTGCTTCGGTTGGCAAAGGATGGAAATGTGGTGTGTGTGTGTGTATGTGTGTGTGTACGTGTGTGTTGTGTGTGCACGTAGCCCCGTTCACAGAAAGCCGTTCATTTGAGGTTTAGTGAGTCATTTCCACAGTTTAGCCTCTGTGGGACTTTTCAGAGTCTCCTCTGAAAATGATGAGTTGCTGAGATTTTTCTTTCCACTCCCTCAGCTGGTTACGTTTGGTATCTAAACGGTAAAATCTTAAATGTCCTCAGATGTGTGGGCTCCGTGTTTATGGCCAGTCTGACTCAGCTGATGTCGCCAGTTTTTGGTACCAGTTCCAAAAACCCCCTTTAACATGGGAAACAACAGAGTCTGCAGCCTCTGTCACTAAGCTGCAGCCAAATACAGAAAATAATGTGTCAAACTCAAGGCCTGTGGGCCAAATTTGGCTCACCATTTTGCAAGACCTGTGGGAGCTTATTAATTTGTCTTATAATGACGTCCTGAAGAGCTGCTCACTTTTTTTTAACATCATTGCAACCTAAATAAATAAGAATCAGTTGCAAAAACATTTATTTATACAAATGTAGTTACAATCATTAAATCTTTAAGTTACAAATGCCCCCCATAGAAAATTTGTTAGCTCTAAGGGCCACTTCAGCTTTCAGTGATTTACAAAAGAAAAAAATGTAATAAAAATTAACTTTCCCATAGATTCTGTGTAATACAACACCGAACCAGAAGACTGTGGATCAGGAGAACAAACCTATAAAATATTATTATAAAATCAACTTTCACATCAAGGTGGGGGCCGCAAAATATCGTTCCACGCGCCACAAATGGGCCACAAGCCGCAAGTTTAAAACCCCTCGTGTAAAGGCATAAGGCCAAGGCCTATGAAAGCCGTTAGTCTGTCACTGTTATAAATAACTAGATTACACTGGTTGGAAAATAAAATCTAATCTAATCAAAGTTGTTGTTTATGGTCCAGCGATAAATGCACTCTAGCGCCCCCCTCAGTAAAATTAATCTAGATAAAGTTTCCCACTGGATTCTAGATATTTCTTTCTTTTACCGTGTGACCCTAAGGGTCCAGTCCCTCAGTTTAGGAACCACTGTAGTAAGATTTTAAATGATAAAATGGTCATTATTTTAGATTTATATATATTAAGGGTGCAGAATTACTGTCTCTTATACACATCTAGATGTGTATAAGAGACAGATATTCCACCTGAACAAGTTCATCTTCTATCAGTGTCGACTGTCACTCATATACAATGTACGATCGCAGATATTTTTTTTTTCGTTCCTTCTTTCTTTCTTTGTTTTTTTTTATTTTTATTATTCCAGGTGTATTTGATTGACTATTTGGCTGCAATTTGAGAAAAAAAAAATGATTACCATGTTTTTTGAATGATATTCTGACATTTCCTCACAGCTGGATGTTGGCATATACAGTATACATAAACCAATTGACTCCACTCCCTAGCGGTGTGTGTTGTAACTTTGTACAAACCTGTCAATGGAAATATACAGGTTGTATTTTCTCAGCGAGCAAAAAAACAAATCCGTGGTGATTCATGGTGTTTCCTCACACTTGTCTGATCTTTATGTTCTTTTTTTTTCAATTTCTAGTCAGTGTCTTCCTAACTTTTTGGGTAGTTTTATCGTTATCGGTTACGAGAATGGACCAGTGTGTCTGTTGGAACACTTTTGTTTAACAGCATCGATCTTGTATCTGGGTCATCATCCAGACGGAGCGTAAACAGATCAGAAAATGTTCTATAACCTGGAACCTCAGGTCAGAGGCCTCACTCTGACTGGATTTTAACCCCTCGCCGTTCCTGGAAACTGGACTGTTGGTTTGTTCTGTGTGTTTTTGTCTTTCCTCACTGTTGTTGGTTTTCTCTTCCTTTTTTTCTTCTTTTATAAAAAAATTATATATATATTGTAATGACTCAATTAACTCTATTGTTTAAAATCCCCTTCTTCTCTGTTTATGTTGGAGAGAAAGGATAGTCAGTTGTTGGAAATACATGATGTGAAAAATCTGTTTTTGTTTGTTTTCTTTTTTTTAAACACTAACTCAGGTTGTTTTACTGAGTGGCCACCTGGACAGCTGGGATGTTGGCCAGGGGGCTATGGACGATGGGGGCGGAGCCATGATTTCCTGGGAGGCCTTGTCACTCATCAAGGACTTGGGTACTGTAAAGTAATAAATCTTCTTTTCCTTTCTCCCCCTGTCCTCTGGGTCTTCTACTCTGACTCCAACTACCTCCATGACCTCCCTCATTGCATCCGTCAATCTCCTCTTTGTCTTCTACCTGGTAGCTCCATCTCTAGGATCCTTCTTCTACCAATGTATCCACTGTCCCTCCTCTGAACATGTCCAAACCATCTCAATCTGGCTTTTTCTTCAAACCTTCCTGTCTGTGTTGTCCCTCTAATCACCTCATTCCTGTCCCTGTCCATTTTTGTCACCCCTAAAGAGAATCTAATAAACCTAACCTAGTTAAAAATATTACTAAATATGTAGTACATTAAAACATTCCACATTAAAACAAATTAACATCAATAAATAAACAAATTGTTGAATTAATAAATCTAGATGTTACACGTGTTACCAAATGTATATTACTTTTGATGATTAAACTAAGCTTCAGTCAAGAAAACTAAGAAAGAAGACGAGTATGAATCCACCAAAGTGGAGTGGAATATTCTTACTTTGATTGTCTGTAGTATTTAATGACAGCCTTGGACAAGAGCAAAGTATAAAGTTCATTTTGAGACGTTTCTCACACTGTAGATTGTAATTTTCAGTGACATGGAGACAGTTGTATAAAACAGACTGTGAGTCCACTGCAGTCTTCTAGTAAACAAGAGGAAAAATACCCTCCAATATTGTTACAACTGTTTTTTTTTTTTCAATTTTCTCTGCTTTATGTAACTGAAAAAGATCATGTTTCTTGTCTCTCATACCAGTCTAAGGGTAATTTATGTCATTTTTCAATCTCATTTTCTTCATTTCTTTCCAGGTTTGCGTCCCAGGAGAACTCTCCGCACCGTTCTGTGGACAGGTGAAGAGCAGGGTGGAGTAGGAGCTCAACAGTACTTTAATCTACACAAGGTACCGTTTAGTTTTACAGCGCTACTTAAGTGAGTAGAAACCACACAGTAACAGCAGTAAATCACATGTGGTTTTCTGCTCGAAGCAAAGCCAGAGGAGTCGCAGCATTTGGTGAAAGTATAGAGTGCAGCAGGCTGTAGGAGTGGAGAACCGGAGAGGCCTTGGCCGACCACCAGGGTTTTTTTTTTTTCTTTTTCTCTGCACAAAGGATGTAAACATCGTTCTGCAATCTCACAGTTTCCTTCTTCAGAGATCAGGCCATTAACCAGACTCAGCTCCACAATAAACTTCATTCTCCGAAACTAAGGGTGCAGAATTACGGCTTGTTTGTACAATTTTCAACAATTTACCCTAATTCCCAGGTTCCTATATTAGAATTATACAAATTATACACCAAGAAGTGTATAATTAGAATTCAAATAACTTCTGGTAAGGCAACTATAATTGCAACTGCAACCGTTTCATTGAGAGTGTTTGAAAACAGTAAAGCAGCCTAAACTTGGACTTATTGAAGATCCTATTGTCTTGGTCTGACATTTCCATTTGTTTTTTTTCTGTGGTGGACTTCCTGTCCTCGATAGGTCAACTTGTCCAACTTTGACCTTGTCATGGAGTCGGACCTGGGAACGTTCACACCGCTCGGGTTGCAGTTCACGGGAAGTGACTCAGCAAGAAAGGTGGGACTGAAACACAACATTATTCCTTATCACAGAACATTAGGACATTGATGAAGTGTAGAGTCAAACAAGGGTGTCCTCACAGTGGGACCAGTTTCCTTAATCTGGACTTTCTCAGAGATGATTGTTTGTTCAACCTCCAAAGTGTGTCTATGTGTGTGTGTGTGTATAGGTTACTGCTACAGTACATAAGTATTTAAATATGAAAACTAGGTTTAATCAAGAACTTTAACCTTGGAGTTTATGTGAGTATAGTAGCTCATAAAAGTACTGATGTATTTCACAATAAATGGTGCCTTTGTAAGGGAAATATCATAAGGACACAAAAAAAAAACTTGTAGGAATAATAATGAAAAGTCAAACCTTCTACACATGCACCATTTATGTCTAAAGCTGTTGTTGTCAATTTTTTTTTGGCTTGAGACCTCATTGTGGAATTGAACATTTCTGACAGAATAATAAATATTTTAGTAACTGGTTTGAACAAGATTTGGCTGCTGAGACGACTAAGGAACAGTCGTGGGACAACGTTTTGACTCAGGGGCCACAATTGGTCCTAAAATTGGACATTTGGGCCGTGTCAACAGCAGAGTGATGGAGCTTTTGTTCAAACTAAGATCAATGGCTTGTAAAAGTCACGTATAAAACCAAAAATTCTGAATTTCTAATTGTATTTATGACCTCATCAACTGGGGAAACCCAGACATTGCAGAGAAAAGGTCAGAAGTATAATGACAAAATAAATAATTTCTTTAATTTGGACAAGGTTGGTGGGCCGCGTTACACAGCTCAGCGGGCTGCTTCCGGCCCCAGGCCTTAGTTTGCCAGTACCTACTATAGAACATTAGTGTCAAAGTGAGGCCCGGGGGCCATATATGGCCCACAGTGTAGTAATATTTGCCCCGTGAGATCATATCAAATGTGCCAGAGTTAGTTAGTGTTTGTAGCATTAGTGTTGTATGCACTTTATTTTTGTTTATTTTGTTGTTGGACTGGGAAAAAGGTTTATAGATACTATTGATATGTGTTTATTTCAAATTTAATTTCTCATGTGTTTGTAATATTACGTTTCTGTTGTTCCAAATTTAAGGTTTACTCGAAACTAGAGTTTAAATGTGAAAGAAATATCGATATAATATATTTGGAAAGAAGTGAAAACATGAACAATTACCTTCATTTTTTTCATTAAACATAAATTTTGGCCATTTTGACTTTGACCCAGTTTTAAAGGGATAGAATATAGAAAAAAAAAGCACGACACAGCAGAGCTCCAGTGTTGACGAAGATGGAATGGTGAGACATGTCTCGACCTGTCTTACTTTTCACCAATGCCCTCAGTTTTTTTATGTTTTACTTTTTACCTGAACCTTTTCTCATCACAAATCGTTTGTTGATTCTTTTCCAACAGGTGATGGAACAGGTGGTCCAACTGTTGGCTCCCATCAACACCACCAAACTGGAGGCACATGGAGAAGGAACAGACATATCACCATGGATGAAGGCAGGAGTACCAGGTCAGTTGATGTCTCTGTCTGTAACCAGTGTCATCTAAAGCAGTGGTTCCCAACCACCGGGGCGTGGACCGGTGCCGGTCCATGGGGCAATTGTTACCGGGCTGCAGAAAGATGATGCTCAGCTTAACACAATTTATGTTTTAGTCATTACTAGACTCTAAAAAGTGTTTTGATAAAGGACCAGATCCCCTCGTGTTTGAGTGTCCAGGAGATGTCCAAAAAAAACCACTTTCATGCTGGACGTTTCATTTTCATTAGTGGTATTTATCAGCTACACCTCAAAGACCGGTCCGTGAAAAGATTTCTAGACGTTTGACTGGTCCATGACACAAATAGTGTTGGGGAACACTGATCTAAAGGAAGTGGTCCTTCCTTCTTCCTCTCTGTGGTTCCTTATCATTTATTTTCATGAAAAAGTGCTGCATCAGCAGAATCACATCCCTTTATTGAATCATATGTAATAAAGTTTAAGTGAAAAACCTGTGGGAAATTTTGACTTCAAGTTAACTTTATCTTCTGTCGGAAGTGAAACCGCCACAAAATGGGAAATAGTTAAGAAATGAAAGCTCTTCACATTGATACCAGTGACATTTGATTTTAATCCACGTGACTTTCTGAACAGTGACTTCAGGAGGAGAATGAATCTGGACCAGAAAAACTTGTTCAACCCATTCATTCAGCTGAACAAACTGTAAATAAGCAGCATGTAGACTGGTGGTGTGAGAAAATATCAGTGCACTGATGTAGTGCAATATTTGGTTTTTGGATTTTGTTCCCCAACCACTGGGCTGGGGACCGGTACCGGTCCGTGGGTGAAGTGGTGCTGGGCCGCAGAGAAATAATGTTTCCTGGCTATTACTTCCACCCCATATCAACAAAAGAACTGACCAATAGAATGGCTAGGATTCCATCATCAATAATGCAACTATATTTGATTAGGAAATATTTTCTCAGTGAAGACAACAACAATAAACTCAAAATGATGCAGAGTCATTGATACAAGATTCTAACTTTTCATATCGGTCTGGTAGCAGAAAATTATAGGCTGTGTGCACTTGAGAAATTCTCCTTGTGCCCATGCACAGTTAATTCGGGTAGGAAGATTTTATAGGTAGGAAAATATTTCAGAACACCAGAAATGTAACTTAATTAAGGGGTATTTATCTAAGACTACTTAACGACCGGTCCGTGAAAATATTACGGGACATTTAACCAGTCCGTGGCACAAAAAAAGGTTGGGGGACACTGATCTACAGCACTGTGACATTTTTAGTAAAACATTTTTTATATGGATGTCTCTTCTCCTTCAGCTTCCAGCCTCCATGTGTCCGACAGTCGCTACTTCTGGTTCCATCACACTGAAGGTGACACCATGACGGTCCAGAACCCCCAGGACATGAACCTCTGCTCTGCATTGTGGGCCGTTGTTGCGTATGTCGTAGCCGACCTGGAAGAGATGCTTGACAGGTAGCTGTTCGGGAAACATGGTTTTCACCATAACTGAAGTCATCGGAGTCAGAACCACGGGTTGGTTTTTCATGTAAAGACATTTTTGTTGAAAATAAGGTTATTTTGGCCTTTGTTTCTCAGGCACAAAGAAAAATGTAATGATGTTTGTATAAACTGTGAGAGAACGTCAGAACTCTTGACTTCAGTCTGCGTTAGAAACATTAAAATAGGAAGCAAAAAGTTTCAGAAACGTAAAGAATCTTAACACCCAGTTCTAACTTCAATTGAAATAATTTACAATCACAGCATTTCTGTGTATTTCACTGAATGGGTTTTTTTTAGTCACAATAAATAAACACAGCTATAATATCTATCAGTTACTAAATACAGTTTATCAATGGAAACTACCTATATCTGTGTATATTTTCTCAGTATTTTTATGTTATTTTGATTTTTTTTTTTTGCTTTATTTCTGTTATATTGAACTTTATCAATTGGACAAAATCATTATTTTTGCAGACTTTTCAATCCATGTATTTCACATTCAACAACATACATTTCTGCTGCTGATTAAACCTGTGCACCTGAGGATTTTGTTGTGACTTTTCTACTAAAAATCGAGTTTACTTTGCTTATCACGAGTCTTCACTCCCATATTTTACACCTTTCATAAATCAATCATGGTCAATCACATTTTTGATGACACAAAAATAAAAAATAATTATTTACCTCCTTGAAGTCGGTATTTATGAGATTCATTTTTGGCACTTTTTCTACGTGGATAATTCTCAATCAAACTAGTATATCTTCATATCTTTCTTTACAGAACTGCTCAAGTTCTGTCCATCCCTAGTTTTTAGTGATGTGCAGCGTTTGGTTTAAGCCAAACATAACTAATTGTCTGATGGTATAAAATCTCCAGTTTGGTCTCATCAGACAAAGACTCTCCTTCCACTTGACCGTGGAGTCTTCCATATGAATTTTGACAAACTCCAGTCATGATCTAATATGAATTTTCTTCACCACCATTCCATAAGTTTTGATCTCTTGAGACCTAGGTCAGTAGTTTGAAACTAATTTGAAATGAATTGAAAACCTATTTGTACCATTTATATTGCCATCTGTTTTTTTTGTGTATAAAACCAGAATTCTTTTCCCCAATGATTGATTTATGAAAAGAAGCTGTAAAACATCCAAGGTGGTGAACACTTATGATAAGCTCTGTATTACTGTTGAACTGCCAACATGCTTATTACACACTTGACACATGGAGATTTCCTTGTCTTTAATGTCACTCAATAAAAATATACTCACTAAGTCAACAGTGCAGTCTCATGACCGAACCACCAACGCTCTTGTTCTCTTCCTCTTGGGGAAGCGTGAGACACACTGTACCACAACACACTTATGTTTGTTTCCTTGGAAATGGAAATGCAGGCAAAAAAAAGAGGAATAGAGAAGCAGAAGGAGACAGTGACTAAAAATCCTTAATATATTAAGAAACAGACAGGGCAGAGGAGGAGCTGAGGTAATCCATCATTACTCAGGCGCCGCGTGGACCAACAAAGATTTCACAAAAACATTTTCAGAGCGAGGACTTCTTTACTCCACAGCCTTGATAAGTGAATCCTCCCTGTGGATGATGTCAGGGTGAATCAGTGATAAAGTCATGTCCAAAGACGCAGATCTGTGTCTGTGTTGAAACAGCGTTGCATAGTTTCACCCTTGTCTGTCATGGTCAAAACACACAGTTGTCTTAGAGAAGAAGGGAACTTGGTGAATCACACACACAAACACAGTTTACTACCTCCTGTCCAGAGACAACACTAAAAAATTCCTTTACCCCCTGTGGCTCCTGAACGCACCCTTCTTCTGTTAACAGCTGGAGAGAACAAGTCAGTTGTTCCAATAAAATAACGTGTGAAACACTGTAATGAAGTCTGACGTAGCAGAAATTCACTTTAAAACAAGTCAAGATGGAAGTTTAAAATGACAGGTTTATATGTTCGCCAGGGTAGGATAATTTCCAGGGATGTCGGATGTTAACTTTTTCCGATATCCAATATTACTGATATTGCTCAAACACTTCATTTACAATACTGATATTAACTGATATATGCCAGTGATTAAAAAATTTAATTATGATGCCACACTAAAAGCATTCTCTAAATAACTATGTACAACATAAAATATGTGTATTTATATATGTGTATATATGTATACGGCATATATGTATGTATATACAGTATGTGTAAGTATGTGTGTGTATATATATATATATAAACATACATATATGTATGTATATATATGTATATACATACATATATGTATGTATACTTAAAAACTATACCAATTTGTTCCAATATAAATATTTTTCTGATATTGGGCCGATAGCATCCGTGGACTATTATTATTGGCCATCTCTAATTATTTCCATTCAATGTAAATAAATGAAAAGTTAAGTAACCAAAAAACCTAGGCTAGCCAGAGCTGGCACAGTTAAAAATGCCATTGATTTTTGTAGTGTGGACGGAACTGACGTAGAGTGTTAGTTGTGAGGTCGAACAGAGTTGCCAGGAAGGAAAAAAAGAGGAAACAGAAAACTGTTAATTAAATTTTTAATTAGTTTAATTCACTTTGGTAATGGTTTAAATCACATTTCATTTGTGTGCAGTGGTGTGAATCACAATGACAAGAAGTTTCCTTTTCTTTCCTCCTTCCACATCAGGACCCAGGAGTCTCCATTTCTGTGGTATGATTACTACATCATTCCATTCCTAAAATAAATGTTGATAAATACATGAGAACATCAAGATAAATCCGAAAGTATTGTCAGGGTTAAATGACTCAGATTCCAAAAAGTACTTCATGTGTTGTATGCCACCTGGTGGACAAATTAGAGCACTACACAAACATTATACTACATTAATTTCGGAAATAAATGCTGGGGTGGTAAATGAAGTGGGATTAAATTGAGCAGTGGAAACACCTACATTTGTATATCGTTCAGGAAAAAAAAAGAATGAGAAATATTTATTGAAAATCATTTTATTTACATCCTGGTAAAACTGATGACTGGTTATCATTTCAATAGTTAAACTTTCAACAACTGTACAAGACTGTATATCAACAAATACCAATACTGCCACCAAGAGAAGACAAATAGAAGGACAACAACTTCAACACTCTCACTTATGAAGACACTGGAACCAAACTGATGCTCAGGTACACTTGTAATAATGACTCCATTTAACAGTGAACGTGTTCAGGTGGCTACAGGTCTCCTGGAGTTGAAGACTTTGATTCCATTTTGCACTGATGAGCGAGCATATTTTGTGAGGAGAGCTCCAGTCGTCTGCTTCTCTCCACAAAGGTCCCTGAACAAGAGGAGAAAACAAACTTGTTGTCATTAACTACACGATACCAGGGAGCAGCAGCAGTGATGTTGTTAAAATGACTGATCTGGGTAAAACCCACTGTATGTACGGCGTGATGTCGTCTTCTGTCCACTTCTCTCGGAGTGTGAAAAGATGGTTAAAGCGTTCCACGGTGTCTTCTGGGAGATCGTCTACTCGAAGCAGACAGATGGTCTCTGGGCTGGACGTCCTGTCCACCAGAGCCAGGCTCTGAAAGATAAACAACAGTTCAGTGTTGACATTCTCTAATTTTAGGAATAAGATGAGAGAAATGGCTGCAAGACTGTGTGAAGGAAGTACGGTACGGTACGGTATATGTCGACGTACTTTCAGCTGGTCCAGTCTGGTGGTCATTCCCTCTGGCACACTCTGCTGCCACACTTCCTGAAATTCCCGAAAGTTGAACTTGACTGCATTCTGCAGCAGCAGCTGAGCCAACGCTCGACAAACTTTATCTTCATGGAGTGAATAGAAGACGTCGTCTAGAGAAGAGGAACAAACGGCACAAACTTCAGTCTTTTACAGATTATTTAGGGTAAAATGATCAGTTATATTGATCTTTATTAACTTTTTTTTTTTTACCATGGTCTATGTAACGTTTTCCATAGCAGCTCAAACAATGCTCAATCATTGCTCTGTGGGAAAAGGAAAATTTACAGAATGTAACATGGATTATTACACTTAATGCAATTGTTATTTTTGTTCTGCCTTTAGTTGTTTATTGAATAATTCCACAAAAAAAATGTTTGTTGTCATTCTAAACTGGAAAAGTTGAAATTGCTTTACAATATGAACAGTAAATTAACAATTTACAATATTGATAAATAGGATTGTACTCCAAAAATGAAATAAAAACAGTAATCCAGTTGTCCACTTTAGATCAGACAGAGCAGGAATAAAAACAGGAACAAATTCAGATCAGGATTATTTAATCCAATACAGTTTTCATTTACCTCGGCTCCAGTGGATCTAACTCTTCAAGTGTGGTCTGAAGTGGAACCTTGTCGAAGGACCAGGACTCAGAATCCACCAGCTGAGTTATGTGACCGAGCAGCTTCATTTCATAGTCGAAGTCCAGGAGTCGCCAGAATCCTGAGAGATTAAGAAGAAGCTCTAACACTTTGACACATTCAGCTGGAAGTTAGAGGTAGAGACTTAGTTAGTTAGTTAGTTAGTCGAGATTACCATCAATCTGACAGGCGTGGATCGTCTCCAGGTGAGACTTTATCTCTTCCTCACTGGCCTGGATCCTCTCCAGCAGATCTCCCATTGTATACTGACAACCAAGAAAGAAGGATGTATTATTTATGTGCTGTGAATGAGCATGAGAACCATTATTATGGAATCTATCTTGAGATTTAAGTAAAGATTTAGTTAAAGTCATATATTTTATCAATTATAACGTAAACTAAAGCTGACTTTGTGCAGTAAAATTCCAAAGCAAATTCTTTGCATTAAAACAATTTGACCCACTGACAATTGACAATTTGTGAATGAAAAGGAGAACAGTGGAGTGGGGAGGTTACAAGGAGCAGAGGTGGAGAAGGTGGAGGAGTTTAGATACTTAGGCTCAACTGTTCAGAGCAGTGGAGACTGTGGAAGAGAGGAGAAGAATAGAGTGGAGTCAGGATGGACCAACTGGAGAAAGGTCTCTGGAGTGATCTGTGATAGAAGAGTGTCAGCTAAGGTGAAGGGAAAAGTTTACAGGACAGTGGTGAGACCAGCCATGATGGATGGATTAGAGACACCAGGAATAGGCAGAAGACAAGAGGCAGAGCTGGAGGTGGCAGAGTTAAAGATGCTGAGATTCTCTTTGGGGGAGACAAGGATGGACAGGATCAGGAACGAGGTGATTAGAGGGACAACACAGGCAGGAAGGTTTGGATAAAAAGCTAGAGAAGACAGACTGAGATGGTTTGGACATGTCCAGAGGAGGGACAGTGGTTATATTGGGAGAAGAATGATCCTAGAGATGGAGCTACCAGGTAAGAGACGAAGAAGAGATTTATGGATGCAGTGAGGGAGGACATGGAGGTGGTTGGAGTTGGAGTTGAGGATGCGGAGGACAGGGTGAGATGGAAATTATTGACTCGCTGTGGAGACCCCTGAAAAATGGGATAAGCCGAAAGGAAAAGAAGAAGAAGAAGAAGAAAACAATTTGACCCACAAATGTTATTTATTAGTAAATGTGTTTGTAATGTTGAGAATAATTTTATGTTTTACTCTGTTCTCTGTGACTTCCTCCTGTCCTCCTAGAGCAGGTCCTTCATATGGATTCTCCATTAAAAGCTTAGTCAGTTTCTTCAGTTTGGGATGTCGTTTTCTCAGTTCCCAGTAGCTGTTACAGAATCCCCACACCTACAAGACAAGTACAATCACTTCGCTCATTACACCAGACCGATACTGAGTTTATGTGGCTGTTATACCGGATGTAAAGACGTTAGAATCTCCTTACCTGTGTGTGAACCACCTGGTGTCTCTCCTGGTTGTTAGGAAGCTGGTCTGGAGTTTTGCATCCTGGTAAAAACAGCAGCAGGTTGGAGGTGTCGGCTATTTTCAGGTCGTAGGTTTTATCACCGCTACAGAGAACTGCGTGTTCGTCTTTATCCCCGCGGATCACCAGGCTGAAAACGAAGTAAAATTACATTATATTCCAATCGGTATCAGTATCATTTACATTTGTATTTTTCTTACCGAGTCTGTACGAATGTGGGCGAACTCACCTTTGTCCAGACTCGATGTGTTTGCACAGAGTGTCGTCCAGCTCCACCAGACAGTAATCTGCAGAAGACACATTGTCCCCAAAGGACAGACAGTGGATGGTTTTCTGTAGGTCTTCTTCTTTCAGTTTAGCGATCTGTAGCGTGGCCTGAACTTCCTCTAAAGTTCGCATTTTAACACAGACGAAGACGAACGAACTACGTTTTGTAAACACACGTCCGCGATCCGATATATCAATATATTTGTATCGCTGGTTTCAGCGACTGTCAAAATTCCGCGCGCTCCGCCGGACGTACACCGGAAGTGGTCTACATAGGCGGAAATACGTGAGTGTGCGTTGTCAAAAAATGACCGGTGAAAAAATATTTCCTTACTTAATTATATTAACACTACGTTTTGTCCAACATAATATATATAGAAATGCGAACCTCAAAAATGCATTGTGTTGTTATATGTTACTTTTGTGAAATAAATGATAACAGGAAAAGTTGCTTTTTGTTGCTTGTTTCCATCCGACACAATTAGCGGGCGGACCATCGTTCACGCTGGGGTCAAATGTTTTGAGGATCCGTGGTCCTCAAGTCGGCAAAATGTCCAGTTACTCTAGGACAGCACAGGTAAACAATTAAAAAAGCGTGTTGTTACTGTTAGTTATCGATATAATTCGCCATTCTATTTGTCATATTTAATGTAATGAGCGGTTAATTTTCAATCATTGCTAATTCAAGGCCAGGTAGCTGATCCGTGACTTCAGTGTCGTAAAGAATGTCACAAGTCTCTTTATAACATTTTAGTCTCATGTTATATTTGTAACGGATGCCATTACATCTATTTGTATAGAAAATGTATAGATGTTATAAAAAATTTTTAGACAAGCGAACTTTAGTGAACGTGGAGGTTGTTGGTGCATCTATAGGTTGATATCTATAGGTTAGTAGGAACAGCTATATAGTATTAACTATAGATTGTAGTATGTAGCATTTCAATCACTTTATTTTTGTGGCGCATTGCTATGTGTAATTTGGTGTTTTTTAGCAACATAAATGTAGTCCTTCCAGGGAGGGAGATGTTCTTCCTGAATATAAATGCAAAATCGACTAAATGTGTTGATCAATCATTTGTAGTCAACAATTTATAATTTAATAACAGGTCTGTCCTGACACGTACGTGCTTGTTCGGGTAGCAAATACACTATTTATATTGACAAAATATATGATACAACTATATAAACCTTAAAAGACTCTTTAACCAGTAAAAGAAACGACACATGAAACATTCTTAGTTCATAATAAGCTTGTAATGTAGAATATAATGTGTTTGAAAAATACTGCGTTAAAATAAAGCGTTCAGTGTCGCCTTGGCACATTTTTATGTGTCATATGTCATTTGAAGACCATACATTACCGTTAAAATAGTAATTTGTATTTCAAAATGTTATTTGTTAAAATTCAAATTTTCTTCGTATGCTTTTTTAAATAAATAATACTAATAATAAATAGTCTGTCTAATGGTCTGAAATTAATTTTCTTAGATTCATTAGCTCTTTTTTTTCTTTCAGTGTTCTTTTATCTCACATCCTGAGATTCTAAGTAGATTCTTGTACCTGAAACTGTGCTAATTGTTATGTTATTTTATTTTTTTCGTTTTTTTTCAGCAATGGGCCTCATTCGCCCGCTCCTGGTTTTTAATCGATGCCCGGTTGCAGCCTCCAGGCAAAATTGCAGCCATGTGTTCAGTGAGATTACAGGGGAAACACAAACCGATTTACCACGCAATCAGTGAGTATGAACGACCGTTGAGCCGCAACCATTATATCAATGAACGGCCACAGGATGGCAGCAATGTTTCATTATTTCAATCACGTTCTTTTCCACCTCTCTTCTCAGAGCATTTGCCTGATGTTGTTTTTCTGGGCAACCATAAACTGATCGTAATCTTGTTCTATGATTAAATCACAACCATATTCTCATGTTACTGCAGGTGATTTGGGAGACCACGTGGTTGTAATAAACAGCAGACAGATCGCTTTCTCTGGAAACAAATGGGAGCAAAAAGTTTATTCATCGCATACAGGGTAAGTGCACATTTACTATAAAAACGTGATGTTTTATGTAGAACAGACTATATGTGTATTTTTGAAAATAAATCGTATAATTTATGTTTCTTTAACTCCGTAACATAAGGCTACAACAACATTACAACACTAAGAGCACACTGGATATATCTATCTATCTATCATATGTCTGTCTGTCTGTGTGCACACAAACGGTATATTTACATGGCCATTATCTAAAGGGTTGCTATATACAGTATTATTAATATTGTGAGTTTAAAGGTAACTTTCTTCTACATCAGGGGTGGGCAAACTAAGGCCCGGGGGGCCACATGCGGCCCGTTGAGCCTTTTTATGCGGCCCGCCATCCCTGTCCAAATTAAATAATTTATTTATATTATAATTAAACTTCCGACTTCTCCCTACAATGCCTGCGTTTCCCCAGTAGATGACATAATAAAGGCTATTAGAAATGTAGTATTTTGGGTTTGATACATGACTTTTACTTGCCATTTATCTTAGCTTACACGAACGCTCCATCTCTCTGCTCTTGACTCGGCCCCGTGTCCAATTTTAGGAGAAATTGTGGCCAGCAGGTCAAAAAGTTTGCCCACCCCTGTTCTACATGAATACTTTTCATCTGCAATCACGGAAGAGTTGAGAAGAGTTTACAGTACAATTAATCTCCGAAATCTCTGCTATTAATCTGAAAGAACAATCTTATTGTTTCCCACAGGTATCCCGGCGGATTTAAACAAGTTACTGCAGAACAGTTGCATCAAAAAGATCCCAAAGCTGTAAGTTGATTTTCATTTCATTTCTCTGCTGCTACGTCAATAACAGCCTCTGCTCTCATGGCTGTGCTGTTGATTTTCTGTTTTCATGTATAATGTTATGATTTTTAACCCACATTCTGAGGGATTAACATAATTTCTGTGCCGGCCTCACGCTGAGCTGTGGATGGAGTTACAGGTTTTGACAGTTATCCTCTCCCTCACGCTGAATCTTCTGCCTGTGCATGTTTGTATGAAGTGCAGGAGGCAGGGATTAGAGAGTGTTTCCAGTGGTGGTGGAGAAACATGGAGAGACACTGTTAGGTCAAAGATGGCTCTGCTGGTTTTGGTTGTCGCACATATTTATGGTCTCAGGATTTGTTGTGTCACATGCATCAAAGTATGTCCTCTTATATGTAAATATTAAAATTAAAAGAGGAATGAATTAAATAAGTTAATGCTTCAACTGTTGCTCAACAAACCACTGCCTTGGTTTAGCACATAAAAGGGTTTAAATCTGAAATCGATAGAAACTGGTTTTAAAAAGTAAGAACTCATTAGTTCAAGTCAGGTTACAAGGAATTAGTATCTTGCAACTAGGGCAGTCAGATGATGTCAGCTGACTTATATTATTGGCCAATAAAATGTTTTCAGTTTTTTCTCCTTTGTTTGGACAATATTGGCATATTGTATATTGACAAATGTTTAAGTCAGATTTTCTTAATTCAAAGTGAAAGTCCCCATCCATCATGTTTTTGTGGAAAAATGAAAGTACAATATACAACTGGACTATAAGCCGTTACTTTTCTTTTCTTGTGGTCAGAACACTGTGCCTTTTACAACTTTTTTTTTTTTTTTTTTTTTACTGCTAGCTTCATTCCGCCATCACGTTTTATTGCCTGGACCAATTTAATAACCGAACAGGTCACAGTGAACCAATGGAACGGTTCAAGTTACCCTAAAGCAAATTCACGCGCACTAAATTCTTCAGATCAGTTATTTGGTGCTTCATACACACACACCTTTATCATGGAGAATCGACAAAGAAATTGGAGACTTGGATGACGAGCGGCGAGAAATTATTGACTAAAACTGGCTGCATGCATAGAGCAACTTTAGCTGTAGTCTGCCAGTGCAGCTTTTTGTCAGGTGCGTCTTATGTAAGTATAAAATTATAAATTGTCTCTGTTTTACTGGGTGCGGCTAATATCCTGGTGCGCTCTATAGTCCAGAAAATACGGTAATCCCCGAGTCTGTAAACTATTTTAGTGATGTCATCTTTAAATCCTACATCCTTGATTTTCTAAATCTCTTTTTTAGATGTAATATAAATCATAATTACACTTTTTTGGTGCATGATCTGTGTTGGCCTCAGATTAATATTCTACTAAAGCAGGACAGACATGCACTCTAGTCCTGGCTCTGAGCTGATGTGGGTTTGAGTCCAGTCTCTAACCACAGACGTGTGTCCTGATGGCGGTTGAGTTTAAATGAGATTTGGATGGTTGGAAAGAGAGAAGTGGAGAAATGGAATTTGACAGATGAATGGTTTGTCGGCACAGTCTCTGTCCAGCATCTCTGTCCAATATATCTGCCCAGCAGCTCATTCCAAAAACTCTGTTCAAGCTCGATTCACATTTTAACTTACATTTGGAAAAACATGGAGTGGGAGGCAAATGGATGAAAAAAACTGTAAAAAAATGTTGAATATTTTCAGGTGTTTTTTTTTTTTTTTTCTTCGAAGAGAAGATGAATTAACTTTATGTTCCCGGTCTACTTCTTCTTTTTCCGCAGATTTTGAAGTTGGCAGTTTATGGCATGTTACCCAGTAATCTGCACCGGCGCACCATGATGCAGCGATTACACATCTTTCCTGATGATGTAAGTCCTGGTTGTTATCACGGGGAGCTGACAGGTTTACAGACGCTCCGCAAACAACTCAGTCATCCGGGCTTATCATGGAGAAGCAGAAATGTGTTCCGTTATTGTGCCGTGTTTTTTTGCGGATATCCATGAAGTGTGAGGCAACTTTCATTTGATTTTCTGTGTCAGGTGTTTGACATTTCAGGTTCTCCACGTGCAAACAGGTTGAAGGAGTTAACAAATTACTATAAATGCTGCGTTTATGTAAAATATTCCTCTTTTCCTTTTGGCTTCTACCTTCTTCAGTGGTTGCCACAGGGAATAATCATTTTCCATCTCCGCCTGTTCTCTGTATCTTCTACTTTGACTCCAACCACCTCCTTCCATCATTCTCCTCTTTGGCGTGCCTAGACATGGAAGCGTGAACTCTTGCAATATCCTACCAGTGTATCCACTGTCCCTCCTCTGAACATGTCCAAACCATCTCAATCTGTCTTCTCTAGCTTTTTCTCCAAACCTTCCTGTCTGTGTTGTCCCTCTAATCACCTCATTTCTGATCCTGTCCATCCTTGTCTCTCCTAAAGAGAATCTCAGCATCTCTATTTCCTCCACCTCCAGCTATGTCTCCTGTCTTCTGCCTATTCCTAGTGTCTCTAATCCAGACTCTTCTACTTTCCTCCAGCTGTTCTTAACCTCCACTCCTTTCTTCCTCCTCCACAGTCTCCACTGCTCTGAACAGTTGACCCCCAGTATCTTAACTCCTGCACCTTCTCCACCTCCACTCCTTGTAACCTCTCTATGTTCTCCCCGTCTTTACAAAGATTTTCTCTGCTTTGCTACGACTGACCTTCACTCCTCTTCTCTCTAGTCCAAACCTCCACCTCTCTAGGTTCTCTTCCAGCTGCTTCCTCCTCTGACTACAGATCACAATATCATCTGCAAACATCATCGTCCTTGGAGACTCCCGTCTGACCTCATTTGTCAATCTGTCCATCACCAACGCAAACAAAAAGTGTCTCGTTGCCAACCCTGGGTGCAGTCCCCTCTCCACCTTGAAGTCTTTTGTCCTTCCAACAGCACATGTCACCACTGTCCTGCACCAATAAAACATACTTCTCTGCCACTCCTGACTTCCTCAGGCAAAACCACAATTCCTCCCCTTGCATCCTGTCACAGGACTTTTCCTAATCCTTCAACACACATTGCAACTCCTTCTGTCCTTCACCGTACTTGTCCATTTTATGCTTAATTCTTAAGAAAAACATTTTGCCAAATCTATGATGCGATGCGATCAACAAAAAGATGTCCATACCGGATCGGTCGGGGCCCGGGATAACAACGACCGCCAACAGTGCTGTTAACCTACAGGGTACTGTTGGTCGAAGGATTTCTGGATGCAGTGAGGGAGGTCATGGAGGTAGTTGGAGTTGAGGATGCGGAGGACAGGGTGAGATGGAAATTGTTGACTCGCTGTGGCAACCCCTGAAAAATGGGATTAAGCCGAAAGGAAAAGAAGAAGAAGATTGTTTGGTAAAACTGCATCCAACAAGTAGCTCTTCATGTTACTGAGTGACCATGTGGTGGCGCTTGGTTCCAAAAAAGTCGGTCTAATAACTGTACGATATGTTTGTTTGCGCTGAGGCGTTCTCACCTTAAACTGCTGAGTTTTTATTCCTTTTTTGCTCTGTTGCATCTTTAGCTCACTTCTCGAGATGACAGGTGAGAGCAGATGTTTAGACTCTCTGCTCTCAGGCTTTGTCCAGATGCAGCAGACGAACTCTGATAAAACCATCCTCCACCTGCAGAGCAGCAGATGTCAGACACTGATAGTGGGACATTTATCGGCCAAACAGCGTCCTATTTTTACCCCCTCTGTAGTAACGAGAAACACAAAAACAGCGAAATGCTCTAAAGTGACAGCCTATTAACTGAATGTCATGGTTGTTATTTAGCCGATGTTTGTTTTATTCACCTGAGGGCAATAACTCCATGATGGTGTGACCGGAGAAGGAACTCAAGCTGATGTATGTGAAAATCCCTCCTTCAACCTGTGACCATTTTCTCTTTTTTTTTTTTTTTTCACTTGACATATTTTAAAACTCTGCTTCAGCGAGTTAGTCATGAATATTAATGGGAGCCAATCTGTCCAACCTTGGAGAATGATGTTTTTTCCTCAAAGTTTTCTTGAAGTATATCCGAGTACTTCCATTTAACGCTGTAAAACTTCCCCTCTACGTTCTCAGCATCCTCTTCACGTGTCTTTCTCGCCTCATTTCTCTCCGTTCCTCTTTAATTCCGTGTCCTTTGTAAAACTCTGCTCCTTTGCCTCCGTTCACCAGGAGCTGCCGCAGGACATTCTCGCAAACCTGACGGAGGAGCTGCAGCAACCCAGGGAGATCCCCAGGAAACTCAGCGAGTACACGCAGGAGGAGAAAGACGCCTTCCCCAGGCTCTGGACGCCGTACGTACACACAGACACATGGGGACATTGAACTGTTTGGCTCTTATTTTGCTGAGGTCTCTAAATGTAACAAAACAAAACTGTCTCCTAACGTCTAAGAAAGTGTAGGGTTAGGGTTAGGGTTTCTTTGAGGGCAACTGGACATAGAAAGTAGTTTCCCCTCTTCATCGTAGAGTCTTCTTCAGTTTTCACTGACTACAGGGGAGTTACAGACCTTTGAAAAGAGGTTGTTGCAAAAAAGACCAAAGAGAAAGGTGGGGTTAGATGTGTGATGGACCATCAGGGGGTTGATTGGGATCAGGGTTTTGAGAACTAGAACTGAGAAGAATGTGGAGAAAAAAAATCTACAAAATATTATTATAAATTCAACTTTCACATCAAGGTATCACAAAATATCGTTCCACAAATGGCCCATAAGCCACGGGTTTGAGACGCCTGCTATAGATGAGTGAATGATTGTGTCCTAGTCTTCCTCCTCTCTTGAGAGAAGGTTTCTCCAGATTGACAGATGGCTTCCTTCACTCCTCTAACAAACCATCTGTCTTCCATTTTTTTTTTTTTTCGGAAGCTTACGCTAGCACTTATGGTCACTACGCTAACTCAAGCTATCAGCTACTTCTGAGCTTAGTTGATCTTTTCCTGATTTAATTCAACATCTACTGTTTTTGTCTTATTTAGATGCATGGTTTTTGCCTGTGTTTCTTTCTGGTAATAGCCCAGGTGAGCCTATAGGGGGCGCTCTTAAACCCATCCAAATAGCATTTTTTTTTTTTTTTTTTAATGAACCTTCTCCTTTAATTCTTCCATGTCACTTATGGTCACTACGCTAACTCAAGCTATCAGCTACTTCTGTGCTTAGTTGATCTTTTCCTGATTTAATTCAACATCTACTGTTTTTGTCTTATTTAGATGCATGGTTTTTGCCTGTGTTTCTTTCTGGTAATAGCCCAGGTGAGCCTATAGGGGGCGCTCTTAAACCCATCCAAATAGCATTTTTTTTTTTTTTAATGAACCTTTTCCTTTAATTCTTCCATGTCTCTCTTCACTCTCGCAGCCACAGTTATGTCTGTATAAACAGTTTCTCCTCCACCACGTGATACATTTAGTCTGAGAGCAACAGAAGATTTTTGACATTAAGATGAGTTACATCTGTAAAAGCCACAGATGTTAGGATTCCAACCAAGTCTCTCTCTCTTACCCTCTCATTGTCTGTTCCTCTCTCTCCCACTTGTGTCCATCGGGAGTGTTGACTCCTGAGTTGGTGACATGTCAACCCTAATTAACCGGGACAGTGCAATTTTTATGTTAATGAAGACGCCGGCGCTCCTTGGCCCGCTCTCGGTCGACGGCGCTGCGTGTTGTTTTCATGGTCGTATTAGGCGTCTTACGCCTGAGTGAATCCAATTCAGCCTCAGCCTCTGCTCTTCCACCAGTTTGTCTCAGACAGAAAATGAGGCCGAGTGTTTGATGGTAACTACAAACACGTGTGGCTGTGGTGTGGACGCCGCCGCCGCCACCGCCACTGCCACGGAAAGCTGTCACTTCCTGTTTGACATGTTGTCTGGCGCGTCACGAGAAAATTCACTCTGGTGTCATTAAAGAGAGGTCCTCGTTGACGAAGGCCTAACGCAAATGAAGGGAAAAAGAGATTTTTTGTAAAGATTTTAAAACCAAATGAGGTCAAAAAGGGATTTTTAGTCAAATACAATAACACAATGTCTTGATTTTTCCAAATTTAATGCAATTGCACATCGGGTTCTGGGTTGAATCTCGGGTTGATCTCTGTCTTCGGGGCAAACAGCGTGACGTATCGGTATCGGTCAATATCAGTATCGGAAAATTAAGTGTCTACATCAGTGTCTCAAACTCAAATAAGTTGAGGGCCACCACCCACACTATCATGTCACAGAAAGGCAGCGTCAGCTTTCAGTGGTCAAATACAAAAGAAAAAAATTAATTAAAAAAATCAGTTTCACATAGATTCTGTGTAATACAACTTTGAACCAGAAGGGGACTGTGGATCAGGGTTTAGAGAACTATAGGATTTACTATAAAATGCGGAGAAAAAATCTATAAAATATTATTATAAATTGGAGTTTCACATCAAGATGGGGACCGCAAAATATCGTTCCACGGGCCGCAAATGGCCCACGGGCCACGAGTTTGAGACCGCTAGTCTAGACGGTATCGGAAAAGGCAAGAGTTAATATTGGACATTAATGACAAAATAAACCTGTCAATAAATGAATAATCTTAAACTTTGATTTCAGAAATGTAATAACAAAAATCCAACCAACATCAATGAATGTTTGCTTGTAAATTGTTATTAAGAAAAATATACAGTGCTGTCAATACAGTATTGTGGAATAAATATCGTGATATTTTCTTACAGATTTTCTACTGTTTGATTTATTTTCTGATCACCTTCCACAGCTAGCTTAAAATATTTACTAATTTACTTTTTTTTTTGATTAGTTAAATTGGAAAAAAAATGTTATTAATTGTTTTACTTTTAAACTCCTAACTTTAATGTGTGATAAAGGCCATTTTTGTAGTTCCTTGTTCCAAACTCATTGACTTCTCACTGCCTTCAGGCCAAAAACATCTCGTTCCATCAGCAACGCTGCGTCTAACCTTTGAATATAAACAGTAAAATGTCACCCACCCAGCAGGGGGCGGGGCTTCCATCCTCATTGTTTGGATGAACGAGGTTGTTTTCATGTGGGCTGTGCCTTAATCATATTCATGGAATTTTCTGAGTGAAGTATTTCATGGTTGAAGCCCAGTCTGGCCTTTCCACCCGCTGATTTATTTTTATATATAAAAGTTGCACAGTTGCCTTCAATCGATCAATCAGTCAATAACCTACAAATAATTTCTTGTCATTTCATTTAAAGTTGGGATTAAAATTAGGGTTAAGTTAGAGTTTGTGTTGGATAATCTTTGGGAATTTTCAAACTTTAAAACTTTCCATGGGAATTTATAAGAATAAAACATAATTTTTCATAATTTAAGACCAAACCGCCCTCAACAGGAAATTTTAAACTAGTTGGAAAAATATATTGTAGCATAATCTTCATAATCCTCCGTCACCAGCTCCGATGATTCCATGGAGGCCACACTTCGGAGCTCAAAGCAGTAGAATATTGATACCACTTGGTTAATACTGTAGATCCGGGGTCTTAAACTCGCGGCCTGTGGGCCATTTGTGGTCCATGGAATGATATTTTGCGGCCCCCACCATGATGTGAAAGTTTAATTTATAATATAAATTTATATAATTATAATATTTTAGAGATTTGTTCTTCACATTTTATGGTGAATCCTATGGTTCTCAAACCCTGATCCACACTCTCTTTCTGGCTCAGTGTTGTATTACCGTAATCCCCGGACTATAAGCTGCACCCAATACATTTTTTAAAGGAAAAAACATAAAAAAACACAAGGAAAAAACATTTTGTACATACATAACCCGCACCTGACTATAAGCCTCATGTGCCGCATTGTTTTTGCATTTTCCATGATGAGGGTCAGTTTATGCTAATTTTATTCATGTACAAAGCACGTTACCGTACGTTAAACTTCTTGGCGGTTGTGACTTGCGTCTTCCTCGACACCACCTGTCTCACTCTTACCTGTTCTGCTCGAGCAGTTAGAAAAAATACATACATTAGCCGCATCTCTGCATAAGCCGCAGTGTTGAAATTGTGTGACAAAAGTTGCAGCTTATAGTCCAGAAATTACGGTACACAGAATCTATGGGAAACTGATATTTTTCTATTGAACACTGAAAGCTGACGTGGCCCTTCGGTGAAATGATAGTGTCTGTGGTGCTCAACTTATTTGAGTTTGAGACCCTGGGGTAGATCATTATAATATATATGATGATTGATGGTATTAGTGATTAACTTCTTGAAGTGAAATTTAAATGTGTCTTAAGTTACATGAGAATAGATTTGGAGAACGAAAATAAGGTCTACGGCCTCGAAAAACAAAGTGAAATAATCTGTGAAACAATAATAAATCAGAATTACAGTAGTTGTTAGTGCCAAGCATGCAGTGGTAGCACGGCTGCAGTCATGGACTCATCTCTACGCAAATCAATTCCAGTGTCAGGCCTGTCCTTATATTAGTGTTAGTGATTAATATTAGTAGGACCGCTGACCAAGGAGAGAAGTCCATGAATGTTGGAACATTTCCCCACCTATATATACCATGGAAATTTACCGTAGAGTTTCTAAAACACCTCACACCTCTGCATCACTTGATGTACAGATTAGGATTAGGTGGTGGCTCTAAGCATGGCTTTTAGTAGAACATGGAATATTTAAAAAAAAAAAATCACTTTACTTAAGTTGTCTGTGTGTGTTGATTTACGACACACTTCCTGTTGTTTTTTTTTCGATCCAATCTCTCCTCAAACGTCTCAGTTCCTCAGTGTGATCATCAAGGTCGGGGGCAGATCCTGGTTCATTTGACTGATGATGGATCTGAGCCTGGTTAATATAACACTGCACTTTGTCACGTTTGTCTGGAGGCTGAGTTCAGATCAGCCCTGGTGATGAAACTGCCGCCGTTTTTCTAGCAAAGCTCATCTATTTTAGATAAAGCAGGGAGCAGCAGATGATCCTTAAACTCCACGTGTGGGTTTGATGATTGGAGAACTAACCGAAACGACCGTTTCCGTGCCGAACACACGTGAGGAAAAAAAAAACCTGTTAGTGTAAAATCCTCCCTGGAGACAACGGTACCTTTTATTATCCTCGATAATATTTGTCTGCTTTGGATCACAACAAACACAGCGCCGTCCGATAACATCAGTAATCTCCGTGTGAAAATTAAAGATAAAAAATAAATAAATAAAAGCGCAGCCGCTACAGCGTCTGGTCTCATTTTAAAGAGAAGAAATGATTAAAATCAGTCTGTCGTCCGTGCCGTAATTTTTTTTTTTTTCTCCTCACTGTAATTGCTTCTTTTCTAGACTTTTATGATTCCCTTTTACTAATGTTTTTTTTCCCTTTCTTTGCAGACCTGAAGACTTCTTGTTGAAATGAATCTGAGGCTGGCTGCTGTGATCACATTGGAAGGTTTTCTGTGTTATTTCATCACTGAGTTCAGTGGTTTCCTCAAACAAATTTAATCACATGTCGTAGGACACTCTGATGTGAGGGAAGTGGTTTCACTGATTTTTATTTTTATGACAAGTTCAACCAGGGGGCTCCGCCAACCTCAACCAGTTATGGAAAAAAAAATGATAATCCCACCCTGTTGTTTTCTTCAATTTCTTGTTCATTTTCAATGCCTGGTACCATTAAAGCTTCATTACCTGAAGGATACAATGAACAGGAAATCATGGAATGGTCTCTGGCAGCACAGTGCTGGAGTTATTGATGCAGGAAATGAGGTGATTTTAGTTACTATCAAGAAAACCATGGAAAACAAATGTAGCTTCATTGGAACCAGGCAACAAACTAGTCCAGTGTCGTAGACACAGAACAGATACTGAAGGAAGAAGCTGTTCATTTTACAAATCAGGGTTAATTTCCGCCTAAATCACAGGTGTCAAACTCAGGGCCCGGGGACCAAATCCGGCCCACATTGTAGTTATATTTGGCCCGGGAGATGTGCACTAGATTTGACCCATCCATTGTATTCCTTAAATACTGGCAGAATTGGTAACATAACTCTTTGTTATTGCACAGAATAAGAAACACACAACTTATTCTTATTTCTCATTTGTTGACAAAACTAAACATAATATTAAATATGCACATTTACCGTTAAATTTTCAATAAATTTTGATTCTGGTCTGTGACTGCATCCCAGGTTCTAATTTTGCCCGACTGTGAAACTGAGTTCGACACCTCAGGCCTAAATTGTTACCTAGCCTGCTGACAGCAAAACATCGTAATAGCACTGTCGTATCTCAAGGTGATGCGTGTGATGTTAAAGTAGTGTGGGACATTGTTGACGTTAGGTTACTGTATGTGATTATAGTACATGTGCCGCACTAAATACTCACTGCTACTTGATCATGTATAAATAAGGGTACTTTCTGTACTTTACTACAGTACGTAAAACTCAACAGAAACCACTACTGTCATCATTTAAATCATATGTGTCAAACTCAAGGCCCGGGGGCCAAATACGGCCCGCCATGTCACTTTGTATGGCCCACATGAGCTTACAAGACATTGTCAATGCAGCAGAGTTTCTTAATTTCATAAAGTAATGGTTTTACTACCTGACAATGAACTATATTAGCGATTAATCTAATGATGATAACCTATATGTTATGGAGTAGCTACAACTATAACCGTCCATTTACATCTGACCCTTCAAGGAAATTGTAGTGTTGATGTGGCCCCCCCCGTCCCCTGGAAAAATGACTTTGACACAACTGATTTAAATGACACTGTTTGTCTCCTGATGTTAGAAAAATACTTTTGGTGTTGAACGTTAAAAAAAAAACCCTGGAGTTTAATCATTAGAGAACAGAGGCTACAGACAGGCAGGAGCAGCACTGGACAAAACAGTTTGGTCTGTGATGTGTTTGTAAACAAACCTAAATAGTCAACATGCAGCTCAGATTGTGTGTAGGTTTTATGGTTATTACAAAACCACGTCAGCCCAGATCTGCTCCATGAAAAGTGACATCTATCAGAGCTGATCCTGCTTTTAAAGGTTTGAGAACCAATTAATGTGTCTCCATGACAGCAATGAGGATTTCACTCTGTTCTCAGAAGAAAATTCTAACTTTGATCACACAGTCCTGAGGCTTCCGTATTTGTTTGTGTTTCTTCCAATATTTTTCTTTTTGTCAATAATCCTGCATTTTTAAAATTGTAATGTATACAGTAATAAATATGCAATACTAGCACAAACAATTCTGTTTTGTGTTTTTGAGATTCTATGTTTTTTTTTTGGCGAGCTAAAACCGAAACGTTCCGAAACGTCTTACAGCGTAGCCAACATTTTTATGGCTCAGCTATAGATGACGCCTTGGCAAACTGAGGAATTCTAATGACTTGGCGTTGGACTAGTCAATTTCTCAAACAGCAGGGGATCTTCTTGTTGTAAGGCAAAGACACTTACCTCTCTTCCACCACGTGGCCCAATTCTTGCAGCTACTGCAGCAACAATACGATTTTCTTTATTAATCCCTCGGGATTATCTTTCAGGAAATGATGCCTCTGCATTTAACCCATTACCGTAGTGATACGATACCAAGCTCAGGGTAACTCAGCGGTAGAGGGAATCGAACTGCAAACCCAAGTCCGCTTCTTTAACCACCAGGCCACCAACTTCCCTGTGCTTTAGGTCAAAACTAACAAAAAAAATAATACAATTTTCTAAAATAAAACCAGAAGTCTCTCAATACAGATTTATTTGGTTATAAAAGCAAACAAATTAAAGAATAAATAAGGTCGTACTGAACTGAGGGCCATATTGGTGAAATCATTTTATAACAAACACTTTCAAGTCCTAATACACCAGGCCTGACTCAGGGCTAAAGTTTAGTTTTAATTTTTTTTTTTAAGCTGCAGTGCAAAAGAGAAAGTTTGTCGCTGGGTTCGGTCCTTACAGACGATGCAGAAGATTGTAGGAAAAAAAACAATGGTTTTCTTGCAGCGTGAGGTCAGAGCTCAGCTCGAGAGAGAGAAAAGTTTCCACAGTGAACAGGCCCAACTTTGCATAAGAACAACACAGACAAAAGAAAAAACAAAAGAGCAACACAGAACAAAAACATTACAGATTCAGTTGATAGTTGAACAAAATAAAAATCTGATTAAACTAAAAAACCTTGAATTTATTCGCCTGCCTCCGTAGTTACTGCACTAGAGTTTAATGCTCTGAACAAAGGGCATCAGGACTAAGAATTTTTTCTCGTTTGTGCTCCACAGTGTCAAAGATGAAAAAAAAAACAAACAAAAAAGCATTAGTTTTGGGAATCAACACAAATACTGCTAAGGAAGAGTTTACTCAACAAAATACTGTCTGGACAAAGCACCTAAGAAATGATGTTCATGTAACTCACTGACAGGAGGAGCAGACACAGAATCCATTGTTATAAAAGCAGCCTGTACAAATCTGAACAGCCCGTACACAGTGGTGTCAAATATTCAACTAAAAATGAAAAGAATTAAAGAAAAAAAAAAATCGGAACAAAAACAAAAACATGCCGGTTTCCAGTTCCACACTCTGTGGTCGGCTCATAGAGACATGCAGCTTCAGACTGAAATGAGCTTCATAAAGGAAAAAAAAACCATAGACATAAAGATGATTTACCTCTGTTAGAATACCAGGTTTTCATAGCGATATTACTGTAATTATGTATTAAATGTCATGTGACCTTTGATGTTAACATGATCATTACGTCACTTTACAGATGGTGTCGTTTTCTTTGGCTGATAAGCAATTTCTTTACATTCCTTTTTTCTTTTTTTTTCAAGTCAGGTTGGAGTGTAACTGACCTACTTATTAATGGAGAGGGATTGCACCCTCTAGGGGTCAAAAATTGAGATGACGCAAGGTCCACTGCTGTCCCTTGAAGGAAAATTTTTTTTTTTTTTTATCGTACTTTTTATCTAGATACAAGCTTAAGTTTTCCTCATTAGACTCAAAACCAGAGATGTGGGATATAAAGTTTTTCCGCTACCCAATTTTTCCGATAACAATTTTCTTCTACCGATATCCACCAATACTGATATGCGCCTTGGTTTTGGCTTCGTAGCTGACGTAAGCGTCTTAGAAACTTTTATGAGATTGTAGTTAATTTAACAAAACCCGGGCAAGCGTTATCGGATTTTGCTTCTCGGTGGAAAAAACAATATCGTGCATCGTCTGGTATCATCGCACCTGCCAACTAAAAACCAAATTAATTAATTTCACTTCTCCCAGAATTTTTCATTAATAAGATTGATTTCCATGGCAACCAAAACATCTCAAAATACATATAAACAAATATAGTGACATTATAAAATAATAACAATTAAGGCGACATTTGATATTTTTGTAAAAATCAGTCAAACAAGAAAGGGAAACCATGTGACCTAGCTTGCAAAAAAGTCTTGCAATAGTTTCTTACTTGTAACTCGGAACACTCTTAAGTAGAGGAGCTTGTATCTTAGGTTCTATTGTGTTTGTATCGTTTCAGTTAAATGAGAGGAAACAAATCCCAAGGTTGAATTTTATCTGGGCAAACGGCAGATTTTTTGGGTCTGTAGTGCGTTAATATAATTATTTTAGTACTTTTATTCTGTAATCGGAGACAGAAAATGTTCCGACATTGAACATCGTAGAAACCTGGCATTCTAATAGCGCTGTTTAGATTTGCGATAAGCTTCCTGCGTTATCCATTACTGCTGGACGACGCTGCACAGATCAGGCACTTTTTGGAACCACCCCCCCTTTTAATCTTTATACAGAGATATGGTACAAGAGTCCACGGAACTATATACATGTTTTCACCTGCAGGGGGCGCTCACTGGAGACACGGAGAAGGTCGAGGTGCTTAATCCAGTTTGAGATGTTGTGTATGTGTGTGTGTTCGGACGTGTAGAGCTCAAGCACTTCAGGTGAGTCTACCTCCCTCTCCCTCTAACGTCCTCCCTCCTGTCTCTCCTCCATCACCACCACGTCACGTGAGAACCTCCTGGCGACACCTGGTGACCGCAGTTCCACATCCTCGGAGTGGGCGGGGCCGGAGTGGTACCCGTGACGGCGGTAAGCCTGTTGGGGGTAGTACTGAGGGGGGTAACGACGATGATAGTAGGGGTCCTGCTCGTCCTCTTCCTCCTCCTCTCCCTCCTCCTCCTCCTCCTCCTCATCTCGGGCTCCTTGGTCGTTGTTGTAGGCCACGGCAGCAGCAGGGTTGTACGGCTGGTTGTGCAGCTGGTTGTACGGCTGGTATCCACGGTGGGGCAGGGGTTGGACTGGGGCGGTGGGAATATTAGGAATGAGATGAAGCAAAGGAACAGGAAGCATTTCTATTGACGTCAAAGCTACTTCAATGCTGGAAGTTTGTTAGAAAAATGATAAAAAGTAAAACTTTCTGATCGGATTAAGTAGGAAAGAAAGTTCAAGTTAGATTTTTTTCAGATTATTATTTGTTAAAATGGTTTGTCCAAGTTATGGGGGCCAATAATGGGGGACGGGTCAGACTGGACTTTTGAGGTTCCTGCATTTTTTTTTTCACAATTTTTTCTTCATTTCTTCATTTCAATTTTTTTGTTTTTTTTCACAGAAGTTTTTAAAAAAAATTTTTTTGTAAATCTAAGGTTTATCCAAACTTACCTCTAATCACAATTTATTTCTCAAGTTACCCTAATTTATATCTTATTTGAGGCTTTAAAATAAATAAATAACTGAGATTTTAAATTTTTATATGGTAACAATTAGATTTTTTTTTGGAACTTTTATTGGTCTCTTTTTATCTTTTAGAAAATCTGGACAACATTTTAATTTATATATATTGCCAAGTATTTATATTTTTTACTAAATGTTCAGGTAACTTATAACATCTGTTTGTCCAACCTTTGGTTTTCTTATTGTTGTTCATTTAATATTTAGGCTTTAAAACGAAATATATTTCTCTGAAATCCCTTTAACGTCTGATCTGTACTTTGGTCTCTGATGTAAAATGCATAAGAAAAACAACATTTTTTTTTTAGCCGTAACTCATCAAAACACATTAGAGAACAGTGTTAGGCTGCAGTACCAGCCTAAGAGTCAGGACGCCGCTGTCGTTATCGATGCAAACGCAGGTTGTTATTTATCAAGGTTGTCCAGAAGCATCAAAGTCATTCATCAGAACTAAACTGGGATTATCTTCAAAAGTTTGGAGCCACCTGGAGTGGGAGTGGAAGCTGCTGCTGCTGCTGCTGCTGCTGTTGCAAAACAACGTGCGTGACCTGGCATGGAGCTGAGCTGAGTGTTCATCACAGCAGCCTTTGGTTTGGTCGTGCAGAAAAGCAAGACATAAAACACGGCCAACAGTTCCATCAAGTGGAGATCATTTCCGCCGATGGCAGGAATCCAGGTCCAATTCATCTTGGACAATGATTGGCTTTTATTTTTCAGAATAAAAATCTCCACCGTGTTTCTGATCTCACTGAGGGCTGAACGCTGCTCTACGGCAGTTTTTCTCATGCTTTTTATATCAATAGAATTTTAACACGAATGAAAACCACTCATCAAATTCAATATTTTTTAGGTTTTGTTTATTTTATGTTGACATGTGCTTGAATAATAGCAGCAGCCAATTCCTGAAGGTTTATGTAAATGTAACCTGACTTACTGCTTAACCTTTAATTTTGTGTTGCGAAACTGAACAGTGAGGGTTCAGGCGTGACTGCTCTGAGCTTTAATTTCATTTTTTTCTGTTTGTTTTTGCCCTGAAAATTAAATCTTTTTTATGTAAATTAAAAGATCAATCTGTGTGAAAAACAAAGCTGGGATTAGAGGTAAAACGTCTGGGGTAATTATTGAAAAATTGAGTTGACGTCATCCTTTTTCTTTTTTTAAACTATGCAGGACACAAGGGGAGCGATGGAGAGGAGTGCAAGGGGAGGAAGAGGAGATGGAGAAGAAGATGGAGGAGAGGAGGGCAGCTGGAGAAAGCTCCTCAGTAATCATTCCCATAGTCCTGTTGAACTTGAGTTAGAAGGATGAAAAACGAGGGAGGGGAAGACAAAGACAAGATGTTACCTCAGGTCAAGGAGAAAAACCCTGTGACACCAAACAGTTAATGGTCTAGCAGCTCTTCATTACCACCTTTGGAAATCTGTGGAGTTTGTCGTGGGATCTGTTTCCCGGTTAGAGAAAAACATACAACGTGAATGAACCTTAGGATTAAAAAACCCCCACAAAGTATCAAGACCCGAATAAGATCAATCAGATTAGATGGAAGAAAAATAAGTCAAATCTTTAATTGTCTTTCTGAACATCAGAGAGAACAAATGAAGATTTATAACAGAAATAAACTGGAGAAGACAAGTGTTTGAAGCCCTTTAACCAAGATATATATGGAGTCATGCTGTGAGTTGATGACAGTAGATTACCAACCAATTAGTTTCAGGAAAATTCTTCAAAAAGAAGTTTTCTAATTTTTTTTTAAAAAGAATACAAATGTGTCCATAGTGATTAAAATTGAAAAATATTTATGATTTTTGTAGGAATAACAACCCTTGAACAGTAAGTTATTATTCTATACTATATTATTCAGTTCCGGAAAAAAACCTTCAAAATTAAATATTTAAAAAAATGAAGTAGTCTCCATTGAATTAAAAAAAAAGGAGCTATATCATGTTTGGTGGTTAAATTGGAATAATAAATATATTTTTTGGAATGAAGACTTTTGATGACCCTGCATTGCTGTACTAATAAAATTTTAAAAGTGTATCAAAAAATAAAAGGTTGTCCAAAATAAATAAAAATGTGCCTATGTGCTTTAACACACTTACATATGTCATGTTTGGTGGTTTAAATTCTGAAAAAAATATACTTTTTGGTATGTCAATTGAAGATCATCCAGAATTACTCTACTGATAATTTCCCAAAACAATCCTCAAAAAAAAAAAAACTTTTTTTTTAAAAAGTCAACTTTTGGTTTTCTTGAATTACTGTACTGATAATAACCCAAAACAATCTTAAAAAATACAAGTTTACCAAAAATGAATAAAAGTATCCGAAAAGCTTTAAAACTCTTAGATATTTCATGTTTGGTTGTTAAAATTGAGAAAAATATATATATTTTTTGAAAAGTCAACTTTCTGTTTGTCAACAACCCTGACTTAATGTACCGATAATTTCCCAAGACAATCTTCAAAAATAAAAGTCTTTCAAAAATGGATAAAAATGTGCCTATGAGCTTTAAAACACTTAGATAGGTCATGTTTGTTGATTAGATTTGAGAAAAATATACTTTGTTTGAAAAGTAAATGTTCGATCACCCTGGATTACTATACGAATAATTTCCCAAAACAATCTTCAAAAATAAAAGTTTTTCAAAAATGAATAAAAATGTGCCTATGAGCTTTAAAACATTTAGATATGTCATGTTTGGTGGTTAAATTCAAGAAAAAATATTTACTTTATGAAAAGTCAACCTTTGGTCACCCTGAAATACTTTACTTATAATTTCCCAAAACAATCTTCAAAAATAAAAGTTTTTCAAAAATGAATAAAAATATGCCCAAAAGTTTAAAACTCTTAGATATGTCATGTTTGGTGGTAAAAATGAAGAAAGAATATACTTTTTTTTTGAAAAGCAATCGTTTGCTCACCATGAATTACTATACGAATAATTTCCTAAAACAATCTTCAAAAATAAAAGTTTTTCAAAAATGGATAAAAATGTGCCTATGAGCTTTAAAGCACTTAGATATGCCATGTTTGCTGGTTAAAATTAAGAAAATAATATTTTTGGGATGTCAACCATTGATCACAGTCAGTTACTATACCAATAATTTCCCAAAACAATCTTCAATAATTAAAGAACATCAAAAATGAATAAATTGTGCCTGTGAGCTTTAAAACTCTTAGATATGTCATGTTTGGTGGTTAAAATTAAGAAAATATATACTTTTTTGGTATGTCAATTGATGATCACTAGGAATTATTCTACTGATTATTTCCCAACACAATTATCATAAATAAAAGTTTTCTTCAAAATGAATAAAAATGTGCCTATGAGCTTTAAAACACTAAGATATGTCATGTTTGGTGGTTAAAATTCAGAAAAACATATTTTTGGGATGCCAACCATTGATGACAGTCAATTAATAAACTAATAATTTACCAAAACAATCTTCAAAAATAAAAGTTTTTCAAAACTGAATAAAAATATGTCCAAAAGTTTAAAACTCTTAGATATGTCATGTTTGTTGGTAAAAATGAAGAAAGAAATATACTTTTTTGAAAAGCAAACGTTTGGTCACCATAAATTACTATACTAATAATTTCCCCAAACAATCTTCAAAAATAAAAGTTTTTCAAAAATGGATAAAATTGTGCATATGCGCTTTAAAACACTTAGATATTTCATGTTTGCTGGTTAAAATTGAGAAAAATGTATACTTTTTTTGAGAAGTCAACTTTCTGTTACCCTGACTTACTGTACCGATAATTTCCCAAAACAATCTTCAAAAATACAAGTTTACCAAAAATGAATAAAAATGTGCCTATGAGCTTTAAAACACTTAGATATGTCATGTTTGGTGATTAGATTTAAGAAAAAAAATACTCTTTTTGAAAAGTAAACATTCGATCACCCTGGATTACTATACCAATAATTTCCTGAAACAATCTTCAAAAATAAAAGTTTTTCAAAAATTAATAAAAATGTGCCTATGAGCTTTAAGACACTTAGATAGGTCATGTTTGGTGGTTAAATTCCAGAAAAAAATATTTCCTTTTTGAAAAGTCAACCTTTGGTGACCCTGAAATACTTTACTTATAATTTCCCCAAAAAATCCTCAAAAATAAATGTTTTTCAAAAATGAATAAAAATGTGCCCATGAGCTTACAAACACTTAAATATGTCATGTTTGGTGGTTTAAATTCAGATAAGATATACTTTTTTGGTTTGTCAATTGATGATCACCGAGAATTATTCTACTGATAATTTCCCAAAACAATCTTCAAAAATAAAAGTTTTTCAAAAATGAATAAAAATATGCCCAAAAGTTTAAAATTCTTAGATATGTCATGTTTGGTGGTAAAAATGAAGAAAGAATATACTTTTTTTTTGAAAAGCAAACATTTTGTCACCATGAAATACTTTACTTATAATTTCCCAAAACAATCTTCAAAAATAAAAGTTTTTCAAAAATGGATAAAAATGTGCCTATGAGCTTTAAAACACTTAGATATGTCATGTTTGCTGGTTAAAATTAAGAAAAAAATATACTTTTGGGAAGTCAACCATTGATGACAGTCAGTTAATAAACTAATAATTTCCCAAAACAATCTTAAAAAATAAAAGTTTTCCAAAAATGAATAAAAATGTGCCTATGAGCTTTAAAACACTTAGATATGTCATGTTTGGTGATTAGATTTAAGATAAAATAATTACTTTTTTTGAAAAGTCAACCTTTGGTCACCCTGAAATACTTTAGTTATAATTTCCCAAAACAATCTTCAAAAGTTTAAAAAAAAAATGAATAAAAATAGGCCCATAAGCTTTTAAACTCTTAGATATGTCATGTTTGGTGGTAAAAATGAAGAAAGAATACTTTTTTTTGAAAAGCAAACCTTTGGTCACCATGAATTGAATTTTTTTTGAAAAATCAAGTTTTGGTCACCCTGAATTACTGTACTGATAATATCCCAAAATAATCTTCAAAACAAAAAGTTTTTCAAAAATGAATAAAAATGTGCCTTTGACCTTTAAAATGTTTGGTTTTTTTATATTTAGCATCAGTCAAATGACGTGTTTATAATTAGAACAAGTTGTTTTGCTAACACACAATACATAAGCAATCTTGGTTTTAACACAACTTGGTTGAATGTTGCAAAAATTAAAGAAGAACAAAAAATATTCCCTTCAATTTATTCAAGATGGTATATTTTCCACATGTTTACGTGAGCTTTTTGAGAAATTTCTTCAGAAAAAATGGTGCAATTGTTTTTATCAAAAGTTTACCTTTTGAGCTAATTATATGGCAGATTTCTAAAATTCTAAAATTTTTACTTTTGAATTTTTTATGTTGAAGAAACTTAGACTTAAAAGTCTATCTTTTAGGTATGTGTCTCAAAAGCTATAGCACATTGAGACTTTTTTTGATTTAAGAAAATACATTTTTAAGTGTTTCTCTGCATATTAAAGAAATTTGAGAAATTTCTTCGAAAAGAAAAAAAAATCCATCACATTATTTTGGCTGTTATACAAACTATTTTCATGAAATAAAAAATACCTTAAGTTATCGATAATATATGAGAGTATGAGTATGCTGGTAAATTTTGTGCAGTTGTTAAAAAAAGAAAGAAAGAAAATCTTTTAAACATTCTAAACAAAAAGATAGTTGAAATATTGTCATGTAGAATTAGGATTTTTTTTACAACTTTGAAAAAAAGGGGTAAAATCATTATCTCTTAAAAATCTTAAAAAAATGTGTGTCTTGGGAGTGGCAGTCGACTTACAAAACAGTGTAAAAAAGCGAAACTTCACAGTGGAACAATTGACAAAAACTTTTCTGTGAACAATTACTGTCTCAAAGTCTAATTAAAAACAGTTTTATGAGAAAGAAACACCAGACAAATTCGACATATAAAACCTATTTTGCCAAAATATTCCCACATAAGGTGTTTTCTTAAGTAGTTTTAAGTTTTTTTTAAGTATAAATATGTCACCTGACAGAATGGAAATGATTCTCAGCTCCTAAAGACCATGTCAGAATAAACAAAACTGTTACCACTGTAAATCCTACGATTTTGTACGTGTTTAATGTTTAAGAAATAACGGAGTCAAAAGATTTATTTTCATGTTTCATGTGAAGTTCCAGTATCTGACTCTATGAGCTTGTGTCTGCTTTTGTCAGCGATTTCTGTCAAAAGTTTGGAACCAGTAGGAGATTATGGAGAACATGTGTCCTGTTTATTCTCCCTGATGAAAAATTAAAAAGTAGGTTCAACTTCAGTCAGACAATAAAACATGACTCAATGTAAACCAGTGATCAGGATTCACTTCCCTGAGTTGATGCAAATATGTCATTGTTGCACTGATCTATGTTGCCGTAGATAAAACGCGCTGTCTCTTCTATTAGGACATTAATGCTTTACTGTTTTACTTTATATTAGACATCTGCAAGGACTCTGTCCTATCCTCTGTTTCAACTGGATCTGTTGTAGTATCAGTCAATGTGAGGTATGCACAAAGTGCTCCATGTTTTGTTAGTCCTAA
>JAFBJS010004024.1:136365-175405 GCA_016785265.1 Paraplagusia blochii | reverse complement strand
TGTACGTTCAAGTCATTTTTTTCTGCAGAATGCTCTTTGTGACTTTAAATCACAACAACGGAATATTGTAGGACAATTGACAAGTATAACAACAACCGGGCTCAGAGTGACAGGCCAAAAGCCTTTGTATTTTGTTCCTGCTCAACTTATTAAAGCGCTCCAGACACATTTACACAACATGCCATCATAATATAAACGTTTGATCCTTTAACACATGCATGACTGACAAAGCCAGTATAACTTTATTATGGATAGTTGATTCACTGTGCCCATTCCAACCACTGTTCCAGTTAATTTTCACAGATCTGAGCGACGGTTACTGACAGACAATGATTCAGCTGTTGAGCAATGAACAAGTTCAGTATGAAAATCGCGTTGATTTCCAAGGGCAGCTCCTCTGCTTATTGTCAGGTCATGGTAGTTAAACCCATAAAGGAGGTGAGTCAGTTATTACTTCCTTTTCCTAATCAGCCCAGCAAATGGAACCAGTGAAACACCAGTTGCTCTGACCTTTGGGTTAGCTTTACACTTTTTCTGTCAACAATAAAATCACTGACAACAAGGTTTAAAGACAGCACAGCAAGTGAGTAACTTTACCAGCATCCAAACCTGGAAATTCCATTTAGTTGCAATTGTGTGAACATTCCCATTCTGTCTTGTTGGATTGGGGAGGTTAAATTGAGGAATAAACCAAACCAAGTTTGTCGAAACAAACCTGAAACTTAAGGATTGATTTAGGAGACGATTAATTAGTCTGTAATTATCTCCAAAGGTAGCCCCATGACATGATCACACAAAGAATCACACACAGTTCAGTTTTCACTGCTGTGGAGTCACAAGCTGTGTCATACGCTCTGATCTGCCTGAGGTGCAGATTTTTCTCTTTTAACCTTGCAGGGATACTTCATCCTCACCACAGACACTACACCAACAAGTACAAGTCACCGACACATATAGATATGTCCACAAAGGTTTTTTTTTTTCCTCATTGATATAAACTACTATATATGAACTAATATGGCTAAGCTATTAAGTAAGTTGTGTCTCATGCTGTTGCCAAAATGTCAAATATGCTATGTACTATATTTTCATGTAGATCAACACAGTATGCTGCGTTAAATGTGTTTGAATATTATAATTATTATATAAAATAAAATATAAATTACTATTGAAATGCTATTTATGTAATCTATACATTAAGAAAAAACATAATACATTTAAACCAAATATTTTTTCACAGACCAAAATCAAAACAGTTTTACTAAATAGCTGAGATCAAAGCTATTAATTAATTTTTTTTTTTTAAGTTTGCAGTCAAATCTAACACTGCACTTCATTCACCTGGCAGAGGCAGTTCTGACCAAACCAGCCAGATGTGTTATGTCTATCTGTAACCTGCATGAACTGCCCTATGTTAATATTATAGGTGTACACAACTTCAGTTCTTCAATACTTGTCCCTGAGAGAGACTGCTCGACAGTAATCGCTTGAACCAAGTAAAATAATAAATACCAATACAGGGTTAGAAAGCAATACACACTCTTCAGCACCTTGATCCGCTTATCTGTTACCCCGGGGGTCTCCACGACTGTCACACAAATCACACTACACCATCTGGCTACGGACCACCAGTGCTTCCCTCGGAACCTTTTAATCACTTATAATTTATTTTCGCTCAAGTTTTATGTAAGCATTTGTGCAATAAATTGTTCCAAAAGCAATAAATAACCCATTATGATTCTGGGACAAAAACAAAACGCTGAGTTGTAGTTCTTGGTCCACTTTGATTTAGTCTTACAATAAAAAGGTGGATCAACATTTTACTTAGATAAGTATGAATAACTTATTGTAAAAATCAATTTCGTCAACAGGGTAAAAGAAAAGCACCAGTTGTATTCTAGTACTGTTGAAACAGGCACGTTGACCCGATTTTTCTATTTAAACTGAAACACAGTGTATTTTGTCTGAACAAAAGTCAAAGATGAACTTGATAATCTTCTTAAAATCATACTTTGACTTTTACTTCTTATCTACATGCATTTGTGACAATGTTTATATCTTCACCAAGTCAAACTCACTCTGCGTTGAAGCCATCAACGTGTAGGATCTTCATCTGTTTTACTATGGTGCTCTTTCCTGACTCTCCAGCTCCTGAAAGATGAAAGAAAATAAATCCCATTAAGAACACAAGATTTAATGACAAATTAAACATGACATCATTTGCAAGCGAAAAAAAAATAGATACCGTTTAAAACAATAATTATGTGAAATATCAAACAATGAATATATGCAGTATAAACTTAAATATGAAAACCATCTTTGAGACCCTTCAAAAAGACATGCTGCAGTGAATGGTCAATCTTAAAATAAGGACCTGGTGAAAATTATATGAAGCACTGAAGAAAAAATACAAACGAATGTTGACTACAGGCAATAAGGCTACCCGTTAACATATCATCCAAATTATTTTTGACTTTTGCAGACCTGATATTGGCTACAATTAGGAACTACTGAGGTGTCATCATTTGTGTTAGTACAGATGTTAACCATAATGAACCAACCTACAATATGAAAATTATCACAAGGTCCAACCTGACAACACAAGCACATAATGCTTGGTCACCAGGTTGAAGCCAGTGGGAAGAATTTTGAAGCATATGTTGTAAATGATACAATTGTAGACAAATATGTGCAAGAGTATGTTAGCTGTCAACATCAGGGTGTTCAAAAAAGTAACATTGTCCTGGTTGATCGGTTTATTTTCTTGTCATATGGATAATTACAAATAATAAGGTACTGCCACCTGCAGGAAAACCCTTGAATTTCTAACATATCAGTTTACTACACTTTATTTTACTGCTCAAATAAGCATTGTGCAAGTTTAAAACCAATTAAGTTTTTGTAGCATTATTGAAGCTACCTTTTTTATACTAAATACCTAATAAATGACAAGCTCTTAAGTAGATTTATGTTGTACCACCCACAACACCATCTTTTAATCAGTTACAACTTCAACACAGACAACTTTTCCTCCAAACCTTTCTCAGTTCCATTCATGCCTAAATAAAAAAAGACCTTGGGTCAAAAATAAGGGTTAAAATTAAAGCTAATTTTATGGACACGTCTTTGTTTGGACAATTATTTAGATCCCATCCTACTGTTTTCCTAGGCACCATTACTTCCTCCACAACACAACACTGTCCGGCATTTCACATTCGGAGAGGTACCTTTGTAATCACATATTAGGATTTTTACAGAGAACACTTCGACTTCTTGGAAGTGATAAGCCTGTGATTGGACAAAGGAGGAGGATACAGAAAGAAAAGTTAAGACATTCTTATTTGTCTCCTCTGTAATGTGGAGACCCAGTCCACCTCCAGTCCACTGTCACAACCACATATTGAGTTTGACAATATATTTTCTTCGTAAACGTTTATTTTACCTTTGCTCAAAGATCTCACACATAAAAATAAATATATATATATATATATATATACATATATATGTGCAGTATATATGCCATATCTATATGTAGAAATGGCATGACATTAGCCAGCTTCAGAAGCCTACATGTACAACTAGAGACAACAACAAAGTCGAGACAAAACTGAAGTATAAAACACAATATCAACGTTTTACAGCCGAGACTCCATCAGCCAGTCCTTGACTCGTCATGGTGTCTACAACCAACCTGTGGACTGGAATGCTACTTCTTGTTTGGCGTTTGACTACATTGCTAAACTGGAAAATCAAAAGTGAACTGCCGTAAAACCCCAACACACTACGTACATTCTCATCCTTAAGCAATGGAAAGTCACAGTGTTGACAATGTTTCCCAAAACAACATCCCAGAAGGTTATGCAGAAAGGAAGCAGAGGCTAACTGTGCATTCTGAGGCCTGTAAAACAGCGCCAGTCTGAGCAGCAGCAGCAGCAGTAGCAGCAGAATCTCAAGAGTCGGAGCAACAGAAAAACATGTAAAACAGCAACAACAACAACATGGAAACTCACCTAAAAGTAGCAGTCTGTGTGTGGCTCTGTATATCTGTTTGTCTTTTTGGAGCTGCTTCTCTATCTTTTTGTTTGCTTCTCTTTGAGCCTTCTCCTCATTCTTCTGGTCATCGGTCTTACTGTTGCCCAAACAACCCATCTTCCCGCAACAAGAGAGAAAAAAGAGGGGATCCAGGGGTAAAGGTGGTTGTGGTAGTGGTGGTGGAAGAAGAAAGAGAAGTGGCGGAGGTGAAGAGGAGGGGTATGCAGGAAGAAAAATAAATCAATCGGCTAAACTAGTCCGGATCCCTCCGTTTGACCCGCAGATTTTAGTAGCAATGTCAGCCACATTTACCACTCTCTCCCACTGCTCTGGCCTGCCCCAAAAAGCAGTCGCTGGTGCAGCGCAGCGGAGACTATGCGTCCATAACGCGTATTTTTGCTGTCAGAGAAAGGGCAGGATACTGTTGCTGACGACACCGAGGCCGCCTTCAGTCTGCTCAATCCAGCTCTGGCTTTTTCCCTCCTCCTTCACATGCACTCTGTGTAGTTTTGCTTCAGTTTGGCCCCAATGTCTTCACCCAACTACCGTTCAAAGTAAGACAATTGTAATCCACAAATGTCTTCTTGAAATCGACCTATCCGAGAGAGAAAAAAGCCCCACGCAGGTTCGCTTCAATCAGCCCAATGTTGCATATCCGAAAAAAAAGCCCGGGTCTTGCGTCTCACTGCTGCCCGTGACAAGGAGCCCAACTCGGCGCGTCCGTAAGGCTCGCCCGTGCTGCGGCGCGGCTCTTTTCCACGTCTCCCTTCGTGACAAACATTTCCACGGGTGATCACTCGGAGCTTCTCCTGCTTTTTTCCTTTTTTCGCCCTGACGCCTGCCTTGCCTTCGTCGGGGGAGGAGGCCTTTAGCAGGGCAGAAGGAAGGGAAATAATATTTACACCCAGGCGAAGCTACATGTGAGGGATCCTCGCTGCTTCCGTCGCCATCCGGCTCCTTTTTGCTCTTTGCGCCGAATCAAACGCCGACAGCTCGAAATCCGGTGAGGCCGTCTTCACCACCACGGCTCCCGTCAGTTACATACGACTTCGGAAGAACTAAGAACCTCCCGATTTGTCCTTATTTGTGATGGCTGTTCCTTAGCTGTGTGTTCTCCTTCACAGGGCCCTCACTCTCTCTCTCTCTTTTGCTCTCTCGCTCGCTCTGCCTCTCTCGCTCCCTCTCTCTCTCTCTTTTGTTGCTCAAATGTTATCAGCCCCTCACATCACAACCGAGCCTCCAAAACTGCGCACCGACACACTCTGCTCTCAAAGATCAGACGAACAGGATGGGGAAAAGGCACAAAAACTGGCAAAATTACTTGCGGGCAAATCTGAAAACATTAACTATATTCAGAATGGTTGTCAACAAGAAATGATAAAATAAAAATATAATGCAGTTTGATCCATACTATACTATACTAACATACATACTACAGGCTCAGGACTATATGTGTATTTACATCCATAAAAATGTCAACATAGCTCTGTGTCAGTGATTCTTCAATGGTCGTTACCCTCCTGTCTACTGTGTAAGACTACACTACTTACTTGCGTTACAACTGTAACGCAAAACAACCAATTCAGGAAGGTTCCGTGTTCTGTCTCTGTGCTTGAAAGTCAGAGTTTCGGCCTCCGACAAAGTTCGTTCGCTCGTATGTGAGAGATAGACAGCGTTAACGAGAGACGGGGTGGGGCTCACACAGCGCTCATTGAACCATGGGAGGGAAGAACACGGAGGAGGAGAGGAGAGGCCGTCGACCCTCATCACGTGGCCCGGGCGCGGGGCACCGGCCGCGGTCAAGCTGTGCGGAGAAAACGGCGCCCCCTTCAAAGAAAACGAGCTGAAAACACGATAGGCAGGGTGGAGGAAATGATCCACGGGCTGCACAGATGACTGACTTAGCGCTGGAACGACTTCCTAAACACGGTAGCAACTAGTGTGTCACAAGCAACGGCAGAGAATTAAGTTGGTCGAAGTATTTTAGGTGAAAAGGCGCTCCCCCATGGTCCATTGGTACACTTACTAAGACAACTAAATAAATAATTAGAAAAGCAGTTATCAGAACAAAATTAATTTATATAAAAGAAATCAACTTATATAAAGCATTTTTGGGCACGAAACAACAATATACTTAAAAACCTTTTACTTATGATCTTAATAGTGTTTAAATAATGAAGTTGTTTGGATTTTTGGTCTTTGATTTGACAAATATAGCTATTATAGTGTGGTCTGTCGTGATAACGTCTGTCCAGACAGTGTAACTACATATCACTGATATTCCATTGTTTCAGTTTCATGTGACTCTATTTTGACAACTAATCCTGTTAAAGGTCAGACGTTAGTTTAGGGAACTAAGGCATTAGTTAACCAACAGGTGTTACAGTTCTACTCCACACTAATCACAGATAGAGAACTAATATGTAAGTTACTAATGAACTAGTTTCACAAATACTATTTTTTGGTTGTATAACAAGGTTTTTTTCAAATACGTAAACATTTATGGTTTTTTCCGTCAAACAAAAATGCATTTTGCAGCCACATTTGGAGTCATACGAGTAGGTGCTCTGCTTTAGTATGAAGACACAAAACCGATCATGGAAACTCTGGCGTTTTCTTTTCTGGAGCTTCAAACATTGTAGTGAGATCTGCACATCGCTAGATGGCAGCAATGTCCACTCTGAACTCGAAAATGTTAGTCAACTGCCGTCCAAACTTCTTAATTTTTATATTCATATTTTCTAGTGGTTTAGATTATATTCAGTTAAAACAAACTATATAATGTGACCAAAAGGAAAGGAAAACAGTAATAAGTCCTATTTTGTGTGTTTTAATTATGTCTATGTCGAAGGATACATCTTTGTCTGAACATGTCCAAGGACGGACATGTTACATCTTAAATGACTTAATAACATTTTCTATGATTTCTTATGTAGATTTTGGAACTAGTGAGTTGTGTGTTGTAATTTATATCAAACATATATTGTTTGTCATTGCAAGAAATACATAATGCCGGCCTTCCTGTAATTTTACCATATTTAACAGCAACTTCGAACACTTTTAATTCAATACCCTTGTGTGTTGTGCATTTTAAGATTAAAAATAATTTGCAACACAATTTATTAGAATAACCTCTGAGTATTTATTGTTTCTTAATATTTTTACATAGTTTATAATCTGGGTTTATGTCTGAGACTAGTAAGGTAGAATATAAATATGGTTGAGTTTCACCATGAACGCCATAATTAGCCTGTTGTGCACAACAACCCTCACCCTTTAAGATTTTAGCTTAAATTTCTTCTACTAATTTCGTGCCCTTGTCTCCACCTGAGTACATTAGCATGACCGATTTAAGCAGCAGTGTTTGTAACACAGAGTAAGGAAGTGGACACAGAAAAGCATCTGTGAGTGAACTGAAAGCTTTGCTAAGCTCTGTACTTAAACCTATCTTGGCCTCGTCCTGTGGGAATTGTGGTGGGCTTTAGTAGAAAGTGTTGAGCTGATCCTGTGTTTTTCAGGAGCATGAGATCAAAATCCCTGAGGAGCTTCTTCTCATCTGCTAGGCAAACGTGAACATTAGATTCACAGTCTTCTCTCAGGCCTGCTTTTTTAATGTTAACTGGACCCATAACTCTGCATCCTATCAATAATGAACTGAATGGAACTGACAGTACTTTTATCTGGGACAAAAGTAGAGCGCAGGGCTCCAGAGCGCCCTGAATGAAAAATTTCCACTGTAGATCTCAACTTATTTTGTAAACATCAGCTGTGTTGGTGTGTTCACACACTGTCTCTGAGCTGTATTGACCCCCTGCTAAATTTGATTGCACTTTGTTGTGCTCAATAACATGTCTTACACTGAACGGAAATTTTCGAACAAATGAAATTGCTGTGTAACTCTCCATTTATTCTTTCTTGGATCTCTACATATGCACAACACAGCTATATAAAAATTGGTTAAACAAATTTGACAATGTTGCTCACTAGCATTTCGATTGTTACCAGTCATTATCATACTTTTGCTTTCTTGCATGGTATTGTCTTTATACCAAGTGATATCTACTCAAGACTAGATGTGGTCTAACAGCTTTATCTGATGGGATTTGTCCCCTCTCAAAGAAGGCATGTCTCTCTCTTAGAGCTTCACATTACTACACTGACACAACGAGCCAAAAGATTACTGTAGTAAAAAGCAAACTCTAATCTTTAAATCCAAATGATCAGAGTTTAAGGTTTCTCACTATTGTGGACAGTTTTAGGTTCTTAACTGGAAGAGAAATAGGACTCCTACCTGTCTTTTGTAGCTGTAATAATCTGTCTCAACTGTGGATGTTTTGAGCATTCAGATGCTTTTCTGTATATATTTAAAATTGGATATGCATTAACTACCGTTGCACAAACCACAATTTTTTTTCTCCCAACCTCTGGTATTTATGTGCAAGATACCCTTCCTTGACTTGAGTCTGCAAGGCTTCAGGTGCGAATCCACAAGCTGCCACGTTGCCACTGAGGTGTCCCAACCCACAGTTGGCTTACCACCCGCAGGAAGGCTTACAGTATATGCAGTGTGATTTGGGTGACACTCACAGAGACTGCTGGCCCTGGGACCCGGCAACACATAACAGGATGAAGAACTTACTAGAAGCATTGCAGCTCAGTGAGTACTATTATTTCAGGAATGATAAAACAATTGCTCCATGAGTGTAGCCGATAATTCAGCCAATCTGACATAATCAACAACACATTTAAAGCGTCTTAACCTATATTCCTAGGTCTTTCTGATATGAACTTTTGCCGCAGTTGTCCAAACACCTAATTTCAGATATTGCTACTGAACATTTCCAATCAATGCTTAGGTAAACGTCTTAGAACCCTATTGTAGTGAATTTGGCTCAGGCCAATTCAGGCAATCTGTTATCATATTTTTATTATCAGAGAAAAAATAAATGTCGATCTTGCCAGTATCCTCTAATTATGCTAATGTCTGCCATCTTTACCCATTTCCATCCCTTTCACTCTGATGCTTGGTTAGAACTTGTGTTGAGTGTCTTAACCATGGCTGCATGCATCAACACTTAAAGATGCTGTAATTGCCTGTAATTGGCAAATTAGATATTAACATTGACAAACACCTAATAAAATGGCCTGTATTTTTTTTAAACCATCACAGGCTGTAGGCCAGGAGCAGTCACAGTGTATCCTTGTGTCTGAAAAGTTTCTAGTATATCTACCATCTACATGGATAAGAATTACAAAACATCTTGTGAAGTTGTACTTAAGAAGACTTGACTTTTGTGATTAATCACAACCATAAACAATTTTCGATAGAAATAAACTGACAAACACACACTTGCTCCTCCTTGGATCACCACACAAGACCTTTTTACAGTTTTACAGCACGTCCGCTCACTGTTCTTTTTAACTGCACTGTCATGGAATGTGAGCTGCCTACTCAGCACTCATTCTCATAATAATCAATTTAGATCCACTGCTGAGCAGTAATTGAGTATGTTTTTTTCCCCCTTCTCCCAGAGTCAAGAGGTTTATCTGCCCACAGAGGAGCATCATCGGCAATATTCTACAGATGAATTCATTAGTTGCTTTGGTTATTAGTTAACAAGGATTATAAACTTCTAGTTAATTTCCAGAAAGAATTAAGAGACATGAGACATTTAATAATAACTTAACTATAAAATAATAAATAATAAAATAACTTTTCAAGAGGTTTGCACCAAAACATTCTCTATAGTTTACATGTCATAGAATGGCGATCTTCTTTCTTGAATATTTCTCTTTTCTCTCTCTTTTTCTTTTTTTACGAAGAAGACAATCTACATCTTCACAACATTACACTGTTGCATTAATAATCCCCCCCCAAAATATTCATTACATCCGATTGTAAAGTTACAGCGCAGGTGCCCTCAGCATGGTATCGACGCTCAGAAGTTGCCCACTGCTCACTTTAGTGATGGGTAAAATGTAGAGACCAAATTTCGTTGTGTGCTGTGGTGTGAATCACAATGTCACAATGACAAAAAATTACATATTGTTTTTCCTGAGTTCTTCATCTTTAATTCCTGCTTTTCTCTTAACACAAGACTTTTCTTAATTCCTGTTTGTCAGATTTTTTTTATTTGTCGTTCCTTGCTGTAGTGGTGTTCACTTTGCCCTATGTGCAGTAGGTGCTGGGTTTAAGCCCCAGAAGAGTGCTGTAATACTTCATGGGGCCTCTTGTGTGTGGGTTGCAAAAACTCACACTATAAATATTGCCATTGTGGAATAAAAAAGGGACTCAAAGTTATCATTAATTCTTCCATATCTTCATCTGATTGTCTGTTTCCAGGTCTCAGGGGCAACCAGCCCCACCCAAATCACATTGGACCACAATGTGAGCTTTTCGGTATGTCAGTGCTTCTCAAATAGTGGGGCGGGCCCCCAAGAAGGGGGTGCGGTGCGATGCTGAGGGGGCGCGTGTGACCCTGTGGAACATGCTCTTTTTCTTATTATTTATATCTCTTACTTTTTGTTTTCTTCCTGTTAACAAGGATATGATGTTATGCAGAGGTGTACTTATAACAATTTCATGGACAAATGCTAATAGTTATAGTCGCGGCGGAGAGTTGGTGGTGGTCCTGGGCACGAATTGTTTTCTTCTTGCTCGGGGGATTATTGAGAAGCACTGCTGTATGTGGTGAGCCCTCAAGAAGATATGTGGGTTGGGACGGTGCACTAAGTGTCATCCAGGCAGCTGGTGGATTCAAACATGGAGCCTTGGAACTCAAGTCCGCTTCTTCAACTAACTAGCCCTACATTTTAATTTCTTATCACCAAACCTAACATCCAGGTAGGTCTTAAATGATATCAAACAAATCTTTCCTCTCATTATTGCAAAAATGCATTGGATAACTAATCAATGTAACTCACAATTAGATGTTAAAGAAATTAAATGAATTCATTAGAAAGGAAGGACTTTGTTTTTTATTATTTGTATAAAATTAATAACATCATTATGAATACAAAGGTAAATGATGTAATCAATGCTCTGTAACAAACAAACAAACCAATCAGCAGCCCAATTAATATATTGTGCCTGATTAAAAAATGACTTTTTTTTCATTACTTCATTTCTTCTCAGAATCAAATCTGTTTGAATAGTACTATTTTGTAAATTCATATTCCTAGTTAAAATTCCTACATTTTTTTTCTGTTTTTTTAAGTTACAAACAAATAAGTTAAGAAAATCAATGGATTAGGCAAACTTTTTTTTTTTTTACCATGTAACATGTTATTGTAAAATACAAGTAACTGGTTATCAGTTAAGTATTGCCTACATTGATTTTGTTTTTTTTTATTTAACCTCCTTATCTAAAAAAATCAGCTGTTTTTCTGAATCTCAGTCCTGGCATTTCTAATTCCTCTGTATAGTCACACCAGCTCTTAATGGCCTCAAAGCCATGAATATTAGATACACTTCCCTTCACCCCGCAGCATAAATGTGATGAACCAGCCTGATGTGGCTGTAACAATACAAACACAGCCCAGTGTGAGTATCAGGATCCCAGTCTCAAACAATAACATTTCAGACTGCGGTATCGACTTTACCATTATAATATGCTTTCCCACAGGAGTAGCAAAAACACACACCTTTGTCTAAAAGACGACATTTTTAACACACTAACAGTGAGGGTCTGCAGTGAAGAAATGTTGGATTTTGTGTAATTATAAGGATGTTGTTTGAGTCATTTGTGATTATGGATACTCTCCTGAGTGACACTAGCCTCGGAATGAGCATAGTAACAGATTTGATGGGTTACAAACCATTACGTCTGAGAGAGAGAGAGAGAAAAAGAGAGGGAGCAGAATGAGGTGAGCGAGGGGAAGGAGGGTGGGACAAGAAAGCAGCAAAGATCAGAGGGACTCATGTTCATCACATCACTCCTACATCAGGATCCCTCCATTCTAATTTTGACTTTACTGACTGACTGTCTTCAGTTCTGTCCTCTGAATGTGTTGGACCGTTATCGCTCTGTTTCCCGCCCTGCATTGGAGGATGTTTTGACCAAGGGTGCAGAAGTTTTCTTTTCAAAGACATGTGTGAGGAGGTCGGGGTTTCCCTTCACAGTGCTGAGGCATTTATGTACGTGTGCCTACGTCTGGAGGAAAACAGATTGATGTAACAAAGCTGCGGTGGGTGTCACTGAAACACAGGAGAGATGGCGGGAGACCTTGTGGTCGGAATGCTCTATAACTTATTGTTGCCAATGCTGCTGTTGGCCGGTGAGTTGACAGCTGCTCATTTTATTCTTTTACGTCTGTTCCGGGCAGTAGTTACAATGTCTGTGAGGACAGCAGTTAAAATACAGATCTTTTTTATTATGGTTTACATTGATTTTTTTTATAGCTTTGTTTTATCCCATTGCAGAAGTACAGTTTGTTTATCTCTTGATGTAGGTATTATATTAAAGTTACAATGATATTAAAATTAAGTTTTGTGCAGTGCATTGTTGTAAGGCAGGAATAAAATATATTAAATATGTAAGTATAAAAAAAAACAAGAAAGTGATGGCTGTTGTTACCGTAATTGTTACTTATTGACATGTTACTTTGTAAATACAGCAGAACTACTGCATGGGTCCTGAATTTTCACATGCAACTAGTTTCCCTTCATAGGATAAAAATTATATTCACAGTTCAAGTTAACGTGACCTATGTTTTTGAAGCATGCCCTTTTTTTTGTCATCGTAGGATGCATGCTTACTGTTAAAATGTTTATGATGTGCAAAAGAATTTAGGGCAGAGAAAAGGCTTTAAGATTTCACAAGCTGATTTAGGATTCCTGAGATAACCATCATTTTGGAGAGAGACGATTAGTCAACCTTTAGACCATTAAAGCAATCAGCTACTGTAATAACAGCACTGATGGATGCTCTCACGTCAAAACTTTACATTATTTAGGCACACACAGTTTATATTTCTATATACGTATAAAATTATAAATAGTTTCTCTAATATGAGACTATAAATAAAGAATGCTCCAGATGTTTATGCGAATCAAAATTCTGAGTGTATGTAGAGATCACTGCTAACTGATATTCATGCAAAAGAAATTTCAAAAAGTAATTTCTATTTTTATTTGAATAGACAGTTGCAAGATTTCTCTGGAAATTTCAACTCTAAACGTGTTGGAACTGTTTAACTCTTAAACATGTGGCTAAAAAAGGAAGACTTTTTGCTTCACTTTGTTTTTAAGGACCTTTGAGGATCATAATTGGTATTAAACAACTTGAAACTGTAATAGTGCCATCACACCATATTACAACTGCAGGACAGTGGCTGTAAATGGTTTCTAGGAGACTGAGCCAGGATAGTTTTGATTATTTAGTCAATGTATTTACGGTAGTCTTTAATTAATGCAACAGTGTAACTATGAAGTGTTGTGTTCATCCTCTTCCTCCCAGCTTCAGTGTTCCGCTACAATTGTCTGTCAGTTGTGTATTTCACATTCCTGCTGGTCTTACCTCTGATGCCAAACCCCAGTCTTGTCTCTATGAAGGGTGAGTTAATTTAATCTATATTGTAATCTTCAGTCTCAAGACAATAAAATCTTATAGTATGTATTTCAGTGTAAATCAAAATATTGTGCAGAATGTCTGTTTAAAGTCTGCATGAAGTCCATTTTTCCAAGTGTAAAAGTGGCTATAGTAAAAAAAAGTGGCTAAAGTGAAATGTCATTTGACTCTTCACATTTGTCCTTTTTCACTTCAGCAACATAAAGTTTCCAAATAAAGCGAGTATAGCTAAGTAACTAAGAAACTTTAAAATTTTGATGTCAAATAAAGTTAAAAAAAGACTGCTGATCCAGCACCATAGATTTAGATAAAGTGTGTCTGTGTTTGTCTACTGGGTGTACGTATGTATTGATCACTGCATTTGGATGAATTAAAGCATATTCATCCCTCTCTTGAAGTACTTTGTAAAGGGGATGTGGTTGCAACAGTCGGATCAATTATACATAGCCTGGTAATTACAGTTAGGAATTAAAAGATGTGATGTCAGCGTTCTGACGGCATTTTTCCTCTCTTTCCTCCTCTTCTCATCTGCCCATCTTTGAAATGTCCACATAAGCCAATGTTATATTAATCTCACTTACATGAGCTCATTATCCCTGAGCTAAGTGGTCAATTGTAAGCGTACATCCTGTGTCTATGTGTGTGTGTGTTCATTTGTTCCGTGGGTGTTTGTGACCTAACCTATATGTGTGGTTGTGCACATATGGTGTGTCTGTGTGTGGATATGTGAACGTTATTTACAGAAGCCGAAAGGTTTAAGTGAAACAAAGCTTTTAGTAAAAAAAAAAAAAAAAAAAGCTAAACGTCAATAGCACATTTGCAGAGCCAGCTAATGTTAAGCATTTTTATCCATATCCGTTTTAGTTTCAAGACTGATTATGTTACAAACACAGTATGTCTAAATATATGTCAAATTTAACAACACAGCCTGAGTTCATATTTCCCTGTGGTGTAACTCACTATTTTTTACTGTGTGTAGAAAAAACAGGGAAGTTCCTGCGAATAATCATTTACACCTGTATGATATTCCTGGCCTTGCAATGCTTCATGCAGATTCCCTTTTCCTACATCCCTGCACATGGTAAATGTTCACCAGAATATAGCATAAAACACACAACAATTAAGAAAAAAAGTGAATCAATCACAACTGCTTAACAATTTTTTTTTCTCATCAGTCAGTGGACCATTGGATGAGTTCCTCTACCACGTGGGCATTGTAAGGTATCAGTTCACATATTTCATGTAGAGATATGTACTTAAAGATCTACTTTCTGAAACTCATTGTACTTCTTAAGAAATAGCAAAGTAAAATTGGTTAATTGCAATGTGATTTGGGTGGCAGTTGTGGAGACAATGTCACCTTGTAATGGATAAGAAGGGGTGAAAATGAATGAATGAAAATGAATGGATGAATGGAAATAGCTTAATTGTAAAATTGGCAAATCTTGTTCAATTAATAATTAGTTTAATTAGTTTATTGACTAACCACGTTAATAAGGTGTATTATGATAGGGAGTGATAACGTCTCCATATTTAAAGTAAAGGAAAAAAAAAGATTTGTTTACACCACTTCAATTTATAAGGTTGTTGTTAATGTAGCAAATAAAACAGAATTTAGTTATAAAATATCCATATACTTTTCCAACATCTTTTGTCTTTAAGGGCCTACATCAATTGATTCTCCTTAGTCTTAGTTTTCATTCCAATACGGTAATAATGGTAATATTTGTTTATTCTCAGGTTCAGTTCAGTGGATGCAGGGAACATTGTACGACTCCTTGCTCCAGACTTGGGCCTCTTCTTCTCTTCTACATTTATCCTCAGACTATGCACAAAACTACTGCGTCCTGTTCCCCAAGTCAGTCTCCATGAAAATGGAATACCTCCCACTGAGCCGGGGGTGAATAAAAGCAACCTTATTTGATCTCTTGAGGTTATACAATGTATTTTGATTTAAAAAAAAAAAATGAATAAAGAAAATTATTTTGAACTTACAGGAAGTGGAGACCTCTGATCCAGAGTCAGAGTCGGAGGAAGGAAGTGACTCTGAGGGCTCCTCCTTTGACAGCTCAGAGGAGACTACTGCGCCAGTTCAAGCAACTCCACCTCAGTTTGTCCAAAAGCTCATCGTGTTTGCAGCTGGACTGCGGCTGCTGCTCTCAGCAATAATGAACACAGCGGGAAAAGTGGTGGTGACTTTACTGCTTGGTCTGGCAGGTACAGTATGTTAGAGAAGAAGAGCACCTTTCGAACACTTTTGGCATTTATACCAAATACAAATTAAAAGCGCAACAATACAAGTGTGCTCAACAATCCAGTATTAACTGAAAAAAGATGATGGCAGGCTGATTATTGTGACAGATCCCACCTTATTAATAGAGGTGCACCTGATCCTGTGGTTTAATTAACTTGATCTCACACACAGAAGACTACTTTAGATTAAATCCTCTAATCAGGACTACCTGAGGATCACCTGCTGGGGCACTGGTGGCATATATATAATATTTCTTTCCTGTAGCATGTTATGTGATACCACAACTGTGTTTGTCCACAGGTATTATCCTGCCCTCACTCACCTCAGGTGTGTACTTTGGGATATTTCTTGGACTGGTGTGGTGGTGGGTGTTCAGCCGTTCTCTCAGCCTGCTCCTCTTCAGTTCCCTCTGTGTGATGATGGCCATCTTCAGTGCAGGACATCTGATGGCTTTGTACCTCTATCAGATGCCTTTGTCTCAACAGATTGTACCACCAGACGATGTCTATGCAAGGTGACACCAATAAAGAGTCAAGTCAACTAAAGCTAGACACACATTATTATGAATATTTATTATGAAGGAGTCCGTGATGAGCATGATTTTAACAAGCTCACAAAAAGACACCAACGTTAGTCAATTTTAACATTCAGGAGACTTTTAGAAGATTTTATAAGTTCTGCAGCGAGGTAAAAAACAAATACCACTACAAAAGTTACTCAGTTAACAAACCCTCCCATCCCATGTTTGATTACATTGTTACAAAGAGTTACAAAACTCTTTTTTTCACCATCTCGCCTTGTCATTTTTCGACCCACAGGTTATTTGGTATGACCGGTGTCATAAGAACCAACAGTTCCGACCCTCACAGCCTTGGTCTGCACCAACATGTCAGTTGGCCCGACTTCATCAATCCCTTTGTCCTGCTGTTGCTCTACTACACACTGGTGGCGCTACTGCACAAATGGGTCCACATGACAGAAACGGTTTGCTCAATTCCAATTTTCCGTGTGTGAATCTGTGTGACATCACATTATTTTTGTTTTTCTTAAGTTGTTGGGGGTTTTACGAATTTCTAAACCAAAGGCTAATGTGGCTTACTTCTATTGTTGATTTTAAAATAAGTATTACTGTGTGGGTAAATGCAGTTCTTTGAAAATAACTTATTTTACATCACAGGGTTTTCACGAGGTTTCATCTGTTTCCTAGGATAATGTTGACGAAGATGAAGAATGTGAAAGTCCGCTGGACAGTCCTGATGCTCCTCCCAGCTTCTCCAGGGTCATCTACGTTTCAGGAGACAAACAGGAGGTCACTTGAAATCATTAATATAATTTTATTATGCTGTTGGGTGAAAATTAAAAATGCTGAGGTATTTTAAAGATACTGAGGTTCTCTTTAGAGGTAATAAGGATGGACAAGCTCAGGAACGAGGTGATTAGAGGGACAACACAGACAGGAAGGTTTGGAGAAAAAACTAGAGAAGCCAGATTGAGTTAGATTGGACATGTTCAGAGGAGGGACAGTGATTATATCGGTAGAAGAATGATCCTAGAGATGGGGCTGGAAGAAGAGGAGATTGATGGATGCAGTGAGAGAGGACAAGGACGTAGTTGGAGTTAGAGTTGAGGATACAGAGGACAGAGGGAGATGGAAATTGTGGACTTGCTACGGCAACCCCTGAAAAAGGGACAAGTCAAAAGGAAAAGAAGAAAAAAAAGATGTTGGGTGAAAAGTTTTTGTACTGCTTTGTTATCTTGTGTCACAGTCAGTAGATTCCAAACAATTAAAAAAAAAACAACGAAATATATACAAATGCCTAATGTTGGTTATCATTTCTTGTTCAACTACACTATTTTTGCAGCTTTTAAGCAGCACAGATGATGAAACATATCTGCCAAATGAGGTAAGTATTTTTTTTATTCTAAATGTACTGTAATAGCTTATCAGAAAAAAAGAGTCATAATCAAATGCATTTTACTCTGTCTTCTCAGCCAATGGTTTTAATGACCAGCAGTTCCTGGCAGGACATCCATAGGAATGACCTGGGATCTCTTTTAGGAGGAGCTGGTTACACCAACTGTTATGCTCCACCACAGTATGAAGACCAAGACTCTCCATTAAACAGTATAAGTAATTAATAAAATGTATTCTAATCTACAAACAACTTTTGATACTATTAGACCACTTTGCCAACAAAATAAATAAAACAGAATGTAATTGATCTGTGTTCTATGCAGAGACAGAGAGTCTCGAGGACGTCAATATGAAAGGTGAATTTGAACGTGAGAAGACTGAATCGGGTGAGGAGGTGGAAGAGGGTCCAGAAGAATCCCCACCTCCTCCATCAGGCCCAGGGGGTTTGGTCATTTTTGGTCAGCTGGTACAAAAGCACAGCTACGTCAGTGCTCTGATCATCATGATGGTAATTTTCTTAATTCATATATAAATATGTTTCATTAGTTTACGTGTCTAATTTTTTGCTGAAGAAAGGTTACTGCATATATCTAAATAAACCACAGAACTATAACTCCAAATCCCCAAGATTTCAATTTAAAAACTATAATCCAACTCATATAATCTCAAAAATGTGTTAGCCAGGAAAAGAGATAGGTTATTACTACAAGTGTGAGTTTACTTCTGGAGGCCAATCTTGTAAATTTAATTCCAACTCCATTAGTAGGTTGTAATTTTGACAGACATTTAATTGCGTGACTGCCCCCTACTGGGACAATTCTCCACTCATTACAAATTGTCAGACATGTATCTTGTTAAAAAGAAACGATGAGGCGATATAATTAATTTACACCCGTAGATAATTTACATTTACAACAAATCTGCATCGAAGATACTGTTTAGATACCTATATGTTTTACGTTTCCTTTACAAGTGAACGGTATCTGTAGACTGTACCGCATGAAGTTGTCCGTTACATTTGAATATTAACGGTCGCGGGTGAGTCGTTTTGACGACACAAAATAGTATCCCGTTTAACCTATTTATTAATTTACTTTTACTCTATTAAAAAGGGAAACTGTGCGACGATGTAAGCTATGTTAGATGTAAAACGAAAATTTATATACCTAACAGAAAGTTGTGTGTGTGTGTGTGTGTGTATATATATATATGTGTATATACACACACCCCAGATTTGGCTACTGACTGTTACTAATGCGGACAACTTTGGCTAGCGTCAATTAGCTGCAGTTTACATGAAAACTAAAAGTTATATACCTGTCAAAAATTTTTAACTACTGTACGAAGCTACTGAGCTAATTCGACATGTATAAACACACATGCCTAGGTGTGGAGTATCACCTATAACAACTGGTTAACGTTCGCCCTGCTGGTGTGGTCCTGCATTATTTGGATGATGAGAGACCGACGACGCTACGCCATGATGTCTGCTCCGTTCCTGGCCATCTATGGCACAGTCCTGGTGGTGCTGGGCTTCCTGAGCGGGCTGCGCCTGAGCCGGTCTGAGCTGTACCCGGGTCTTCCCCCCGCTGTGATCATGGACTTTGACCTGAACGGTTACCACCCTGCACCCTGCGTTCACCTGGGAGCTAAGGTCAGCCGTTCATTAGCTATTAATGTATTTATTAATGGCTTATTATTATTATCTTGACGAACATAGTCGATACTTAGACATAGCACTGACTCCTACCAACTTTGTCAAACTCAATATTGTGCTAGATGTTATTTGCAGAATCAACATTAAATTCTATTGAAAAAGCCCCGACGTTTGTAACAGTGTTAAGATCTGGTGTAACATAGATTTATATTCTGAATATATTAAATCCAAAAAAGATATTTTTCCCCTTGTGGTTGACTCACTCCTTTTCGGCCTTCACTATTAGAATAATGGCAATATCAATAACCATAGATATTAGCCTCATCGTGGCTGTGAAGGTTTATAGATTCACTACATTAAACTGCCACTGGCATCTTACACAATACTGCAGTGTTAAATTCTGATGGAAAGTAATAAAACAATGAAATCCTTTTAGCTGCTTGAGCGCCACTGCCTTGGTTTTGCTGACTGCTCATGATGCACGCTGATTTAAAAAAGATAAAATGAAAGGTCACAACCGTGTTTGGAGTGACTGGTCTGTTCTGATTCTATAATCCCATGATCAAAAGCTTACAAATGCATTTCATATTAAAAGACAACATTTTGGGGTCACAACTAAACATTCAGTTTAGTTGGAAGGAACATATTACAACACTGAAACAGCAAACTGTATGTTTTTGTGCTGATGTGTGGTCTGCAGGTGTTCTACAGCTTCACCTTCTGGTTGATGTTCAGACAGCAGCTGGTGGAAAGGAAGGAGGAGCAGAGCTTGAAGGATGAGTCTCTGGATGAAGTCAAAGTCATGTCAAGTAAGTATTGCCTTGTTGACCAAGACCAAAGATCAAATCTAATTTACAATACTAACATGATCCCTCGTCTCTCTGCTCTTTCTGCCCTCGTCTCTCTTTTAAATACATTTTTATCTGACTTGATCAAGTTGAGGAAAATCAACCATCACCTATGTTAGCGATGCTGATCTCAGGAGTGAAGGGGACGTTGGTGAAATACTGGATCCTCTTCTGCTGCTCCATGTTCTTCGTGGTCAGCTTCTCTGGAAAGGTACTTATTGACAGAAAGGCATAAAAGTAGTGTGAGCTTGAATTATTTTTTAACAGGTATTTCCACTGAAGGGAGTTAATAAAATAAAATTAAAAATACATATTTTAGAGTTTGTAATGAATGTACATGAATTTATAAAGGAGCAGTTCAATATATATTAACATTTTACAATATATTTATATGTGTATGTCACATATTTGAACAAATAAAAGCACATTTATACATTAAAACCTTTACCTTGTTTTACTCAGGTTGTCGTCTACAAGATCCTCTATATTGTTCTCTTCCTATTCTGTGTTGTCCTCTACCATGTGAGTAATGTTGTATATTTTTCAGAATAATAACGTCAATAGAAAACAATAATCAAGTAACAACTCAAGTTAATGATCAGCATTATGCTAAAGCAATCTTCAAGTGATGTTCGCTTAGAGCTGTGATGTGTTTTCTCCTAAATTATCACATGTCAGTCATTTAACACTAATACTTGCACAATAGGTCTAGAATGGCTGTAGAGTTTCAATAACCGTGTTATTTTCCACAGAAACACACTCTATCGTGTAGCGCGTCAATACTATTTAACAGTTAAAACTATTGATTATGACTGAAACAGCCGTTTTCTGTTCAGCCGTCTTCCTGGTGTTTCTTCTTCATCTTGAGTTTCTGCTGATGTTAAAGAAACAGCAGGCACTTACAGGAAGAACTAATGGCTGCAGAGGTGATGAAAGACAATGAAGCATGTCTGTTCAGACAGCACACCGCTGCACACTGCTGATTAACATGCTGCAGAGTGCAATCGTGAATTAAAATGAAGGTAGACTGAGAAGTGCGTACCTCCAAGCCCTAGTTAAGCCATTGAATTTTTGCTATAAATCATCTTATTACACATTTAATTTAAGCGTAGTAGTTAATAAACTAATGTATTAAACTTTTTTTTCACAGTTTCCCGCATATACTAATTATAGTTTAAAATATTATTTTGGAAATTGACAAAGGTTTACTTATTAAAGTTTTTTTTTACAGATCCGTTATGATGTTTGGCGTCGTGTGCTGAAGACGTTCTGGGCAGTTGTGGTTGGTTACTCCATGGTGGTGCTAATAGCAATCTACATGTACCAGTTCAGGAGTGTGTCTGCACTGTTCAGACAGATCATGGGCATGTCAGAGGAAGGGTCAGTTTTTTTTCGTGAGTTATTTATTTAAAAAATACAGGTTTTCTGTCTTTTAAAAAACTAATAATTTTTTAAAAATTTCTCTAGTCTTCGTGACCTTGGCCTGGAGCGGTATGACACAGTGGAGTTGTTTGCACGTATCCTCCTTCCTGCTGCATTTCTATTAGCTTGTATTCTCCAGCTGCATTACTTTAATGCAGACTTCCTGACTCTCACTGACCTGGAAAATGTACCTGTCAGACAAGCCACAAGGTGAGAAGAAAATAAAAAAAAAATTTAATTCATCATGGAAATTAAAGAAAATAATACATTACTTTTGATATACCACACAACTTTAACGTTTCCCTACACAGAGTAGAAGAACTTCAAAACTCAGTCAATATGATATCCAACATGTAAGTGCTGCAATGTCTATCAATCAATTTACTATCAAAGTTTTTTTCAATATTACACATCTGCCTTATTTTCTTTTTCAGGGTCAAAGAAAACATCGAAAAACTTCAGAAAAAGTATTGATGTGTACATTTTTACTTTATACACCCTTTGTATATAACTATTTCTAATCTTCACTTAAAAAAATCTAATAATCACATAATTGTCTTCTCTGTGATCCACAGACTAGTGAAGGACAGAGTAGGGACTGTAAAACGCCAAGACACTCTCAGCAGCATTGAACTGCAAAGCTCCTTTGAGGAAACAACTCATGAAGGTAACAACAGCTCGCAACCAAATGTGTTTTGACATCTGATATTTTCGCATTTTTTTTCCTCATTTTTCTACCATATTTTTTCCATTCTAGGAACTGTGATCGATGATCAAGAGAACAAGTGGATTATAATTGTGGATCGTGCCAGTTTGCTGATCATTCAGGCTCTGTCTGGCATCTACAGGCTCCAGGAGCTGGCCTGGAGACTGTTGGAACTTCACAGCCTCAAAATAGTTTCTTCTGGCATTATTTGGGTGTCAGTGCAAGAGGTGATATGTTTTAATGTGCTTATGTATAGATTGCCTGTATGAAAACCTGTTATCAGACATAGAAAAACATAATTAATTCAAATTGTGAGGTTTATTTATATAGAATATTCAGGGGCGACACTTGAGGACAGGCAAGCCAAGCCAAAAAAAAAAGCCAAGATCCAGTTTTTGTATCAGGTTTGGAGCCCCAAGAGACCCTAGCATCCCCCCTGACAATATTATATATTGTGATGTAATGACATTTTCAAAGAGAAACAGAAAATATAGATAAATGTGAAAAACTAAGTATAGAAAATATGTTAGGGTGAGATATAATAATTGCAAATTACTGTATGATTTAGGGAATATTGGGGACCCGTAGTGAAGCATTAAGATTTTAGTTTGAATAGTCACAGGTTGAAATACACCTGCCACTAGGGTGTCAATGAACATGACATCACCGCCACATCACTTTATTAATGGCTCAAAATCAGAGGAAAAATTTCAATATATGCTGTGATATGGTCATATGGACATCAGTGAAAAAAAATCACTTCCACTCGCTCCATAGACATGCATGGAGCAAACAGTTCCACAGATTCAATCAGATCTTTTCACTAGTGACTAGAAGGATAACAGAACTGCACAGTATTGCAAGTAGAATATTGATAACACTCAGACAGAGGAGGTAAACAGTCTGGCCCCAAGCAGGAATGATTTCCTGCCTCAGGCAGCTCTTTAGTGAACTTGTGTCTGAACATCACCTCATGGATTGACTGCAAACTCTCTGACACCACTGCAAGAGAGTCTGAGTCATCAATAAGTTTGTTGTTAATTAACGTTTTTGTTTATTAAAAAAAAAACATGGCAAACATCTTTTTTAAAACTTTCACTTCCTCAGGTTTCTCTTATGAACTTGCTCTTCTTGGTCTTGTGGGTGTTTGCATTGCCGTTTCCACGACTACGGCCAATGGCCAGCAACATCTCTGCTGTCTGGGCCTGTGTCATGGTGGTCTGCAAAATGTTCTATCAGCTCAAAGTCATCAAACCCCTCGATTACTCCTCCAACTGTACCGCTGTGAGTGTGCATACCTATCTCAGTCCCCTGGACCAGGCAGAGTGTGGGATTTTGTTACAGATTCATCCTGTATTCAAAGATACGAAAGTCAATAAAACTGACTGGTCTTTCATTCCATCCCTAGGGCCTGGCTCCTTCCAACAGCTCAGACCTAAGTGAAGAAGTGGAGCTCAGGGCCAACATGGTGGAGCTGCTCAGGAGGTCTATACTCTACATTGAACCTGTTGATCCAGTCTTTTGGTGTGGAGCACTGCGCAAGTGTGAGGGCGGCATCCTCCCCTGTCTGAGGGTACATCTTTTCCATCTTTGTCACTAAATTTTAAATTCCCTGTTTTTATTTAAGTTGACAATGCAATTTTTTCATTATTGTTTTGTAGAACCACCTGATTGTGCTGGCATTACTGGCATTTGAGGCCACAGTTCATCGCCACCAACTCTATTTCCGTCTTCACAACAACCTTAAAGCTCCTCCTTTTAGCATCATCTTCCAGGGGATAACTCGGCAACACTTGGACCATGGTATCTTGCCATGCATCAAATATTTAATAAACTTCTGCTTCTACAAATTTGGACTGGAGGTAATCTGACAGTATATTTAATAAAGCCAAATTATGAGCAGGTTTAACAACAATATATTAACCAAGTTTGTCTTTTTACACCAGATTGAAGCTAGTGTTGAAGTATACTTACTGTGTCTTTCTCTTGTATACGTCCTTCTCTCCAGATTAGTTTAATCGTGGCGGTCAATGTGATTGGTCAGAGGATGGATTTTTACGCACTGCTCCATTCATGTGCGTTGTTGGTTGTCATCTTGCGGAGACGCAGGAAAGCTATAGGGGAAGTTTGGCCTAAATACTGCTGCTTTACAGCAGGACTCATGGTTTTCCAGTACCTGCTCTGCATTGGCATCCCCCCTGCTTTCTGTGTTGGTATGAAAATCTAAGAAAAATTTTCTTAAAAAGCCGACGTATTTTTACTTATTAATATGATAAATCTTATATCTAAAAGAGAGGGAATTAATCTCCATTTTAGCGTTTTTTGAAATTATTTTAAGCTCTAATCAAGTTACCTTTCATGTGTACATTCCTTGTCTATGCAAAAGAAATGGAAATATACAGTATATCAATTTGATTTTTCATCTTTCACTTAAGCCTGCAGATGCTTGAATTGAACTAAAACCCCAAGTAAAATACTAAATAAACCAGTAAAAAACTGCGTTTTACTGGTTCTGTTGGTTTAAAATATGTAACAACATAATATTATTAATGCACCACACCGCTATAATTCTTATTACTGCTGCTATTTCCCCTTAATATTCAGATTATCCCTGGAGAACTGCAGGTCAACCACTAACTTCAAATATCATCAAGTGGTTTTACCTTCCTGACTTTGCCATGAGACCAAATCCTTTGTTCATCCTATGTGAGCCCACTTCTGTCTGCTTTCTCATTACATACACCTTTGTCCTGTCCTTATTTAAGTATGTCATTGGTCTCTTTGGCCTGTTTCTCCATTGTCCTCTGCAGATGACCACCTCCTGTTGCTCTGCTCGTCTTTGCAGTGGCAGGTTTTCGAGGAGGAAAACCGGGCAGCTGTGAGACTCCTGGCCGGAGACAACGTAGAGATCAGTCGCAGTCTGGATCCTTGTTCCTTCAACCAGTTCATACCTGTCAATAACTTCCTTCATTGCAGGTCAGATATACAAACATATCCAGTCTTTGTAAGCAGATTGTTTTCGTACAACATTCTTTTTTTTTACTTTTTATTTGCTCTCAACACTTCAGGAAGTCATCAAAAAGTTATGCCGCAGCATTTACAAGAAAATATAATAAGTAATAACAAACAAAGATTTGAATGCAGAAGCATCTGGCTATCCTGCTTTGAACATCACATGTTAACTTGCTCTGTACTATAAGTTAAATTGCAGGTAGAGAACTGACTAAGAGTTTGTGGTCATTTTAGGTGCATTAAAGGATGGTATAAGATCATTAATTTATGTCTGTTGTAAAATCCATCCAAGCTGTTCTTGTAAAGTGAAAGTGCTGGATAAGCACTAAGAGACATCTTTCATTTTCGAGATAGATTGGACACTTTTGTTTATGGTTTTTATTAAACTTTCTGCTGTAGACTGTCTTTGTTGTGGACAGACTGTAATTTTACTAAATCAAAGGGGAGTCACATTCACATGAAATACACTGTTAATAAAGAGGATGTGTTGTATTTTTGAGAACAAAAATGTGACTTTTTTACTACATCCTATTATCACTGCTACCAGTATTTGCTATTTCCAACTGGGGAATTGTCTGGGTTTTTATTATTATTATTATTAATATTATTGTTATTCAAAGACTAGAAGAAAAAAAAACAAATATATGAGTATATTGCATTTGCTAACAAAACGTCTGCTCCTAAAATTCTTTTATAATTTATGCATTTACAACACTATACACATGAGATGAACTCCATATAACAGAGTAACAAAAACACTACAAATATTAAAAACTACGTTTTAAACCACAGTAACCTTAAACACATAACTAATAAACAGTCAACATACAAAACCTTGTGTATTCAGAGGAAGTCACTGTGTTGTCTCTCTCAGGTGTTACCTAGACATGGTGAAGGTCTTTGTGTTCAGCTATTTCTTCTGGCTGGTGCTCTGCCTCATTTTCATCACTGGCACCACTCGGATCAATATCTTCTGTCTTGGATACCTGGTGGCTTGTTTCTACTTCATGTTGTTTGGAGGCAGTGTGTTGATGCAGCCAGTTAAGTACATCCTTCGGCTGTGGGACTGGCTCATTGGCTACACCTGCTTTGTGATCGCTATGAAGAACCTGCTATCTGTAAGTTTTTCTTCTTATCCTCCTGTTGCAGATAATTATGTCTAACTTTGCTTCTCTTTTGTGACCAGCTTGGTTCTTGCGCCTTCTTGGACAGTCTGTTGAAGAACGGCTGCTGGTTGATTCAGGCCTTTAGCATGTTCTGCACCATCAAAGGCTATGATGTCCGTAAGTAATCATGGATGTCATCAGACTTTCAGACACAGAATGCCTATGTGGTGTTTTTTTTTGTTCGATTCTACACATGAGCAGAATAGGAAGTTAAGTTTGTACCGAAATGTACCACTACATTACAAGTTTATCCTGCTGCTGCTGCTGATGTTATATACTGTACATACATACACAGTATTTTCTGTCTGGTTGGTCAGCTGATCCTGATGATGAGTGTGAACTGCCGGAGGGTGAGGCTGGCATCGTATGGGATGCCATTTGTTTCACTGTCCTTCTGGCACAGAGGAGAGTCTTTCTCAGCTACTACTTCCTTTACGTGGTGTCTGACCTGAAATCCTCAAAGATATTGGCATCCAGGTTTGAACTTCACCTTATTTGCTTATATTAGAACAGGGGTAATAGGCAAATAACGGGCTTAACATCTGAAACTTTAATCTGCCCTTGTCTAAGTCTATTTAAATCTTTTCTGGAGTTAAAGATAAATTCAAAATGTACTTGTAACAAAGTCAATCGGACAGTATTAATAAGTATATAAACTCAATGTGATTAATATGGTTATATATGTAGTAGAGTGAACATTTCTACAAGGTTATCTAAGAGGCTATTTATCTTTAATTTCTTCAGAGGCGCTGAGCTGTTTGAGGCCAAGGTGAAGAAACTGGTGGCAGCCCGATTGGAGATGGAGAAGAAGTCAGTGGAGGCTCTGAAAAAACAGTAAGTCTCGTCAATTTTAATATCAGTTTTTTTTTTTTTACTGAAGAACGGTTTAACATCACCAATCAATATATAATCTCAATTCCGTAGGATGGAGAAGATTAAATCTAAACAGAAGGGTCCTGTATCAAAGAAGAAACAATTAACTCCTGATCAGGAGCAAACGACACTGGGTAACACACACCAGATTGGTCTCCATCTTCTTTGTGCTATTCAGCTCACTAATATTAAAAGATACAAAGACAAAAAGAAAACAGTGATCTCTGGTTTCTCAGGTGAGGAAGAGAAGGCCAAGAGAGATGCAGGAAAGTGGTGGAAGCCCTGGGTCTCTCAGCCTGGAGGTGAGAAACAAAAAAATGTTCTCTGCTCTTAGATGACTTGTAAATACTGTAGATATAGAATGTTTATATTGAGAATTTTAATTTTACAATTCAGTGGAAAACAACTGTGGCTACCACCTCTTTGAGAGTGACACAGAGGAGGAAGAGGAAGAAGTCAATGAAAAGAATGAGGAAGAGGAAGAACCACCAAAGAAAAAATCTGCTTTCCAGGTAAAAGGAAAATTCATTCTGAAATCTGGAGGAGTGGAAATATTATTATATATTTATAAGAATATATATATATATATTTATTAGAAACCTCCAAATGGTAACATGGTATCTGCTTGATTCCAGCTCGCCTATGATGCTTGGGTCACCAGCTCTAAGTCTGCTCTGAATGATCTGAAGAAGGACAAACAGAGACAGGAGAAAGAGGAGAAGAAGAAAGTGAAGAAAGAATTACAGAGAGAGCACAGTAAGAGAAGTGGAGAGTATGGATGTTGTGGTGTTTTTGAATAGGACAACTGAGGTACTAATTTAAATGTGCCAGCTGAGTTGACAGACACTTGGACTTTGTCTCGCTCCTGAGCCAGTTTGGTATGGATGAGTTTGTCTTTTTGATTTCATAGATTGCAGCTTGTTTTCTTCCTCTCACTATTTGTATCACTGCAGCCATGCCATTCCAGCTTATCAAAGTCTGCTCTATGCTATAAAAGCTGGTGGTGTTTTACTTGTTGCTTTTCCAGGCAAGGACGGGGCAGACTCTAGTGAGGATGAACTTGGGGAAAGTACATTGGATGGAGAGGCAGAGGAGGAAAGAGGTAAACAATACACTACAGTCCAGTCCAAGTCTTATAAATATTTATTTAACAGGTTTGATAGGTTTTGAAACAGTAAACTTGTAGATCTACATGTCTTCTCTCTGTTCCCACAGAAAACATCCTACAGCGTATCATCAGCACGCTCAAGTTCAGCTTTGTGTTTATTCAGTCTCTTCTGGACGACCTGACAGAGGGATTAAACTCATTCTGCAAAAACAGTCTAAACATTTCTAAAGTGCTGCGCTTTGAACGATCACTTCTCAACCAGCAGCAAAAGAAGGTGAGGCAGAGAAATGTCACAATCTGAGTGTATTCCCAAATATAAATGTGGATTAGAATCGACAGTCAATGCCTTAAAAAGCAAACATTGTTTATTACATTTTTTAAATTTAGAAGCAGGTTTAATTGTGAACAAATTGGTTTTCTACAATACTAAAAGCCTCAGTTCTTCCTCATTGCGCTCTGTCTTCGTTTCATCATCGTTTGTCTTCCTCTCCAGGGTAAAGAAGTCAGTCAGGAGAGCGTGAAGCAGTTTTACGAAACCTGGATGTCTCGTCAGAACACACACGCATCTCAAGAATACTTGGATGACCTCTCACCTGGTATCTGTTCTCCACCTAACGCTGCAACCTCACGTCATGCGTATGCCGTGTTAAAGAACCAGGCGTCCAAGGTATCATGGGGCAGCAGTGTTTCCAGGTAAAGCTATAGAATATTAAAATTGAAATCAATTTCCCTTCAGTAATAACTCCTTGCCCCCTGCAGTGTCCCCTGCTTCTCAATTTGGGAACCTTTTAATCAAGCTTGCCCTAATTTCTCCGAACCATATTGGCTCATCCATTCTCTCTTTACCTCCAGCTGTATGACGGATGAGACCATGCTTTGCTCCAGGCAGCCGACTCAGGAGGAGTTGGATGAGCCTCCTGACTTGGCTCCTACCTCTGACAAACTAAGGCGAAGACTCCTGAAAACAGCCAACATAGACCTGACCTCATTTGAGATTGAACTGTTACCGAGGTGTTTTTAAAAAAATTGAAATAATCACACACAGATATGGTATTTTGTCTAATTGTCACTCCTGTCTCTACGTGTATGCAAACTTAAAAACATGTTTCTTTTCTTTCTGTTCTCAGCTGTGAAGATGGATTTCATCAAAAAGAAATCCACAGTGGATATGAGGTTCATCGTACGGATTTAGATGACGAGAGGAAATTTGAGCAAGAACAGGAGAAACAAGAGGAGCAGGGGAAGGAGGAAGAGCAAGAGAAAAATTATGGGATTGAGATAGAGGTGGAACAAGAGCTCCAGTATGAAGAGGAAGATGAAGAACACCCAGAATGCCCTTCACTTGAAATCAGAGAAATTGATGAAGAAAAAAATGTTGACCTGAGTGAATCTTCGAGGCCTCTCAGTCAGGAAACAAGGAACTTGACTGCCAGTGAGCTCCTGCTGAACAAGTCAGTTCACAGATAACATATTTAATCATTTTTCTTTTACGAGAGCAACAATCCACTAATCATACCTTTTATTCTGTCTTTTCTCTGCTTTTACCAGTATATTTGATAATAATGAAATCTCAGAATCTGACAAATTTTTCGTGACTCTGCCCCGGCCAGTGAAGTTGATGTTTGCGCTCTATAACACCATGGTGTCTAAATCAGAGATGCTGTGCTACTTTGTGATAATCCTCAACCACATCGTGTCAGCCTCATTTCTCTCACTTATACTTCCAATTCTAATCTTCCTTTGGGCCATGCTGTCTGTGCCTCGACCCTCAAAACGCTTCTGGATGACGGCGATAATCTATACAGAGGTATGTCCAGCAATGTTTGATCTGCTTTTCTAAATATGTGAATGTAACTAATAAATACATTATATATAGACAATAAAAAGAAAAAGAAAGAAGATAATAAATATGAATGCCAAAGAACGGTGAAAAAATACAGCTGTACAAACAATCACCTTTTTGGGAGAAATTCATGGACGCCAAGTTGATAAAAACTATAAAGGAACTTTTATTTTGAAGTGATTTAATTTCCGCTATACGCCTGCCTAATTTTTTATGCTCAGCGTAATTTAAACAGAGTTAAAACAAGTAGAGAATAGAGAGTAATTTATGAAAGTTTGAACTTGTAAAAAAAAAGTTGAAATAATCGATAAAAATCGACTTGTTTAAGGGAATTTTGAACTGTTGAACTGCTTGTTGATGACCGGAAGTACTTTTCCCTTCGTTTCCTCTTACCAAATCCTGTTTAGGCCAAATTTTTAATTGTATTAAAATTCAGTGGAGATTCTAAGAACTCAATCGACGAGTTATTACTTATAGGCCGCTTAAAGGGTATATTTTTACGGTGATTTTATATTATGATTTAGGTTGTTTGTTAAGTTAATTTGACCCGTATTTAGCCCTGCAGACTCACCAGTTGTCCAGACTATATCCGGCCGACAGCAGCTGCCCCCTAGTGGTTTATTGCTAGACATAGCGCGCAGTACTTGAGGGACATCACTCTGCAAGTGAAAGGCTACATTTACTTGTTATTTACGTCAGTCTTGTGTTTGTATAGTATTTGATTAAAAAGCTAGCAGCGTCAACAATATCTCTCAGAGGATCAATGAAGTAATTCCTGATTCTGATCTAATGTCACATGTAATTGAGTTTCACCTTGGTTTTCTCTCTTTTGTTCTCCTCAGCTGACCGTTGTGGTCAAGTACTTTTTCCAGTTTGGTTTCTTCCCCTGGACCACATCAGCCTACAGAGGCATCAACGCTGAGAGGCCATTTGCTCTGCCAAACATCATTGGGGTGGAGAAAAAAGATGGCTATGTTCTGTTTGACCTCATCCAACTGCTTGCTCTGTTCTTTCATCGCTCCATTCTTAAGGTATTCTTATAGTTTATAACTTTATCATATAATCTACACCTACAAATAAATAAATGTTTATTTAAATCTATCTATTTATATGTTAGACGTGTTGATGTAGAGTGATTTTTGTGTGTGTGTTTCTGCACAGTGTCATGGTCTGTGGGACAACAAGGAGGTTGAGATGCCAGATTTCTTCAAGAAATTGAAAAAGAAAGTTGACAAGAAGAAAATGAGTAGTGGAGACAAGGCAGTTGGCAGAGACAAACCTGTACGCAGACTCAAGTTTCTGCCTCTGCAGGCCTCAACCACTTCTATCTTCAGTAGGCTATCAAAAGGAGACTCTGCAGGAGGTCAGAAGGTCGAATTTTCAGAAAACATACATGCATTTTATCATCAAATGTGTTTTCCATGTATGTTCTTGTTCCTTCTGTTCACATTTTATATATTTTTTTTTAATGGAGAGGTGAACCCAAAGAAGCGTCAGAGCAAGAAGATGAGGCGACAGCGAAACAAAACTCCTCTGACGAGGAGGCAGAGGCTCAGGCAGCAGATCAGAGAGAGGATGCTACAGGCCAAAGCTGCTGTCATAGAAGTGTATGTTGTTTTAGGTCAAACTGTGACACATTCAGAGAGAGTGGCTGCTTTAGCATTGTTAACAAATTACTTTGTAAGAAAACCTGTGAAATTCCATAATTTTTTTTCTTTTTCATCCCTTCAGTGCACTTCACATCTACTTACCTATTAGGCAATTTTTCTATGACATCATCCACCCAGAATACAGTCCTGTGTGCGATGTCTACGCCCTCATGTTCCTTATTGACGTAGTCAACTTCATCATCACTATATATGGATACTGGGCCTTTGGGGTGAGATTTTATTGTTTATTTATAAATATGAGTCCTAACACATTTAACTAGGGATGTCTGATCGAATCGAATAACCCATAAGATAATGCCTGAGGTCCTGAGATGTTCAATTTTGAGGGAAAACAACTGCATATATATATGTAATGGTATATGTTATTTTGGTATCGGAAATGCTATAAAAATTTATGTGGTTTTCTGTGTAGAAATATTCTGCAGCCGCTGACATCACAGAGTCCCTCTCTGAGGACCAGGTCCCTGAGGCGTTCCTGGTCATGCTGCTGATGCAGTTTGGTACCATGATTGTGGACCGGGCCCTCTACCTAAAAAAGTCCTTGCTGGGAAAGTGTGTTTTCCAGGTTGTGCTGGTGTTTGGTATACACTTCTGGCTGTTCTTCATCCTTCCTGGAGTCACAGAGAGGTCAGACATTTTAATAACTAACATTATTTATGAAGCACATTTGGTGAATTAATTCATGGAATTTCTTTGGGTTAAGTACATTGAACCTCATGGGGGTCACGAACGAAGGTGGACACTTTTGGGAATGATCCAGAATATCACTTAAACACTAAACATCATTTCACAAACGTGTAACTATTGTTTAACTTGTTAACTGTTATGTTGACTCCATTATAGCTATAACTTCAAAAACTGAACTTGATTTACATCAATTTTCCCTTAACACAGGTATTCTTGACCCATAAAGGTAATAACCTTGCAAATCTTATGTTTTAAATACAAATATGGTGTGTTTTATTTCTCTGCAGGCGGTTCAACAGGAATCCAGTGGCTCAGATCTGGTACTTTGTGAAGTGCATCTATTTTGGTCTGTCTGCTTATCAGATCAAATGTGGCTACCCCAACCGCATCCTGGGAAACTTCCTCACCAAAAACTTCAACTACCTAAACCTGTTCCTCTTTCAGGGGTATGGGAAAAAAGACAAATAATTGAATATGAAAATGTTCTTTTACTTAACTTTTTTTTTTGCACCAAGACAATATGGTATCAACTACAAATATGACATAATTCATACACTTTTATTGTTTGTTGTCTTAAGGTTTCGTTTAGTTCCCTTTCTGACAGAGCTCAGGGCAGTGATGGACTGGGTTTGGACCGACACCACTCTGTCTTTGTCCAACTGGATTTGTGTAGAAGACATTTATGCAAACATATTCATCCTCAAGTGTTGGAGGGAGTCTGAGAAAGTAAATGAGTTGCAACGTTTCAGTATATTTGTATTTATCACGTTTAAAACTAAAATTAAGTAATACATTCTACAGACAACATCTTCAAGGTTTAGCTAATGTCAATTTTATGAAATATTTATAAATGTATAATTTTTAATACTTATCTGCCTTGTCAATACTTATTCGTTGACAAAAGGATTTACTTTTGTCTCCAGAAATACCCCCATCCGCCAGGGCAGAAGAAGAAGAAGGTGGTAAAATATGGAATGGGTGGATTTCTCATCTTCACTCTCATCAGCATCATCTGGTTTCCCCTCCTCTTCATGTCACTGGTGCAGTCAGCAGCAGGTGTAACCAATCAGCCAGTGGACGTCTCCATTCAGCTCAGCATCGCAGGTTATGAGGTGAAGTTCGATACGAAGGAATCAAGTGTTTTTGACCTTTCAAGAATATTTATGAGTGATGCTGTTATCAGGACTCATTTTTTGTTTCTTATGTATCGTATAGTTCAGTTCATCAATACTGTTCTCTTCTATTTGAGTATATAGATACAGATTTGTGATTCACTGTTCACTGTGTCTCCTTGTGCTTCTACAGCCTCTCTTTACCATGAGTGCTCAGGAGCAAAACTTGGTTCCATACACAGAGGCTGGATTTAACCGACTCACCAAAGTCTACGCTACTCATCCAGTAAGATGCACAAAAAAAAAATCAACTGGATACGAGAATAAAACAGGAAACATCATCTGGGATTTTAGTGTGTGACGTGATTTTATAGACGTCTGTATTCCAACTCTGGTATTTTCTCTCTGTGTCTCTCTACATCCCATAGTCTGCTATGCAGTTCATAATGAACTACTTTGCAGATGACATAGTCGTTGCAAAGATCAAGAGTGATGCCAGTCTGCTGTGGAGCATCAGTCCAGCCAGTCGTAAAGCCATGATAGATGAGCTGAGCAACTCGTCTCACATATACATCACTCTTCGATGGACACTGCTGAGGTCAGTGTGTGAATTAAATTAAATCTGTCTTCTAACTAGGTGCAGATTGAATTTTCAAAAGTGTCACATGCAATGGATGAACGCTAGTTAATGAGAATTTACCGTTGCTTTTCTGTTTCTTCATAATTTCTCTGTCATTCTGTCTTGAATTCCTCACAGAAACGCATCCATATCCATGAATGCAGTGTCAATAGGAGAACACACTGTGAAGTTTGAGGATCAGACTTTGAGAGAAGGAATTGTCCACATGCTCAACGGCCAGAGCAACAAACCTGTGTAAGCACACGCACTCATTCATCCACTCATTCACTCACTCTTAATAAAGAAGTTGGAATTATTTTGGCATTATGGTAAAACTAATTTCTTCCTAAACCTGTGGGTTGTTTCCAATGTATTATATTCTGTTTTTATTTCTGTAGGATTATTCCCTCTCTACTTCCTAAGTTCATTCGGGGTCCCAAAGGACCAGAGTCTAAAATGGCGACCAGGATGAAAGTAGGTCAGTTACAGTTTATTTCATTTTTTAAATATTATGCAAAATAACTTTTTTTTGTCAATTTTAAATGTAATTAATTATTTTTATCTTATCCCCTAGATCTGTCCGAACGTCCAGATCTCCATGCACTGGCTTTTTTCAGACCAATGTCAGTGAAACTTGAGCAGGTCAATAAGACAACGCAGGACGATGCTGACCAGTGGTGGGTGGTGGAGGAGTGCTCTCCTGCTCTCACCTCCACCCAACTTAAGTGTCAGAGCATAGAGATTTTAGTGTTCAATGACAAAGTCAGTCCTTCCAGTCTGGGCTTTTTGGCTGGACATGGGTAGGTAACAGGACACTGTTGATGTCTTCTCTTTAGTCCTTAGTTTGGGTTTTGCTTCCTTTCAATGTTTAAAATAGTATTCTCTCCTACAAGAGACATGATAATAAAGTAAGTAAACAATGATTTAACGGTAGGTTTGTCAGCGATACTTTCAGTTTGTTTAAAACTACTACACAGTCATTGATTTATTCTTCAGTTCTCTGCTCTCTCTTTACTTCTGATCGCAGCATCGTTGGTCTGTACATGTCTGTGGTCTTGGTCATTGGAAAGTTCGTGAGGGAGTTCTTCAACGGGATCTCCAGGTCCATCATGTTTGAGGAGCTACCCTGCGTAGACAGAGTCCTCAAACTCTGCACAGACATTTTTGTAGTGCGGGAGACAGGAGAGATGGAGCTGGAGGAGACACTGTTTGAGAAACTCATCTTCCTATACCGCTCACCTGAGACTATGATCAAAATGACCAGAGAGAAGAAAGACAGCTAGGGGTTCCAGGAGATTATGATGGATGTATTGAAGCAAATAAACTTTCAATTCATTTAACAAGCAAAACCTACGTGGATACAAGGATAGAGTCCTGGGTTTAGAGTAAAACTGTGACATTAAAAACAATCCAGCGCAAACATAATTTCAACATAATTTATTATTATCATGATGATTTAAATGCCAGTTGGAAAGTCTTTTTCTTGTATAAGGATAAATAAACTTGCATTCAATATAATTTATATGACTTAGTAGTCATAGTATTTAATTACACTGCAAGAGTTCATATCACATTGTTGCTGGTACAAGGTTCCTTTTCTAGAACTATGCTTTGTCCAATTATGTTTTGAATTTTTAAAGCTCCAGACTGTGATTGTTTATTCTGAACTGCAGCTAAATAACAAGACATACCTACTTCATATCTGTTTACTGGGACATGCATGTATTTCTGAATTGAGAACAATGTTTATACTGATGTGAAAGTTAAATATCTGAGTCATTGTAATTATTGATAAGCCTACACAAGCAAACATACCTCTGTACTGTAAATAGTGACTTCTTCATATATATACCTCTGCACCAATTTATTTCTATCAAATTAAAAACGTACTTACAAACCATTTTTAGCATCTCATTCTTAAGTGAATAATGGCTTCACAAAAAATGGCACAAAAGGAAACTGTTTTTTTAAGTCATCTTTTATTATTTTTAATTACAGATGAAAAAAGAAAACAAACAGCAATTGTATTTGGATCCGTTCTGGTCATCTAGTTGTTATCCATCTTCCTGTTCCTCGTCAACAGAGGACAGTCCCAGGACCTCACATCTCCAGAAAAAACAAACTACTTCATGGTGTCATCCTAGAGGAAATATACAGAAAATGTCAGAATGCGTGTGATGTTTAGACATCCAAGGGTTAATAAAAATGATGAACAAATATAAAAATCAGCAGACATTTAAATGGTTCCTTTTAAAATTCAAGTGATGTAAAAATCTAATCAATTAGAATATTTTGGCTGTAGGTACTGAAGTAAAATCCTTTAACATTACTCTATATAGATCATAGCTCATTATGACACACAATAGATTTGGTAACATACAGCACAGTTTATGTTTATATATACTGTTTACGCACTTATTTACACTTATATTAAACTTATATTAAAGGTTAAATTGCACAACTAACTGTTTCTAGGATTTTTGTCTTGATATTGTTTAATCCGCTAAAATGCTGCTGTCAACCTTCAATGTCAGGGCCGACTGATCGCTACTTCATACAAATTCACTTGCTTAGTGTTGTTAATAAAGTGCGTCTTTGTTTAGGCGTGAGTTACTTACACGAAGCTGGTTTGGGTTTGAGGATTTTAACGTTACTTTCTGCGGCCCTCAGTGCCTCAGCCTGGAACTCTGGCTTCAGCGCAGCTCGCACCACTCTGGCGCAGATAGCGGAGAAGCGAATGTAGCTGCCGGTGGGAAACACACGTTAGTCACATGCTGAAGGACAAGAGACCCTGGGATAATACGTTATGTTTTTGGCTAAGGCTACATCTACCTCACGTTTAAAGTTTAAAAACATTGATTAGTGCATCATTAAATAAAGACATTACTAATGTACGCACACTATGCACGGTGACGTTAAATGCTAACCCAAGCTAGCAGAGTAGTATGCGAATGACATTGGCTACACGGAGACACAGACAAAACAAGGCTCGCACTTTTTCTTAAAAAAAAAAGAAAAAATAAATATAGATTCAAATTTTGAAATAAACCATACTGTCTGTTTTATACCTTAGGCCTGCTTGTCTCCAGTATGCGACCATCTTGCCTATGTTGTGGCTTCAAGGACAGGTCGGTTGCGTGCCTTATGACGTAATTACAGATACGCAAGTTTCCGGCTATGTCAGCTCTCCAATAGGAAACGTCCGGGGAGATGATTGACAGTTCACATACTTTACTGCAGGGATTAAGCTTTATCACAGTTTAAACTGGCGAGTTTGGATGTTTGATTGTATTGAACAAGACATTTTAGAATTACATTTTTTGTCGTTATGTTGTTCGTAGTAGACTATAAAATGACAAAACGAAAATAACAAAAAATCTAGGAAAACATTTTTAGTTGTTTTTTTTGCTTTTGCTTCAGGGTCTATTTCTATTTTATATTTTTTATTTTATCATTATTTATTTGGTTTTATTATTTATTTATTTTATTATTTTAATAATTTTATTGAAAAAAAAAGATATTTGTTCGTTCGATTGCTATTACCAGACATCGCCGTCTGGTTTCCATGTTGTCGCAGGATACTGTAACGATTGCCGCCACCAGGTGGCGCATTGCTAGGAAGGTTCCGTTATTTAACCTTTTCTCCTTCCGTGCTTCCTTCTTCGCTGACGCGGGTCACGCTGTCACTAGTCACCGGCTCCCAGCCCTGACATAAAACAAAAAACAAAAAAAAATGAAGATTTGGTCGTCAGAGCACATTTTCCAGTAAGTCACTTTTATATTGTTTGTGAAGATTTTATTATGTAAGCTACGGAGTAATTCTACTGGTTCCTACTTTGTTCTTACTTTCCTGGCTGCGGCTGGCAACCTTAGCATTTTAGTTAAGGTGAACTTCACACGAAGGACTGTGGTTCAGGTTATTAAAAAGACACCCGACTTGTTAAAATGTACGTTTACCCCGACCATAATTCGCATCACGTTGTTCAGTTTTGTCTTCATTCGCTGCTGCTTCAGAGCTAACATTCTTCGGAGCAGCTTTAGCTCGTCAAAAATGAAGGTTAGCATTTAGAGCTAACATCCGAGATAACGGAACATCATCTAATTAGATGCTGGTGGTTCAGGGACCACAGTCGTAGTTTCACAGTAAAAGCTTGTGACAACATTTTAAAGTCTATCAGACAGATGTGAGTTGCGTGATGTTTTCCTTGTGACTTGTTCTAGTAGGCTGCAACGGGTTGCATAAACAGCTGACTGATTTATCCTAAAAAAAATAATGGCACCGAGCAACACGTCGTCCTTTAGTCATTGTTCATTATTTAATATTCTTAAAGAAACACGTATATATAAATATATACTCTATATATGTATACTACTAACCTTACTGCAGTGATTAATAAAGTTCTATCTATATGTTCTATGCTTTTAATTAAATTTTCCAACTTTTTCTACAATATTTGTGTGTGTGTATATATATATATATATATATATATATATATATACATATATATATATATATATATATACATATATAAATATTATATATATTG
>JAFBJS010004024.1:105451-125238 GCA_016785265.1 Paraplagusia blochii | reverse complement strand
AACTGTTCCACAAAGGGCCGGTGTGGCTGCTGGTTTTTGTTCCAACCAACCAAGAGCACATAGTTTGACCAATCAGTTGTCTGATGACTGTGATCAGTTGATTAAACCTGTCAACTCAGGTGTGCTACTGCTTGGTTGGAACAAAAACCTGCAGCCACAGTGGCCCTTTGTGGAACAGTTTGGACACCCCTGGTCTAACCCTTTCCCTGTTGTTAGCTTATCAGTGTAAACTCAGTCACCTGTGTCTTCGTCATTAGCCTCACTCATGTCACCTGGTGCTCTTAGCATATATACCCCTGTCCCTCACTCAGTCTTCATTGGGTCATTGTATGTTGGAAGCTGTTATTTTCTGTATAGAATTGTTCTGCGGTTTGGTTTGGGCCGGAGAAGCCATACCATTTAGTTATTATTTACTGTTACGCCCCCCACTAGCAAGAAGAAAACAATTTGCGCCCACCACTACCACCCACTCTCCGCCGCAACTATAAATAATAGCATTTGTCTATAAAATAGTTCTAGCTACACCTAGCTAGAACAATGTATCCTTGGTAACATAAAGAAAACAAAAAGAAAGAGATATAGTTCAACCCGCTGCGCACAATGGGCAATGAGAGCGCCACTGCCTACTACTGGAGTGGATGTGCAATTACACGTGCCCCCCTCAGCATCGCCACTATTTGAGAAGCGCTAAGTTATAGTAACGAGTACATGTTCAAGAGTCGATGTTTGCTCCGAACTGAAGGAAAAGTCTCCCAGTGCTGCATTTGGATCCTTCCATGTCTTCACTGACAACAAAACGTAACATTATCTGGTCCCAATCCGGCTCAGAGTCCAGTTTAGGGACCAACTGTGGCCCGCGAACCAAAATGTTTGTAATGTCCAAAATGTCTATAGTTTTAGATCTTGTTCATACATACTCACACATATCTATAGCCTGATACAGATTGTCATATACTTATTTTTGTTAGTCGGTTTAAGGCACTCATGTTTATATACCCTGCATGTACAGTATATATTTATAGTTGTGGCACTATATATTAACATATTTGTGTTTGGTGTAATATTTCAGAATATTGGCAGAATTCTTGGCTGCCAATCAGCTCACCTGACAATGAAACCATGACGTAGGTCGGTATCAATCATATATTTGTCAAAATCAGGACAAGAAAAATAGTTCCGAAGATCACAGAAGCTGATTGGAAGAGACCAGGATTGGGTGGAATTGGATGGGTCTTCAATATGGCCGCTGTCAGGCAGATAATGGTATGTACGTACGTTGTCCACTTCTCGTTTCTTTATGGAGATGGTTAATAGTTAAGGAAGTAGATGTTGTTATAATCGTTACACAATAAGAAAGGAGAAGTTTGATGTTTAATGATATTAAAAGGATGGTGGAGTGTTGTTCAGCATAAAACCTGTCTTTGACCTAAAATTAAGGACATTATATTGTAGATATTTACACTACAATTCAAAAGTGTGGGGTCACTTTATGTCTCTGTACTTTATACTTTTTTTAAGGAAACTTCCTACTAATCAGAAATAAACTCTCTGTTGCTTATGTGTTAAATGACTATCGTAGCTGCTAATAGTTTTTGGTGTGATATCTATGGATGATGAGACAACACTTGTGCTGTCATGTTTTCTACACTATGCAAAGTTTGAATAAATATTAATAAATATTATTCCTCTAATTACTTTCTTTCTCTACTTTCACATGTTGGTAAACAGTAGTGTATTTTTCAGTGTGATAACTATACAAATTGTTTGATAAAAATATATACGTTTTTATCGCAATACTTCTATTATATATTGAATCTACTTAGTCATGTGACATTCTTGATTTGGTGTTTCTCATGTTAACGTCCTTGTTTTGGTTACTGAAGCAAAGAGAAAGAGGAATAAGAATAAAATATTAGATTTATTTCACTTTTCACCCATCTCACACACCATGAATAGTTCCAACAATTCACAATTTACAACTTCATTGAAATAACACTCATGACATACACACACAGCATTTTTAGAACTCACTTACTTTCACTTTGAATTTACTTCCACCAGAATCACACTTGAAACACCAACAAGCCAAAACAGGACCGGCACAGCTACAGTCATGAAATTGAATGAAACATAAAACCAAACTTGAAAAAAGACAAACTGTAAGATATTAGTTTTATCACAAACGACTCATTTGATCTGTAGATGCTCTGTTCCTTTTTACTATTAACAGATTAAAAGCAGCTCAAAAAACCAGCACCGACATATTCACCTCTTAAAGGTATTACACATTTTTTTTTATTTTCAAGAAAATAACACTTAAATAACACACTCAAAGTCATAGACAATTCCACTGGATCTTAGATGAGAGGACATGACACCTGGACAGGTGATGCTCTGTTGGTGTTTGTCTCTCCAGGCAATCGTTACATGGAGGAGACTTTGCACTGTAATTAAATAGTTTATTATTGCACATTACCACCAAGGCAAAATCAAATAAAAGATGTACAGTAGGCTTTGTTTTTTCCTCCTCATGGACATACGGTATATGTCAAGGTGGACTGATAAGTTCTGCACTGGGACAGCCTTCAGACATCAATACTGTTTAATTAAGGTCGTCTACATCAGTGATCCCCAACATTTTTGCACCAGGGACTGGTTAAATGTCTGGTACTTTTTTACCGACCCATTGTTAAGTTGTGGCAGATAAATAGCCCTAGATAAAATGAAATTTCTGGTGTCCTGAAATATTTTCCTACCTATAAAATCTTCCTACCCGAATGGGCACAACAAGGATTTCTCAAGTGCACCCAGCCTATAATTTTCTGCCACCAGACCAGTGTGCGAGGTTAGTATCTTTTATCAATGGTACATCACTGAAAAGATTCTAAATCTATCTGCGTCATTTTGAGTTTATTGTTGTTGTTTTCACTAAGAAAATATAGTACAAATATAGTTGCGTAATGGATGCTGGAATCCTAGCTATTCTATTGTTGAGTTCATATGGTTATGGATCATGTGTCAGTAATGGACAGCGGGGGACAAGAAAAAGCATTATTTCTCTGCGGCCCGGCACCAATTCACCCACGGACCGGTGATTGTCCCCGCCCCAGTGGTTGAGGACCACTGATGTACACCATGAGGCTCTCAGTCCTGGATATCGTACCTGTACACCTCTATGAGACCTTCAACGGAGTGAATGAAGCCAGATATGGCACATATTCCTCCAATGACAAAAATGGCTACGTCAAAGAAGACGTGGTGCCACAGCAGATTCCTCCACTGCAGCTTCAGGTGGAAGAGGCTTGGAAGAAGGAAACAGAGTCCTGCACCAGTAAGACTCCCAGTTAAACCCATCAGCAGGGCAAAATGAGGGACGAATACAGCCATGAGCAAAGTAAAGACGACAAGACCAACTCGTAGCCCCAGACCCCATGATTTCAACTGACCGCTCGGGCCGTAGCAGTCAGCAAAAAAGCCTCGTCCTCCATCCTGGAACAAAGACTTCTCCAGAACCTCCACTGCGGCAAAAAAAGGCAGCGGGTACGACAGGAGGGCTTTGGCCACCAAGAAGATGTTCACCACGGCTCTGATGGTGTAGGGCAGGTTATCTGTGATGACTTCTTTGGTGGCATCTGCCCATGTCAGGTAAGCTACCAGGGCAAAGAGACCCTTGAGGACGCAGGCAGCAATGTGAGTCCAGTCCATCATGCAGTGGAACTCACTGGGCTTCTGCATGTTTCCCTCCAGTGAAGGCAGGAAGATCTGAGAGGTGTAGCTGAAGACAATGATACCAATGGAGATGGGGAACTTCTTCACATCGATGTAAAACTTGACCTTCTCCCAGGCCCACTCTCGAGCCCTGGACAGGCAGTAGGCGATCACCACCACGTTGATGACGAAGTGGGCCAGAGTGCACAACAGGCTGAACCTGGACACGGCCTTCAGGTTCTTCAGGAAGGCGCAGGGCAGGAGCGCAGCTGTGGCCACCACGGACCAGGCTTTCTGGGAGAAAGGGAGACCCGGGAAGCTGTTGTACATCAGGTTTCCGCTGACCACCACGTACAGGATGCAGGTCATGACCAGCTCAATGATCTGGGCCACGTTCACCACGTGTCCGCCCAGAGCGGGGAACCGCGGGGCGCAGCAGGCGTTGGCGATGTCCACGTACGTGTCCCTGACGCGCACTCTGACGCCGTCCTCGTCATCCTCGTACAGACAGGCGATGAGGATTTTGCCCGTGTAGCAGCAGACCACGGCGGCGAAGATGATGAGGAAGAGGCCGAGGTACCCGCCGTGGAGGATGGCGTAGGGCAGGCCGAGGACGAACATACCCTGTGGACAGAGAGACGCAGAGATGCTGTCATGAAGGAGAAGAAGGAAGGAGGGAGGAGGAGGCGATCAAAGTGACAGGACTGCAGCATGTTCAGCTCCCATCTTACATAAGACGATTTCACTGCAGTTTTATACATTATATAATTTTTTCCAAGACATTTTTTTTCAATTAATATTATCTTCTATATATTTTTAAAGAACTAACATGTATTGATAAGTGGATTAATCTCTCTCAGCCTCAGGCCGGTATCACAGCCCAACAGGCCGCGGCTGCAGCTCTGCTGATAAATAGATTTGAATAAATGAATCTTAAATCCAGTTGAGTTCAATCAGCCGCAGTTTGGAGAAGAAATTCATCTAAAATCTTCGTTTTAATTTAGAGAAGTTAAAAAAAACCCTTGCAGCATCGATTAAACCGTCTAACTGCTGACCATGCCGTTTCACGGCTGAAAATAATAAATATAATATTGTAACATCGTTGGTTTTTCAGATATATGTTAGAATTCACTGTCTTAAAATTACAGCTGATAAAACATGGACTGCGCCGGGTCCAGATTTTTCTTTTTGTCCTCAGCTCTCATCCATGGAACCGAATTCTCTTAAGATTTTTATCATATGATATGGGCCAGAAAAAGTCTCCCATAGGCCGTGAAGGCCACTGACTTTGTCTCCTCCTCGGAAAATATATGACTTTGTTACAAACACTGTGTTCATCAACATATATTCAGAGTATGCAGATTACGGATGCATCTTGATTTTGTGAGGATAAATATCATTTTCTTTTTTTTTTCTATTTTTTTTAAATTATTTTTTGTAAAAAATAAATGAAGCATCCAACATCATGTTAGTAATCTTCAAGCCTGCAGTCTATTCATGCCGAGGCATAAATAATAATTACGCGATTTTCAGGAGGTTTTTGTTCATATTAGACGTCACCATATTCAAGGTGACTTCTATCTATTTTATATTTTACATGTATTTATATATTCTTCACACACAAATATATATTATTTCTATTTCCCACAGATGCATAATCCAACTCACCTGGATGGCGTTGGTGACGTTCCATCCAGCCTCCCAGGATGTGATCTTTGGTTTGTCCTGCTCCAGAGACCCTCCTGTCTTCAGTGTTGAAGGCCGGGGCCCTGCATCGTCCCTCTGGTAGTAGCTGTCCCCCTCCATGTCTCCATCCTCTCCATCCGCGCGTCCTTCCTCCTCCCTCTGAAGGACATCCATCTGCATCCCCTGTCTGTAGTCATAGTCCAGGTCGTCAAAGTCGGCGAAACCCAAGCCCTCATCGTCCGTGGCGGCCTGGAAGCCCAGCCGGGCCATTACCCCGCTGACCTTGGCCTGGGATTTGTTGGACGCGGTGTGGGCCGCATTGGTCAGCTTGTTGGTCAGTTTGTGTCGGATGTTGTGAGCCATCTCAATCCGAATGAACGAGTGATGCTGAGAGGACGGTTATCCAGTAATCAGGCCGCTGAAGCAGGATTTCAGAGCAGTCAGTGTGTGTTCATGCCTGTTGACTTTTCCCCCTGTGGTGATGGAGAAAACACGCCTCCACGCGAGAAAAAAAAATCTTCAAAAATTATTTTTCCCCGACTGTTCGTCCATGTTAATTATATTAAAAACATTAAAACAGTCCTTGGTTTGAAGCGTCAATAAAAAAGAGTTCCAACAGAGGTGAGAAGCAACGGTGAAAAAGAAAAACGAGTCTTCATTAATGATGAAAAAGACAAATTTGCTCCTCGACTTCAGGTCGGGATGGTGACAGAGAGCAGTGGAATGCAGCGAGAGAGAGAGAGAGAGAGAGACATAGACACTAAGAGAGAGAGAGGGGGGGTGCGTTTGTTTAACATGACGCCAGTTTAGATCAGAACTGTCACGAATGGTGAGAGAGAGAGGGGCGGAGGTTGGGGTCGTGAGCTACAGTAGACCTTATATAATAAAGGTAGACTGCGACTTTGACTTCAAGAAAAACAGAAAACAAACGTACCCACATATAAGCATAACTAGTGAATCATTATACTTACAATATATACAGTATATACTGTATATGTGTGTATGTGACATTTCGTTCGTTAAAGGCGAATGAAGGCGGCAATTGACGACGCCCTTAAATTATTTGATGAATTTACAGACAAAAAAAACAAAGTGAAAAAAATTTAAATCCTTGTAATGTATTTTTTTTACAGAAATTTCAGTTTTTCCCCACGTTCAGTGAATAGCACTTGAGCGCCTGTCAAACCGAGGCTGTTGATTGGAGGAAACGTGCAACTCGTACTCGACGTGACGCTGGTGTAGCGCCACAGACAGAAACACAGACGGAAAAATATAACAAAAATGAGCTTTTCTCATATTTATTCATTTAATGTACAGGTTGTTGCTTTGTGTTATTTCCTTTTAGGGTTAGTCTGAAAAAAAACAACATCTTTATTCCAACCTCAGATAAATCCGCAGATATTTCCTAGCTGTGTTTTCTTAATAGTCTGACAATTATATTTGTTCTTTTAATAACGCGCGTAAAATCACTTTTAAAATGAAACGGTAAAATAGCTCCAGTTATTTGAGTTATTATTGTCTAAAAATCGTGTTAACGTTGGTCAGAGTCTAAATATAGAAATCCGCCAGAGGATGGAGAGAGTGTTTTCATGCTTGGGCTGCTGTGTGTCAGAGCTGTTTGTTATTTAGAGTGTGTGTGTGTGTGTGTGTGTCATCAGTTCGTCCGTGTCTGGAGGTGTGTGTGTGTGTGTGTGTGTGTGTGTGAGTGTGACTGTGTATTTTTATTTGTGTGTGACTGCGTGTGTGTGTGTGTGTGTTTCGGTGTATCTTTACGTGTGTGGGGGGGTTGACTCAGTATGTGTGTGTGTGTGTGTGTGTGTGTGTGTGAGTGTATGCATGTGTTTGTGTGTGACTGTGTGTATGAGTATATCTGTGAGACTGTGTGTTTTGTGTGTGTGTGTGTGTGTGTGGTTACTCCTTGAGGCTTCTCTCTTCTCCCTCCTCCCTCACACAGACCTCAGGCTAACACTGTGACAGAGATTGCAAATGCCACACTGACATGCTCTCCTTACCAAATAAAAAAATAAGTTTAGCTACTGAATTCATTCATTTACTAATTCATTCATTTATTTATTCCTCTTCCCCTTCAGTCTTTACCAGGTCACAGGGGCAGCAGTCTCCTTGACTGCCACCCAAATCACACCGCACCATACTGGTGGTTGGAGAGTCCATTAGAAAAATATCTAAAACTAAACTATAAAATGAAAGACCAAAAATCTACAAACTCTTCAGCGTCCCTGTTGTTGTTGAAGACAATTTGATGTTGGCTTCCAAACGGCCTCAGTCAAACACCTCGCCACAAAATGGATTTTCACTCTGTGAAATGGTTTGGAGATTGGTTGCTGGGGAGACCAATTTAACAACGAGGGCTACAAAGAGAAGGATTAATTCAAAATCTGTGCTTGCACGTGTGTGTGTCTGTGAGAGAAAGAGTGTGTGTGTGTGTGTGAACACTTTAGATATGGAGGAGCTTATACAGACTCTGCAGCTCTGACTGCGAGCAGTAATCTCTGATAGTTGCCATGGCTACAGTAATTGGTCAAGGTGTGTGTGCGCTTTAAGATCCTGGAGCTCTTTATATTTCTTTTTTGGATCATCATAAGAAGTATTTCCATTTATATAATAACATATTTTTTTAAATGAGTTTTTCGTCTGTCAATATACAATTTATTTAGGTTTTGAATAAATTTAAGGTCATTTTTATCAACCATTTAATTCAATTACATTTGGTCTGTGCTGTGGTGGTGGAGACCAGCACTATTTAAAAATCCATATATGCATATACATTGTAACAAAATGCAAACCACCCACTCTATTAGCTTTTGAATAGGGACGACCAATGTTATTTTTTATTTTAATTTTAATTTAATTTTAATTTATTTTAATGATTTTTCATGAAATTGACAAATGTGCTGCTATTTACCCACAAAACTGAGGTAAACATTGCAAAACTCTATGTGCGAATTTGCCAAAACATTTTGGCAATCATTTTGTTCATCATTTTACCAATATTACACAATTACGCTCATATGAGCCAATGATGCTGCGGACCGATATTATAGGGCAACAATACACAATGCATCGAAAGCAGACAGACAGACAGACCCTTGCGGACCCTTCCTTAACCACTAGGTCATCACTAAGGGGCCCCTTTTTATGTTTAATATACTTTATTAACAATGATAACCTTTTTGTTACGTATGGTGACTTGCATTTTGTCACACTCTCAAACACATAGATGAATACATGAGAGGTGACAGGTGCACAAACACATTCATCACTCCATGACCCCAAAATATCTGCTGGGCAAACAGGGCTAGTTTGAAGAGAGCAGTAGTGACAGTCTCTCTCTCTCTCTCTCTTTCTCCCTCTCTCCCTCCCTCAGCACTCCTCCCTCAGCACTCCTCCTCCTCTTCATCACCCTGGATCTCTGTTTAGTGTGTGTCTGGGATTGTGTTCAATACTGACAGGGTGTGGAAAAAAAGTCATGAGGTAACATAGGTTATGAGCTCATGTGCTTGTGGTCATGAACTTTATAAAAAAAAAACAAAAAAAACAGACTTCTCCACATTTTATCACATGAATATCACACACTCGATTGCAACATCATAAAAGCACAAGTCAGAACAATGTTTATTGGCAGATTACAAAAGTCTTGGAGTTTCCAAGAGAAGACTAGTGGTTTGAGAACTTCCTTGTGACAAGCTGATGCCTCTGAATCACACAGATTCACAGATGGTCATGCAGGAAAACTGTGGTAAAAGTTAGTTTCCCTATTTGTAATTAATGAAAAGGGAAATGTCAATGATGTCGAGCAGTTCCTTTGGAGTAGGCTCCAGAAACATATCTAGTATTTAAAAGTGGTGAAGGAAGTACAGGCCTAAAGTGCATTTTGGATTTAATTGGGACAGTTTCAATCATGGGCAGATATTTGCACAATTATACAAGATTGTTATGGGTTATTCCTCCATTATTGAAAATCCTATAACACAATGTCTGGGTTTTGCCAAATTTGCTTGAATCATGCCTGTATTCTGGGCAAACTCTTGCATATATCCATATTATTTAACATCGGAATCGTAATTTAAGTGTTTGGACGATATCTCCAAAACAACCCCCCTTTATTTCACAATAATAAAAATAGAGCTGCAGGCAACGTACGAGGACTCTCGGACAATGTCACATCTTTCCCACTGATAGTAATGATGGTGCCAGTGTGTGTATGTGTACTGAGTTGTTGTGTATGTCTTGGGGGATAAAATGAGGGTGGGAGTATATGTAGCCTTATGTGTGTGTGTGTGTGTGTGTGGGCGCGATGTTAAGATGACCCAGATCTGCTTATTAGCATCAGGAGGAGGGGGACGGCATGGAGGCACTTTACGCTTTGTGCCTGAGCACTGAACTGTGCTGTCACACTACCAACCCTCAATACAGTAACACACACTTATCATCATCCACCAAAAATCAGAGCTGCTCAGAGTTCCATCCCTGAAGATCATGTCCAGAAATTCTGAGAAATTCACAAAATCAACATGTTAGGAATGTAACAGGAAAGGAAGTTATACCAAAACCACAGTCACATTTCACTGTCATTGTTGTTGCTGACAATGGCTGCCACTTTCAATTTCACAATTTGTTAATTTGATGTAAACATTCAGATATTATTTTCAGAGGCCCCAGCCACTAGGGAGCCCAGTGTGCACTGATAAGGTTGGGGGCACCAGTGATATCCTGCTTGAGGACCCTAGTACAGCCCCTGGTTATTCCACTGTATATCACTTATAGAATTGCATACAAAAACCTTAAATATAAAAGCTTCATAGGAGCCCCATTCCAAATGTATCGATCAGGATTTAATTGCTATGCACTTGCAGTTGGAGGCCTAGTGGTTAAGGAAGCAGATTTGGGTCCACAAGCCCCCTCGGTTGAAATCCCCCTACTGCCAAGTTACAGCTGAGGTGCCCTGAACATGGTATCGTCCCCACCTCTGCTGCCCACTGCTCACTTTGGTGATGGGTTTAATGCAGAGCTGACATCCATAGTGTGCTATGGTGTGAATCACAATATTACAATGACAAAAAATAAATGTATTCTTTTAATTGCATCATACTTGGTGGAAAAAAATAGCCTCAGTCAGGACATTTTCTATACATCCATTGACTGAGCAGGATGACCCGGGGCATGCAGTCGCTCATGTGTGCAGGTGTCCCACATCACCAGCTGAGCCAACAGAGGGGAGGAGCAGACGGCTGACCTTAGATCTAAGGTAACACATATTGAAAACTGACAAAAAACAACATTGGGTGGTCTTAGAATTACAGGTTACAGCTATGTACAATTTAGGCGAAGTATATTAGACACTAATATCTTTCATGGATGCAGTGAAGGAGGACATGTTGGAGTTGGAATCAGAGTAGAAGGCAGAGAGAACAGGGGATGGAAAATGATGATCGACTGTAGAAAAAGTCAAAAACCTCTGAAAAAGCGCTGATAGGAGAGGAAACCACGGTCTATGGTTGTTGTTGTATAGAACGTCAGGCACTTTTTCAGTATCTGTTGCGACCTCTGGCGGTCAAACTATAATAACTCTTTCTGGTCTATACATTCTGTTACAGATTTGTCACACTTTTTTTGCTTTTTAAATTTTATTTTTGGTTTAGTTTAACCGCAATGATAATCTGGAATTTGGCATTTTCTGAGTATTGTTCATTACAGCATAATTAATAACGCGACCCGGACGTTTCCGGAACCAAAGTCTACGACTCCAAGCTTCCAGTCGGATATATTTTGTAAACGAACACTTTCAAAATGTCTTCCACAGAGCGACCGCTTTGTCAGATCTTCTCGTTCAAAGACTGTAAATCTTCTCCAGACCCAATTTTCGATCTTCCCGCCCAGTGTTTGAATCCGGCCTCTGTTCCTATAGTCATAGATAACGGGTCCTTCCAGACCAGAGCGGGCTGGGCCGTTCCCGATGCCGAGTTGCAGCTTCCGCGGCTGGTCTTCAGGTCAGTGGCGGCTCGCAGTAGAGGAGCAGCCCGCAGTGATACACAGATCGGCAACGACATCCCGAACCTGGAGCCCCTGCGGTGGCTGCTGAAGAGTCAGTTTGACCGGAATGTGGTGGTGAACTTCGAGATCCAGGAGCTGATCTTTGACCATGTGTTTACACACCTGGGCATCACCTCTGAGGTAACAGTGTATGAAGTATTTTCATCCGCTAGTAAAATCACATTAAATACAAAACCATTAGGGAGGAAAGCAAACACAATGTGATTCACACCACAGCACATAACTTCACAACCTGTACAGGCTGTTGTCTTGATTTTCACACAACATCCAGTCACAAATTACATACAAGTGATTCAATAACAAACCATAAAATAAAAATAATTAATTTTAAGTCAGTAGTTATACTGGCATAGAGAAATATAATAACAATAGTAATTAAGTTGCATTTATTCAACAACACAACCACAAACATCAACAATTTACTAACGCTACTAACCTAAGCCTATGCATCAACTACTAACCTACAATAGGTTATTAACATATTAACGTATAGTATTTTTATTGTATTTATCCCTTGATCGCTGCTGCACTGCTGCAGGAGTTTCATCAATCTATCCATCTATCTAAAGATTATTCCTTGGGTTAAAACTTTGTCAAATATATAATCAATGACTATTTAAAATTGAATAATTGTCATAAATTTTAAGTGTGTGTAAATGTTTGTAAATATATTTTTTCTGTATCTTTCTTTCTAGGGCAGCGTAGATCATCCAGTTGTTCTCACAGAGGCTCCATGCAACCCGCTGCACTGTCGGCAGATGATGTCTGAGCTTCTGTTTGAGTGCTACGGTGTCCCTCATGTCTCCTACGGTGTGGACGCTTTGTACAGTTTTTACCACAGCAACACCCAGAGAACCATTCCTCCAACACACACCGGCATTATCCTGTCCTCAGGATACCACTGCTCACACATCCTACCAGTTATTAATGGAAGGTAACACTTACAAACACATGGATAACTTGTCTTTGGTGATGTTGATCCAGCATCCAGGTCATGGTCTAGAGTTTCTTTAGGCAACTGGACATTAAGTATTTATTATATAACAGAAATTATATACTATGCATGAGAAACAGGCGTGTTACTGGTCCCTCCTGTTGGGTGGACAAGGGGTCACCTGTGAAACTATCATTAATGGGTTTTTGAAAGGTCATAACAGTCATTTTCAGGATGGTTCTGGTCCAGTACAACTGAAAAAGCCTCTTGATTGAGAGTGGGTTTCCAGCAAAGTTAGGCCTGTTAGTGCACCTATGTTTGATACTTATAAGTAGCAAAGAGACTTAAATAACACATTTCACAGCTGACCCCACGTCAGCCTAACAGCTGGGACCTAAAATACCCTTTCTTACTCCCTACTTCTAGAGTTAGAACTGAAGGTAAAAAAAAATCCTTAATGTCAAGTTGCCTGACAAAAATCTCTCTGAAAAATGGCAATGTTGTACTAACTACTGATTTTTCAGATAACTATTACTAATGCTACTCCTGTATTTAAGTTAACTGACTTATTCTCAGAGGTAAAAGTCGTTTCATTCCTCAATTGTGGAACTTCACCAGTTTCTGACGAAAGTTTATCAGAAACACAGATGAAGTTCCTCAGTTTTCAAAAAAGAGGTCCAGTTACTTACAACTATAGATTATGGCCTGAATGAATGAGAATCTTCACATATTTAAATTAACTCAAAATTCTTGCATATAAATATTCATATTTATCTTTTTTTTTCAGATTGGATGCAGCCAATTGTAAACGAGTAAACATAGCTGGAAGCCAGGCAGCATCCTACCTACAGCGTCTGCTTCATCTCAAATATCCTGGTCACCTGGCCAGTATCACACTCAGCCGCATGGAGGAGCTGTTGCATGAACACAGTTACATTGCAGTGGATTATCATGAAGGTGCGTCTTGTTAATGCACCTACATTTGACCCTTACATGTAGAGGTTTTGCTGATGTTTGGTTGATTGACTTCATCTCTCCCTTTATCATCTTTTCAATCTCTGCAGAGCTGGAAAAGTGGCGTAGCCCAGCATTTTACGAACAGGAAGTTCATCGCATTCAACTTCCCTTTTCGAGTAAAGTGCCAGGTGGCATTGTGAGCGTGGAAGAGAGACAGGAGCGAAGAGCTCAGCAACTCAGACGGCTTCAAGAGATAAACGCTCGTCGGCGAGAGGAGAAGCTGCAGCAGGATCAGGAGAGGCTGGAGCGGCTGTTGGCAGTACAGGCAAGGAACTGGTTCTGACAGTGATTTTTAGCCTTTTGTTTTAATGGTATGCTTTGGTTCAGGGCTCTACGTATAAGGACGAAAAAAGATAAATATTAAAGTATTTGCATGTTGTTAATGTGGACAGTCTTTGAATAAACATGCAGAAAATACAACTTCATCTCTGTTTTTATGCTCATCTAGGACCTTCTGGAGGATGGTCTGTTTGATCAGTTTCGTAAGAGCTTAGTGGAGCTCAATATGGACTCGTCTGAGGAGCTGCAGTCGTACATCAACAAACTACAACTGGCTGTGGAACAGGGCAGACAGAAGCTGCTGCAGAGTGATGGAGTTGACGGGAGGATGGAGGTTAGAGTTTGTAAAATTAGGCAGGAGAAGGATGACTTCTCCTGCCGAAGTAACAACAGAGTGAAAACTACTATACAACTACTATACATTAACACGCCCCCTTACCCATAATCCTCCTGGGTGAGATGCACTCCTCTGTACCCACCACAGTATCTTACTTCTTGATTTCTTTGATACGAGTAACAATATAAAATTACAATTGTTTGTTTTCAATGTAATTTTCAAAAAAAATCAGAACAAATGAGCTCCAGAATTCACCTGTGTTTACAGAAACACTGGCCTCCTATTAAAAGTAAAACCGGTTTAATTTACTAACTGACAAAACATGAAACAATAGCTTATTTTTAGAAAAAGTTTGTGTCTTTAGAGAAACATTGTTAAATACTCATTTTTGGCAGTTGAGGTTTTTTCACATTTTCCATGTGAATGTCTGTAACTGGATGTAACATTTTGGTTTAATAGCAGGTCAATGATAGTATATCTAGTCTCATACTGCCACCTACTGTACTGGAGTGTGTACTATTACATTATGCCTTTTTGAGATGACACTACCTACAACTTCCCCCTAATCTGTAACTCAATTTTATTTCAGTTGGTGCAACAAGGTTTTTAACCCATTTAAGATGCATCCTTGCACTCCTACCTGGTAGACAACTTTAATATAAACTTAGTCTGAATATATATTCTTTCAAAAGTGTAATACATTTTTTCTTTTTCTTATGTTATATTTCTTATGTTTTCTTACAAATTTTTATTTAAGTCATTTTCCTAAGACATAGAATTTAGTGTTTCCTGAAATCAGCATTTCTAAAAAAAAAAAAAGGAGGGTGAAACCTGTCGCTCAGCCCTGGAGGGGCAGTAAGTGTGTCAGTCACTAATGAGGGGGCAAAGCAGTCAAACTCAACAACTGCGTAGTTGTCATGTACATGGTGTAAAATGGCTGTTAAATATAGGAACCACTGAGTTGGTTAAATGAATAATTAGCTTCAGTGTCATTACTGCAAATACGCTGTAGGGAAGCAGTCATCATTTACTGCTGTGGATGAACTTCAGCTGACATCAGGCCTCAGGCTCTTCTCTTCCCCTCTGCCAGGTGTCTGAGCTGGAGCAGCCCATAGACGAGGGAGATGGAGTGGCTCTTATAGATCCTGACTTTCCAGAGGACACGCTGCCAGAAAAAGCTGCTAATGTGGCTCAGGTAGTGACACAGAGGAACTGGAACTTCCCGGACAGACATTTAGATCCTCATTAATGCTATGGAAACATTTATCTGTCAGTTTTCATTTGTGCCAGGATGAGTGAGGACACATTTTGTCCTTTGCGTTGTTCTCCTTTCTGCAGCAGTGTAAAACTAACTTTGCTCCTGTTCTGAAACACTGCTGTCAGTAACGTTATTTTTGTTACAAACAAAAGAATATATACTGGATGTCTTCTGTCTCCAGCCCATGTTCAGCGTGGCTGAGTACCATCAGCTGTTTGTCGGGACAGAGCGCCTACGCTGTCCTGAGATCCTGTTCCAGCCGTCTCTGACTGGAGAGGATCAGATGGGGCTGATGGAGACGCTGCAGTACGTCCTGGCCAGGTAAAAACACAGTTTATGTTCAGATTCTTATCTCTTCATTGTCACTGAGACACTAAATCAAATATGCACTGGAGGGCAAGATGATTGTACACCATCTCTAGCCAATAAAAAAACAAGTTCATATTATTTAAAACTAAAAATTTCCAGGTTGATAGAAATAAAATGCATAAGAAAAAACTTGATTCTGAACTTGAAACTTTCTCTGCAAACACAGATACACTCCAGAGCAGCAGGAGGCACTGGTGAGCAACATTTTTCTAACAGGAGGAAACATGCAGTATCCGGGTATGAAGGACAGATTGGAGCGGGAACTGATGGCCATTAGACCTTTCCAGTCGCAATTCAAGGTACAGGTTTATTATTATTATTATTATTATTATTATTGGAGGCAGAGGTGGCCATGTGGTCAAGGACGCAGATTTGGGTCTGCAAGGCATCAGGTCCTAGTTCTCCAGCTGCCCAATAGCCACTGGGCATAGCAAAATCTCGACCCACATAATTTCCAGCAATGTGATTTGAGTGGCAGTCGTGGAGAACCCGTGTCTCAGCAACTGATTAGAAGGTCAACATGAATGAATTGATTATCATTATTATTCATTCATTCATCCAGGTTTGCTCCCTAACCACTAGGCCACAACTGCCACCAATTATTATTAATTATTAGCAATTAAAAATGTTTTGCAGCAGTCACAGTATCACTTAATGTGAAATAAACTGCAAAAATACCTTCTGAATCAACATTTACTAGACCCTGTTTAGAGATCTGAATTCACTCTGATCCCGATGTCACTTCTTCTCAGGTGGCCTTAGCCTCTCAGCCGGCCCTTGGTGCCTGGTTAGGGGCCAGAGCCTGGGCCTTGGAGTATTCACCTGTGGGAGGAGGTGCAGAAGGATGGATCAGCAAACAAGACTATGAAGAGAAAGGAGGAGAATATCTGAGCGAGCACTGTGCCTCCAACCTATTCGTCCCAATGAAGATTGCCAAACCTGTTCCTGCACGATCAGTTGAAGCCTCCATCATCACACCAACCCTGGGAGGTCCTCTTCCTCCTGGTCCTCCTACTACTGCTGCTGGCGATGCTGTCGGCTCTACAGATACACCTGCTCTGACTCCGTCCTCATCTACTGATGCTGCAGATGTCTCTGTGGTGACCTCCTGAACCAAGTTTTCACAGATATAAGGAGATTAATTCAGATTGTGAAGATGGATAAGGTACTGGCACCAGGCTGAAAATGCATTTTAAGTTGTTATCATCTATCATCATTGTGTGGTGCAACAACACAACTTTATCAGGTTTCTTCTCATGGTTTTTCATTCCTTCATCTTCGTCCACGTATCTGAAGTCTCCACCACTGTCATCCAAATCACACTGCTGTCACCTTCCTGTAAGTTATGTAGGTGGGAATGCTGCTATGATCATAGCACCTCAGTGGCAACCTGGCAGGTGGTGGATTTAAACCTGAAGCCTTGCAGACCCAAGTCTGCTTCTTTATCCACAACTGTCGTCTCACTGTGGTTGTGAAGTTGTACAATTTGTCAACAGACAATAAAACTTTCTTCAGTTTTGTAAGAAATTATGAATTGATGAAATCTGTTCATCCTGAATGACGTTTGAAGTTCTAATCAAAAATATAGTTATGTATATTTTGTTGTGTCATGTAAATAGACATCGCTGTTTGTATTTAAAATACATTTTTATATAAAAAAATGTTGATGTTTATATTTTACGACTCTTTCTGCATTTTCTTCTCAAAACATGGAAGGGTTTTAGATCAACAGGACAACATTGTTTTGTTTAAACTGACAACAATCTCCTAAATTAACAATAATTAGGGAAAACTGATTTTTTTTTTGTCCCAGTACAGTGTTGCAGAATATAGTTCCACCACTAGATGGCTCAAATGACACACCTTGTTCTTTGTGTCAGTTCGGTTCGCTGGCGCATTCAACACAACCCACACACGGGGAGTTGGAGACACTTCGTACCTCAAGAGGTCTTGGCTGCAGACAGGTTCGTTAAAACTTCTGAAGTAGGATTTGGAAGAATGAGGAAGAAATCATGGCAACTCGTTTTCTAATCTAAAGAAGTGGATTTTAAGAATTCCCTCAACGACTGTAGGTTTATCCCACTAAGACCTGAGAGGGCAGTTGAGGCTAATCTTTGAACCAATGATTTAGCTCCTATAGCTAGGCTAAGTGCACTTCAACATAATGGGGTTCAGCTGAATGATGGAGTAAGGCAAGGCATCATGGGTAGAAAAAGAGAATCAAACATTTCATGGTAATGAGTTTTGGAAACGTAGAAAAAAAAAACTAGATAAATAGCCAACGAAATAATAAGCTAAATTTAAAAGGTTTTCTTTTCCTTTCGGCTTGTCCATTTTTTTAGGTGTTGCCACAGCAAGTCCACAATTTCCATCTCCCCCTGTCCTCTGTATCCTCAACTTTAACTCCAACTACCTCCATGTCCTCCCTCACTGCATCCATCAATCTCCTCTTTGTCTCCTACCTGGTAGTCCAAACCATCTCAGTCTGTCTTCTCTAGCTTTTTCTCCAAACCTTCCTGTCTGTTGTCCCACTAATCACCTTGTTCCTGATCCTGTCCATCCTTGTCTCTCCTAAAGAGAACCTCAGCATCTTTAACTCCTCCACCTCCAGCTCTGTCTCCTGTCTTCTGCCTATTGGTAGTGTCTCTAATCCATACATCATGGCTGGTGTCACAACTGTCTCTAAAGACTCTAAACTTAAACCCAATAAAGCTAAAATTAAAACCTAGCTACTGGCTTATGGGCAGTTCACTTACCAAAACATAGACTTATGTAGGATAATTTAGTTGAAAATGTTTATCCATAGAAGACTCTTAAACACAAGATAGATAATACAAATTGGAATATTAAAATGACACCAAACACTAGTTATAAAATAGCCAGGGCTTTGACAAAATAGCAGTAATATCTTAAAATGGCCCAGAAAAAGTATGACGTCCCCATCATTATGTCAGACAATTAAAAATAGAGAATGGTCCCAAAAAGGTTTTCACCGACAGTGAATAACCTCCATGTAGATATACACACTCTTTATAACACTCACGTGACCCTGAATAGGGCTCTGCTGTAAAAGATATTTGGATCTGTAAACAATAAAACTATTGAGAAAATACAATGATAATTTTCCTCGCCTAAATTGAGTGAAATGTGATGTTGGTGCTTATTTTGGACCATCTTCTCTGCAGCCTGGCTCCATATTTATTTTCTCCCTCTGTCACCACCCTGCCATGTGTCTGTGATGTACAAGTCAAAATAAGCTGCTAGGACCAATAAACATCATCATTAACCCAGGTTGGAGCAAGTTCTGGGAGACTGAAGGTGCAGAGCACAGATGTTGCTAAGTCTTGTTAAACGAGTCTGGTCCACGCTAATGTTCTGTACCTGCTCGGGCCGCACGGCTGCTCAGTGTCTAATTAAAAGGACTGACGTGAGATCTGCAGGGCTAAAGGTGAGCGTGGTCAGTAGACAGGGCTGAGCTGAAGTTACGGGCAGTGTGACAGGAAGTGTCTAATGGGAGGTCCATCTTATTTTCTGCTGGAGTAAAACTGGAGCCTGTCAAAAGATTCCGACTAACTCTGTGAGAAACATCATGATCCAGTTCTGGCTGGTCTTCGTGGTTACAGGGTTTTAAATAACCTGTCAGCAGAATATCCTGTTGGCATGGTTACAAAAAGCTCAAACCAGGTACAGTGTGTGTGTAAGGTTTGGGTTCAGCTCCGTCCTCCTGGCAGACAAACCATCTACTTCCATCTCACCTGTCTGTCTTCAGTCAGAAATGACATGGATAACGGCCTTGTTTTAGGACATGAGGCCTGTGGACATACCTATCTATCTATCTATCTATCTATCTATCTATCTATCTATCTATCTATCTATCTATCTATCTATCTATCTATCTACCTGTCTGTCTGTCTGTCTGTCTATCTATCTATCTGTCTGTCTATCTATCTATCTATCTATCTACCTGTCTGTCTGTCTATCTGTCTGTCTGTCTGTCTATCTATCTATCTATTTTCATCTTTTTTCTTCTGTACTTTCCTCTCTCAACCTGATTATCTGTCTTTTTTTCTCCTACATTGTTTTCATCTTCTTGTCTTTGCCTTCTTCTCATCTTTATTTCTTCTTCT
>JAFBJS010004024.1:0-105200 GCA_016785265.1 Paraplagusia blochii | reverse complement strand
TGTCTGTCTATCTATCTATCTGTCTGTCTATCTATCTATCTATCTATCTACCTGTCTGTCTGTCTATCTGTCTGTCTGTCTGTCTATCTATCTATCTATTTTCATCTTTTTTCTTCTGTACTTTCCCCTCTCAACCTGATTATCTGTCTTTTTTTTTTTCTCCTACATTGTTTTCATCTTCTTGTCTTTGCCTTCTTCTCATCTTTATTTCTTCTTCTTCAAATTAATTCCCTGTTACACTGTTCTCTTCTTCTGTCTGCAAAATTTAAAACAAATAAAATAAGTATATATATATTTTTTAATGACTCGGTTAATTTAATATGGAGTGAAAACAAACTTCCCCAAGAACAGTGAAAAAAAATCTAAAGTCAACAACCTCTCAAAGCTCTTGGGTTTCTGTGCTGATGTAAGAGAATCCGACTTCTGCTGCAAAAATGCAGTTTTCATCCCGAACACATTATAATTTCTAACAAGAATGTCTGAGTCTGACTTCCGTTTGTCTCACGGGAGTCACAGCTCACTGCCTTAGTGCTCTTTAGCAGCTGCCGATTTCATCTTAAATGTCACAGATTCCCATGACAATGTGCACATCAAGAGGAAAGAAAACATTGACCATAGGTCATTTGTAATGTCCTCCAGCTGATATCTCTATTTACTGTCCATCCTCTGAAGTATGTCAGGATGAGATAATAGTTTAAAAATAGAATATACCTTGAAGTCTCCATGTTAAACAGATCTGCTGTGATATCCTGGAAGATGAGAGAAAACTCACACTTAAAGATGTCGAGGCCCTTTATTCTGCAGCTTTTTCAGTGTCGAGGTCTGGAACAGAAGCAACCAATGATGAAAGTGAAAGCTTAAAAAATGGTGGTGAAACAGGAAGGTAGACAGATATCTCTACTCAAATTGTAAGCCAGGAAACTCTAGAAACGCTTTTGCTAGAGATGAAGCAACCAGGTAGGAGACGAACATGGATTTAGTGAGAGAGGACATGAAGGTAGTTGGAGTCAGAGTAGAAGATACAGAGGACAGGGGGAGATGGAAATTGTTTGCTGTGGCAACCTCTGAAAAAAAAAGGGACAAGCCGAAGGAAAAGATGAAGAAGAAACACTTTGATAACCCTTCTACACTGAGATCAAGTTCAGCATTTCTCTTTTTGATTTAAATAAAAAAAACAACTTTCGTCTGTTGTAAGCTGTAGTTGTAACTTTGTTGCATTTTTCTAGACCCCCATTCTTATTAAGTCAATTCCCCAATCACTGATCTTCTCAAAAGTAACAAAAACCAAAGAATAATTGGTAACAATGCATCTCAGATATTAAAATCATTTTGTAAAACTTTCTCAGAAATGTTTAATAAAATAAGAAGTGAGGCAAAAGGCAAATGCTAGTGTAACAACACCGTACAGAGATATTAGATGTTAAATACAAGATGCCCTGGAGCCAGATTTTTCTGATGTAGCTGTCACTAAACCCAGGACTTTCTCTCTTAGCTGCAATTTGAAACAATTCACATGCCTGAGAAGAGGCATGTTGAGACGAGGGGACAGTAACTAATGAGCTTCCTTTTAATTATCTAGAAAGTGGATCAGTGGTGGTCACCGTAATGTGCTGTGCTCGTCCTAATGAGATATGATTGTGCTGTTTGTCCTCCATTATTTGCTTTTGGAAAGTGGTATTTTGTTGCCAGGACACAAGATTGGAGAAAAAATGGTCTCTGTGTTTTAAAAATAGAAAAGAAAACATATTGGTTCCAGGCATTAAGGTCTCCAACTTTTATTTGATGTTCGAATCACTGATATTGTTGAAACCCTTTAATTCTGTTTCAGATATTAATAATGACAATATTTATTTATTCATCTGTACACATCTCTGTATGAGTTGCTTTCTCTCTACATATCGTCCTCTGATAATCAAAAACGATTAATTAAATTAGCTACTATGCTGCCACCTAGTGACTCACACATAAACATACAGCCGTTTATCCCCAAATCAATGTATTTATGCACACATGCATAATGGATTCATTATTGTTTTCAATATCAGACGAAAAGACCGTAACAATTTTGAGATAAGACCGTAACAATTTTGAGATAAGTTACACAATTATGCTATAAATTAGCTACAATGCTGCCACCTAGTGACTCACACATAAACATACAGCCGTTTATCCCCAAATCAATGTATTTATGCACACATGCATAATGGATTCATTATTGTTTTCAATATCAGACGAAAAGGCCGTAACAATTTTGAGATAAGTTACACAATTATGCTAATTTGATCAATAATATCAGTTTGATGATATTTGTGGACCATCAGATCTACTGCATTTAATAGAGAAAGAAATAATTACGTTTAATTTCAAGTCAATAGCCTAGGTTTTTTATGGGGTCACTGTTCCTCCGTGCAATCTCTCTAACAAAGGAGCAGCAGTGGCTGTAATCAAACAAAATGACCTCTTCCTCCTCCTCCTCCTCCTCCTCGTCCTCCTCCTTCACTCCTCCCTCCACATGCAGGGAGCAACAGGTCCAAATATTGTCTTTGTGCTGCTCTGCACAGCTTCTGGGTTTTAACAGGGGCCTGAAACACTGAGTCTGCACAGTTTCTCAGCAGAATTCAAACTTGTGAGCTGGAACTATGATTTTTCGAGCAACTGTACGGCATGCAAAAAATAATCCTGCTGTGAGTAATGTCTATTTGTCTCCTATTGAATTCCTATTAAATATTAATGTAGATACGATATAAAGACAATTGAAAAAAAAGGTGAATAACTAGCAGAATAGTTTTACAAATATTTAGTATGTGGAAATATGCAGCCTTATTTGCCTTTTACCCTGTTTGTTTCTCATTTTCCTCTCAATAGGATTCAAACTAAGTAAATTATATTTTATGGATCATAAATAAAGTAAACAGACACTTTTGATGTTTCCCATCGAATCCTGAAAATCTGTAGAACACCACAGAAGAAGAGAGCATCAACCGATTGTTGGCACATCGGTTATGAAGATTTATTTTATGTAATGTGATTTTTATGTTCAAAGGAGAGGCTTTGCTGGCCTTTTTAAGAGTAAGTAGAAGGTTTTAAGAACATTTTTGACTTTTAACAAACCTTGAAAAACTTAAGACTGACAAGTGGCTAAGAGTTTAGGAAGCAAGTAGTTGGAGTTGAACAGATTTAAGCGCTCTCTACAGGAAGAAGGATTACCTACTGCTTTTTAAAACCAGCTTTCCTGGTAACAGAGGCAGAGTTAACAGGGAGAAGCAGGGAGAGGAGGGAGAGACACCGCTGGGAGGAAATCCCTGTGAGATTCTTCACTTACAGAAACTGTTTGATATCAAACATACGGACAAACAGGCTGAAGAGGAAGGGGAGAGAGGGAGTGAGAGAGAGAGGGGGAGACAGGAGGAAAAGGCACAAATCCCTGCAGAAATCAAACGTATTTTTAAGCACATTAAGACTTACAGGGAGACAGAAAACCACGGGGTTCAACTGAGACAGACACATGTGAGACAGAAAAAGAATCTGTTTTTCATATGTTGGAAATTTACCCACTGATATTGACTTATTTCCCTAGGACTGGATTATCAACACCAAATAACACAAGGTTTATGGGTAACATGTCATAGATGTGTCTTCTCTTCTCTCTACAACAGCTCATTCCCCAGTTCATCTTCATTGGCGTGGGTTTAGGAGGAGCAGCTCTGTATCTGTTACGGCTGGCCACTGGACCCTATGTGGTGTAAGGACCTTACATTTGTTTCTATGGACTTTGTGTCACTCAAAATACACACTTTCATGCTACCCAGATATATCACAGACTTTTCCTATTGACTTTGATTTAATGTCCAATGTTGTCCAATTTTCACATTGTTTGTCATGTTTTTTTATTCTTGTCACTGCATTCTCCATTGTCAGTAAAATGCATCTTCTTTTATCAGTTTTCATTTGCTCTGTCGCTTGATTTATACACTTTAAATTCTAATTTCTATCCACACAAAGACTGATTTTTAATCCACCAAGAGGATTTGTAGTATTTCATGATGAGAAAACAGTCCATGTTGTACCACTAAAAATTTCCTGGAATATTCTTTAAAAAAAAGGGGGGAAAAAATTTGTAAAAAAACATTTATATGGGCATTTACTTAATTAAAACCAAACATCCTTATCTCTGGAAGTCAGGGTGTCTTCTTCCTGAAACTCTTACATCTGGGATTTTAACGAGACAGTGGTGCATGCGGTGAAATCCGCTGTTTTTGCGAGAGCTTCTGACCACATGGTGCCGTACTCGCTTTCATTTCTCCCACAGACCTCCTTTTATTTAGACATCCTCGCCTCCTGCTGTGACCCAAACTGTTTATTCGGTTTGATACTTCAGTAACAGTGTGCACAGCTACATGTCTTTAACAAAAACTCACAGGATGGTGCAGAGCATCGTCTCTTTGTGGCTCTTCTTGTCATTTGTGCACAACGGCAACTGTTTACAAACTTGATGAAATTACTGGACACAGCGTCCCAGCGGGAGCAGCGCGCATTTAAAGCACACACTGTGCACCCGGATTGAATGAGACCTCCCAACTTTTGTTCGGTTTCTCTTTTTTATTTTGTTGATTCATATTGAGGACAATCTAGAAAAAATAAAGCATCTCCCAGGGATATTTATTGTCTGTGTGAATCAAATATTAGTGAAATTAGAGCTGCGTACATGTAGATCAGGTTCCACAAAACAGCCTGAAAAACCGATGCAACAGTCACGTCAAGTTGATGCTCACGTGTGTGTTTGTCTTCTCAGATGGAACAAGGCCAAGGACCCTGAGCCTTGGAATAAGCTTCCACCCACATATCAGTACAAGGTAATGTAACACACTCACTGGCATTCATACGCTGTTAGGACACACAGAATGACACAGATCGCAACACAAAAATGTAATTGGAGCCAATATTTTTGGATCAAGCTCTAATACAGGTTTGAGTAGATACCAGGCCAGACAATGGTTGGTTTAGAATTCCTCTTTTGCTGTGTCCTAGTTCCAGCTGCTGTTCATATTGGTGCATTTGTCAGCTGTGATTTCTCAACAGTGAACCACAGCAGAGAAACCTGCCCAGTTTCTTATTTTACTAGCTGACCGTTGATTCACCTTTTTCGGATTCTATGACTCTTAATACTTCTGAGATGATGGATGGATGGATGGATGGATGGATGGATGGATAGATAGATGGATGAATGGATATGGACAGACAGACGAACAGAGGGACAGGCAGACCTCTTTAGCATTAAGACACCAAAACAACAATAAAAACTAGGTAAAATAGTGATCAGAATTCTGCATCGGCTCAATTTTCTTTCATCAATATTCAATTTTTATTTTCTTTGTTTTTAACAGTTTGCCGCCATCAGCACAGACTACAAAAGCCTGAAGAAGGAAGGACCAGACTATTAAATGTCATTAAATGTTGGTGAATATCTCGCCATGGGAATATATATTATGAAAAGATCTATCTGTAACATGTGTTTGTTGGAAAACGAAAGAGTGTACGAGGTGAGCTACAATGGTTTGTGTATGTGTCGGTCTTCTGGCTTTGGTTGGTTCAGGTAGGAACTCTGTCTGATGTGAAAATGTTTGTGTTAATATAAAGGCAATACACCTTAAAAATGATTGACCATGCTGTGTAGGTCTTTCAAAATCCATAATAAAGAGTAGAATTTAACGCTTCAAAGCTGTAATATCTGATTTATTATTTAACACGTGGATCATCAAATCCATCCGTCCTGACCGTCTCTGTTAAGGCTTAACTTCTGTTTCAGTGATGGAAAATAACATAATTATCGTGGAGCTTAAAGGTGCTCTGTAAACAAACAGTTTGGGTGACGTGACTGGTTGATTTCAGAGCTCTCTGTCATGCATTATACATGAACACACTGCAGGCAACTCTCCTCAAACACCTGCCTGCCTCCCAGTCAGATACAGATCTTTTCCCACTTCCTCCCCATAAAAATACACAATCAGTGACTTTAAGAAAACAGATCCATCCGCCGACACTGCAGCTGTCACTGTGCTGCCTCTACGACCACCTTTTGTGTGTGTGTGTCTTTGATCAGCTGCAGCAGTGGCAGTAGGATGTAGAACAGTCCTCCAGTGTGTCGTTGAAGCATGACAGCCAGACAGAGAGTATGGGTCTATACACACACACATACACACTCCAGTCCTCATCCAGGTGCCACTGTGTTCATACTGTTAAACCAGCACTTCTGAGGTGAAAGAAAAAAAAACACTTTTTCCCATTGTGAGATTAACAACATGAAGAAACAGACAGAGAAGTCTTTTCAGTCTAATAACAGGACAAACTACCATTTTTTTACTGACTACAAGACACATTTTTTTCATCCTAAGGCTGATTTTGTGACTTAACTACAACTTTAATATTAATACTGTAATTACTATACTGTATATCGTGGACCACAAGGCCCACAAGGTTATAAGGCACACTGTCAATGAACTGTCAATGTCTGTTTATGTCAGGGATCTCAAACTCACGACCCGTGGTACGATATTTTGCGGCGCCCACCTTGATGTGAAAGTTGAATTTATAATAATATTTTACAGATTTCTTCCTGATCCACAGACTCCTTATGGTTCAGTGTTTTATTACACAGAATTTATGTGAAACTGATTTTTTATTAAATTATTTTTTTTGTATAGAACACTGGAGGGAGCCCTTGGGGGAAATGATAGTGTGGACACTGGGCCTCAACTTATTTGAGTTTGAGACCCCTGGTTTATATTCTTGAGCTTGAAATCCACGTCTCTTTGATTGATATTTGAGATTAAAACCCAGTACAATATTAATCTTGCCATCAAGATTAACTCCACATTGTTAAAACAGTGATTTACAGTGTTTATCCCAACCACAGTGGCTGTAATGACCTGACAGATTTGACAGATTTACAAATGCCGTTCAGTCAATATGCACAACCAGAATCCACACATGTGGACGCACTGACAATTTATTAGAAATTTATAGGTTTCTTGTTGTGCCTTAAGATCTGGAAAATACTGTATATAATTTCACATTTGTTTTTCACACTTGTGGCTTGTGCGTCAATATCTTCCACTTTTCTCCTCCTCAGCTGGTGCGACTTATACGCAGTTTATAGTCTGGAAATTATGCCACGTTTCATGCTCCGTGTTCAGAGAGGGATTAAACATGTATTATTACACAGAAGGCTTATAAAAACACAGTGATCTTTGTAATGACAATAACTGGGCCAGTGACCTGCACCGATGGAAAATTTGGGATGAAATGATTTCCCTGAGGGAGTTCTGAAAGCTCTAAGATTCACATGCTCACACATAGAGACCAACACGCTGTGTCAAAGGAGTTGCCAGGTCATGAGAAACAGACACAGGGATGAAGCGGATGAACTCTTATTTGTGTTGTGATGCTGAATGTGTCCGTGAGTGTGTGCTTGTGCGTCCTTGTGTGTCTTTGCGTGTCTTTGTGTTTATTTGCTGTGGACAGACTGGAGAGCTTCACCGACCTTAGACCCTATTTCTGCTGACCACTGTCATTTCATTTTGCAGACGCCGACACAACACACACACAACACACAAAAACAGGCAAACTAGAAAATGGTGAATAAACTTTGGAAATGAGTACTTTGTGCTGCAAATTGTCTTCATTTTCTACTGCTCATTGTGTACACTGGGCTAGAACAGGGTACAGTATTTCTTGCCTCATACATAAAGCTGTTTTTATAGTTATATGTCCGTTTTGCTGGCTTATGCGTCACCAGAACGTGGGAGCAGCAGTCTCTACAATCACCACCCAAATCACACTGTCCCTCATTAACAATGCTGCAGGAGGTGAGTCCACTGGAGGACACCAACTGTCCAAACCACCCTCCAATCATGCTCAGCAGGTGGATGCGCCAATGTCAGAGACAGAGACTCTGTCCCAAAGCACCACCATGATATTGTTATGCAATGTGAAACTACATTGAGACATATACTGTACATGTGCTCGAGCATCTGAGTCCTACTTGGTTCCTGCCAGATCTGTGTCCCTGCAGAGATCTTATTTGCTTTTCTCTTTCTGGAACAACCCCTGAAGCTGACAGTGGGAGAAAATGACCTGAGGAAATGCCATCAGCGTGACACAAATCTGTGTTTAGAGAATCTGAACAGTCTTCAACTTCCTGTAAATGTAAACACAAATCCAACAGGAACAGCGCAAATCACAACAGAGACATATCGTTGGACCAATTAGGTCCAAATGTTTTTCTTACAGTTGGTATCACATCTGAGGGGAAAGTTCCACAGGAGACGTCATTACTTACTTTGAAAGTATTTGTTAAACCTGAGAGTTACTTCAGTTCTCTTAACGACTGCTGTGTGTTTCCTGGTGCTTGGCACAAAGCCTGTCACTGAAGAGAATGTATTTAAAGCAGGGAGACAAAAGCATCAAGACTGACGGAGACCTTTTAAACTGCATTAGCCTGACACTGTTATTTGATTTGTTCAAAGCAGTTCATGTAGAATGTTCTGAATGAATTGCTTTGAACAAATCAATCATTTGGTTCATGTTCATTATTCTTAATTATATTTTTCTCTCAAATGGGATTATTGGTTACATATGACTTCAGATTATAGAGATAATTATCTTACCGGGTTGCAGGTGCAGCAGTCTCCACAACTGCCACCCAAATCACACTGCCCCACACTATGAGCCTTCCTGCAGGTGGTGAGTCCACTGGAACATATGCTGCTAGAGAGAATGTTAACATTTATTCTTCTTTTTCTTTTGGCTTGTCTCTTATTTAAAGGTTCCACACTGAATCAATGATTCATCATATCCTCTCTCACTGCATCCACCAATCTCCTCTTTGTCTCCTACCTGGCTCCATCTCTAGGATCATTCTTCTACCAATGTATCAACTGCCCCTCCTCTGAACATGTCCAAACCATCTCAAACTGTCTTCTCTATCTTTTATCTTCAAACCTTCCTGTCTGTGTTGTCCCTAAAATTACCTAATTTTAGTAATTAAAATATTTTCTAGTTCTGACATAAATAATGAATTACATCAAGTGTATAAAGGAGCTGTAGACTGTTCAGGTTGTCTTATATAAAGCAGGTGAGTGTGCCCACTCAAAAGTCCCTTCTGGATGGAACACTTAAAAATATTTCTATGAATCAAAAGCATAAAATATTTATACAATGCATTAAGACATTCGGCATGTTGATCACTATGTCCACTAAAATGATACAATGTTTAAAAAGGTATCGCGACAATATATGTCATAAATTATCCTCTTGATGTTGTTAAACATTTACAATGTAAATTATTACTGTATACTGTGGAATGTTTACCAAATTACATCTTGAGGGTGCATTGTCAATGCAGGTCATGTAACTTCGTTTACATCCAATTTGCTGTGTAAATGATTTATACAAATTCCAGATCTGAGGAACGAAATAGATGTTTTGTTTTAAGTGGTCAATGAATTCTGGCGTGAGGAAGGGCCTGGCGAATAGCTCCACCCGCTGGCGGAGCTTTGCTACAGTAGTGACAGGATCACCAACAGGAAGTAATTAAAGGTTGGACCGGCTTCCTGTAGGGTTCAGGAGAAGGACATCAACATCAACTTTGAGTGTTGTGTGTTACCCTGTTAGATGAAACACGGTTAGCATTTGAAACGCTAACAATAAAATACAAAGCGCTAAAAAATTGCTCTTGCTTCTCTGCGACAACGCATCAATGTACGCAAGAAAATCTTTACATGCTAAATGGTGATATGTTTAGTTGCTCACTCTGACTAATCAAAACATTAAAAAAGGCCATCCTGTATTTAATTGCAAGCGTATTAGATAATTAATATAAAACATTTAAAGTGTATTTTATATACAAAACAAAATTAATAAAACTATATATAAATTAATACTTAATAATGGTGCATCTTCGTTTTCTAGCCTTAAGGCTGGCGCTACTTCCGGTCTTGTTTACTAATGCTGGACTTTTTTATCCAACCATATTTGAATGTGATGCCAGGGCGTTATCTAAAAAGCGAATGACAACACAAAGGTTTCATTAACCAATCAGATTTTAGAATTAGCCACACATTCCCTACAAGTGATTTGATTGGATGATAAAGAACTCGAAGAAAGCCACGAACGTGACAAACTGCCAGGGCGGAAAAACGTTTCTCTGTGTCTACAGTTGACATATTTAGAATGAAGCGAAATAAAACTTATGTCAAAAATACGAACAGTTAAATGCTTCCCAGGGTAATAGCGCAGGATTTTGTGTACAAATATTCTTAAGTTTTGGTAAGTAAAATGTGTTTTGTACTCTTTGTTTTAATCCTAAAGTTGCTTTAGTATTGGTGCTGTAATGACGACATAAAATATATCTATATTCTAGTACTAAAAAGACTAAAAAAGACATTAAACGTAGATTTGCTAATGTTACCATTGTTAGGCGTAATGACAATGTGTAGGTTTTCTAAACAAATTGCTATTTGTTGAATAGTCAGGGTGTTTTGCCTTAAGGAATTACGTGGCTAGTAGTAATATAGACATGGTTCTTGGGCTTCACACAGTTGAAAAAATATGGATAATAGTTAACTTTCAGCAAACATGGCTGCTTGATATGAAAACAGTATATATTTAACTTACAAGCAATACAAAACATTTGAACAAAAAATCCAAACCTAACAGATACGACAACAGATGGTGCTAAACCAGAGAAGTAAATACTGAAAGTGGTCAAATCTATTGCATACATTCAAACTAAGTGGCAGGTAATGCCATGTGATAAGGTAAACAATAAATCAGGGGAGTGAAACCCGCGACAAGTGGGCCATTTGCGGCCCGTGGAATAATATTCTGTGGCCCCCACCTTGATGTGTAAGTTATTATTAAGTTATTTATAATAATATTGTATAGATATAGACCAGTCTCTTTCTTGTTCATCGTTGTATTACACCGAATCTATGGTAAACTGAATTCTTATTACTTTTGACACTGAAAGCTGACGTTGCCCTTAGTGTTGGTGGTGGCCCTCAACTTATATGAGTTTGAGACCCCTGCAATACATGAAAATATAGGAGGTAATAAAGTATTGGAGAAATTACAGTATATTACATATACTTTGAGGATCTACCAGTATATGGAATCTTACTAAAGCTAAGTTGCCATGGACACAATGTGACTGAATAGTACTCTGTTGTGCTTCTCTTTACTAGAACGTTCAAACCTTCAATAGAGACTGACTTAATAGTACATAGTCAAAGGGCATGTGACTTTCTTCATTTTCCACTAATTCTTTTAGAATGTCTAAAACCTCCAGTGTTACAACTCTGACATTAGTGGACAACCCAGTTAACCACCAGGATATTAAACATTTAAAGCAAAAGCTGTTGTGCTTGATTTCTTTAAATTCATACTTAACCACAGGTTTATTCTGTTTATTCTATAGCTGCAGAATAATATGTGTCTCTTGTTCACCCTGGGCCAGGCTGTCCTAGCATCTCCAACCAATGGCACGCCAATGGACTGCTATTATGGCCAGGAGATTTTGTCCAAAGTATCAGGACACTGAGAAAGTCGGTCTGCAGCAAGAGATAGTGGAAACACAGCAATGGTAAGAACTATTTCACTTTATCCAGAAACTGCATTTACAGTTTCTTATAATAAGGATATCTTTATTTATCTCAGCCTTTTTAATAAATTGAAATCTAAAGTTGATTGTCCTGTTCCTTTTCCCCCTTTGATATCCTGTAAAGGATTCACTTTAATATCATATATTTTCAGACTTGGACAAATGTATTTTTATCTCTGTAACCATCCATAATCAGTGGAAAGGAGAGAAACTGTGTTTATGGAAAATCTGTGATGTAGGAGTATGAATATAGAGTTGACAGGCAGCAGAATTCTGCATGACAGTAGCATAACGTAGTGGGATTTTGTCTACTACAAAAATGACTGTTTCATTGCTAACACACCTAAAAAACTGCCTTTTTCTATTACATTTCCAGATTAGTTTTGTGGATGAGTTTTCCACATTTATGTTATTATATGGACTGACAAAAACTGACAAAACAATACTGATATGCAACTGTGTGCAAACTCAGACCAGGGATTTTATCAGAGCTACAGTGACATGTGGCCCAGTTTACAAAAATACACGCTTTTTGTAAAAAAAAAAAAAAAATTTAATTGACGCTAAACAAAATTGTTCCCACAAATACTCGAGGTTGGAGCATGTTTGTAGAGCCTCTGAAATATGTAAAAAAAATGGCTTACTTTGTGAAACTGAATAAAATTATTACACTCACAATAGTCTTTAAAACATTGTTATTTTATTAATATTCGCTGCTGTGAATATATTCCCAGTTTATGTTTTCAAAGAAAAGAAAACATTGTTTTTTCATAACATAAGGTTTTTATTTTGTGAATCAGAAACTTCCACAGCCAGTTATGTTATTAAGAATCGTTGTTAATTAGTGCAAAGACTGAAAAATTCAACCTAGACTTGTCTGAAAACATTCTTTATGGAACAAATTTGATACAACAACTTGACAACATTTCACAAGTCAATTACCTCTCCATTGACTGACAAGTTTCTGTCCCACTTATTCATTCATTCATCTTTATCCACTTGAGTGGGTCACAGGGGCAGCAGTCTCCACACCTGCTACCCAAATCACACTGCACCATACTGTAGGCTTTTCTGCAGGGTTGAGCCCATTGAAATGTCCAGATGCCAAATATATTTAATTTGCAATTCATCAATTTACTGTAAAAACTGAATATGTTAAATGTGTTTCAATACATTCATGTTTGGCCCAAGTCTTGTAGTTCTGTTTCAGTTAATGTGGCATCAAAAATGTTTTGCTCATCATGATGTATAACTTGAAACCTTAAACTCATGTAGTCCATGTGGACCTGCTGACGAGGCATCATGGTAATTAACAGCCTTAGAGAAAAACAAAATCAATAGTTTATATGAAATCACTTTACTAGCTGATTATACAATGATTATATTCCAGTTGATTCACACAAAGAAAGCATTAGGATGTTCACTTTTTTTACACCCTTTTTTTCATCAAAATGACATACATATAAAATGATTTCACTGACCACACATTGGTGAAATGATGAAATTAAGAAAGACAACACCTTTTATTGCACCGTGGTCCACACTGTTCATCTACCAACACACCTGTTCTCCTCTTGTCCTACAATGTTCTGTGGTATATCCTGGCATTTCCTAGTAGCATCTACTAGGCGAGAAGTAGAGGAGTTGGGTGACGGACGCTGCTCTGTAGCCAGACTTTAACCAGGAAACGCTACATGTGGATGGGGATGAAATATTTCCAAAGATAGCATGGTTCTGTTAAACTGATCAAGCCCTGAAATAGTTCAATGTTGTGTTGTAAATGGTGTTTTAGTCACATTAAAGCTGTTAATCGTACTCTTGAACACTGAATGTTTAGAAACACATCCCAATTAGTCTGGCAATTTTTTGTGGACTTGTCTTTGAGGTGTAGAGGATAAATACCACTAATAAAAATGAAAAGTGTTAATTTTTTAAGTATAATAATCAACGTTTATCAACGTTCAGCAACTTAATTGTCAAAGTTGATAATCACTGAAACAGGTTTGTATTTTTATTGCAGAACTTAGTAGCAAAGTAGCAAGGCAGTTTTTAAGGGTTCATTGCCTCATTGTAGAGTGTAAGTTGAGGATCATCTCTCTGCGGCCCGATACCAATATCCCCACGGACAGGTACCGGTCCACGGCCCGGTGGTTGGGGACAACTGCTTTACATGACTTGGACCTTAGTTTAAAAAGTTTAAGTAGAAACAAGAATGAACCATTAAATATTGTGTAAAATCACACTGTTTATTTTACCTGTGTGTTATTAGGAGTAGAAATGTCAGGATTATTGTATGATGTGTTAGTATTAAGTTAGTATTGTCTGAGTCAAAACTCCTGACATAATTTGTCATCCGAAGTGTTGCTGCTGCTGGTTCTCCGTCTGATAGTTGTGGTCTGGACAGATTTTCTGCACTAGCCTATAATCTGTGCCAGTGAAGACGATGAAGATGCATATAACTTTGAAAGGTTTGGCACAGATCCAGGCCGCCTGGGACTGGGTGTTTTCTGAGTAGCAGGTCTCGCCCGGGTTATACATGCAGGGCTTGGTCTTCTTGGATCGATTGGTTCTCTGGTATTCAATGCGGCAGTTGAGTTCGGTCACCGTCAGGTCCTGCTGCTGCTTCTGCAGGTCAGGATGGGTGGAGCTGGTAGATTGAGGGGGGCTGGGAAAGTGAGGTGTGATGTTAGAAACCAAGACTGGGTTTTTAGGTTGCACACTTTGAGCCGCAGGATACAGAACTTCCCATCCCACTGCTTTGGAGGGCGGAACGATGCTGACAGATATGTTTCCCAAACGGGAGGAGTTGTGCCTGAAGTAGACGCTAAATGTCCCATTGATGTGGTCTACGATTTTACCTGTCACCAGGAGGCTGAACTTCAGCGTCTTTACATTGAAGTAGAAGTCACCCCAACCCAGGATTTTTTTGGCCTTTGGGGAATTCTTTGTCGGAGATTTGGATTTGGCAGCAGCTCGGTACTGATACTGTTCCATTGGTTGGGAGACGTTTTGGGGCCAACCATATGGGCCAAGTGAGCCATAAGCGGGAGTTTTATGTTTGGTGGAGATGATTTGCAAATCTTTAGAGATGTGTTTAACCTTCAATGCAGCTCCCACTGCTCCTTCTCTTCCTCCCTCATCCTCCATCCACTGCTGACTGTCAAAGTCCAAGGGACTTTCCTGAACCTATGAAGGACAAAACATAAATTAAGGTTTTTTGGCAGCGTTCAACGACTTTCATACTGAAGCTGATGCGGAACTACTCAACAATGTCCTTATGACTGTATATATTTTGGTACAGGGTTAATGTATGCCTTTATATATATGTATTTAATGTGACAGGCAGAGAACAATGAAGAGTGTTGCCGGCTATAACTTATTCCTGCTTTGTTGTGATTCTCGTGTAAGGAAAACCTGATAGTCAAATTGATATATTTATGCTTTTATTGTTTTAGTATTTCACATTTGTTAAGTTTTATACTCATAGTCAACAAAAGGGACATCAAGTTATGTCCCCCAGGTTTCGAGTATCCTTTATCAACTATGCCATACCATCATTACTGCTGTGAAAAATGACAGATCGAACAAGAGAAAAAGAAAGACAGAGCCTTTCAGATCAAACTGGACGTCCACAAATGAAGGACAGTTCGATTGTAGCTTCTTTGCAAAAAGAGTCAGATAATCAATCCTAATAATTATGCTTTGACATGACAGCTCCATTAAATTGGAACAAATTGAAACTTGCTGTAATCAATACTGCAGTCGGGCTCCTTCAGGCAAGGACAACAGGAAAGAACGTGCCCACACTCAGACAGAAAGTCACAATCATATTTCCGGGAGCACATTTTAATTTGGACAACTTCCAACGTCCCTTTCTCCCATGGTAAACTATGCAGTTTAACCTTGATACTGAACTGATTTTTTTTAAGCCTAATTGATTAATGTGCTAAAAATAGAGACACACACTGACAGTGTATTTATGTATCAGGATTCAGTGAATGACGGTGAAATACATAAGCTATGTTAACGTATGTATCTATCTATCCATCTATCTATCCATCCATCCATCCATCTTATCCTTTTTTAATTCCCCTTTTTTTAATCTTAAGAAATTCAGATTTTATTGAAAACATCTCACCGTTGTATTACCTTGTTTGAGCCTCAGTTCATGTTTTATTCATTGTCATTATTCTTTATCATCTCTTGCTTTCTCTCATTTTATGGTGAATAGAGATAAATTACATCTCCTAAGAGCAGAAAACCGTGCGGGATTATACGTCCAGGATGCAATGTTTGCATATTTTTATTGTAATAACCTGTTTCAACCAAACAGCAATATGTTTTTAAGTTTTTAAGAAAAATATGATATTATTCAGAGTAATTGGTTGTAGTAAAAGGCAACTAAAGCATCAAGAACAGTCCTAATTTCTGACACCTACGCAAACCATACAGATGTAGCTCTGAAATCAATGAAATGCTTATGCGTGGGTTGGGACAACTGTTATGATGTATAATTGGGAGACAGTGGAGCTGTCTAAAAGACAGGAGGGGCAGAAGCAGAGGTGGTAAAAAATACATCAGGACTGACCAGGATGGGCAGGATTAAAATAAGCGGAACAGAGGTAGTGTTAAGGGCATGGGATGGTTTGGACAGGACAGGAGACAACGGGGGATACAGAACGCTGAAGACAGTTGCTGGGCAAAAATAGAGAAAGTTAGTAATGAGGATTTATGGATGCAGTGAAAATCAAATTAAAGATGTTTGGTGCAACAGACGATGGAAGGTAAGATTGAGTCAGTGTATTCTGAGATTCAGAACCAAGGTGTGTCATTACATGAATTTATGTTTTGTGTGTTATAAGTGTTATAAACAAAATACGCATTGTTTTAGGTGAGAATGTATCTGATTAGATACATGATACTGATCTGATTGGTCATCAACAACTACAGCAATATACACACTATAAAGCACGGGTGCCCAATAGGTAGATCGGGATCTACTAGTAGATCTCCAAAGTAGTGCTGGTAGATCTTTAGCAATAACATAAGAAAATAATTGTTGTTAAAACTAGAGATGTAATTCTATTTTAATCCCTGAACTAAAGGGAGAATCATATAGGTATGGAGTCAGACAGTATAACATAGGTATAGCTTATGTATAGAAGAAGATATCTATTTTATATTGGTAAATATATTTAAAGTTTTCAATCGAGGTAGATCACTTCAGCCTGGTAGTTTGAAAAGCAGCTCACAAGACCAAAAAGTGTGGACACCCTGGTATAGAGAGTGTAAGGAACATTTTCTTAATAGTGATTATGCCGACGGTTTCTGTGCATATGTTTTCTGGGATTGCATTTCGAGTTTCATCATAATGCGTCACAGACAGGTGCAGGGTTTAGAATTATTCCTTTTCACATTTCTGAATAAACAGCTCCCTCGTGGGATATCATTATTTCTCACCAACAAGTGGGTCTCACATCACCTCTAACCACCTCAGCCCTGTGTGCCAATCTCTGCCTCCTCAAGGAACAAAGTGAGCTCCAGCTGTGCCTATTGTTACAAGCCCAAATCACCCACGACGGGCTGCTCTCACCTTCTCTAATTAGAGCCTGCTGTGTGACAGCTGTGTCATTGGCTCTATGTCAAGATACTAGCACAGTGCCTGCAACTGAGCACCCGCGCAGGAGTGGATGCATAAAGCGCATCACCTGTGAGAAAACACCTGCTCTATGAAAATACTGGGAATCCCTAACTGTGATTACAGACCCAGGACACGGGGAGAGACAATTAAAAGTTTCGATACGGACGGTGACAACACTGTCTGAGAGAAAGTTAGAGACCAGTCTTCATCAAGAACTTGTTCTGAATATGATTGTACATTAGGGGCAGTACAGCATGAGGCTGTAAGGCAAAAAGTACAGGAACAATCCTGTTTTTTTACTGATCATAAAAATAATATTTATGAATAATCCAACAGTGATCAATGCATCTCAAACTCACACACTCTTTTGCCTGGAATTGTAGATCATGTTACATTGCATTTGTCATGATATTTTACAAAATCTATTCAAGGTTAGTACAATTTCATCAAAATAATGGGAAGATGATGATTTATTCTTACATTTCTCATCTCTAAATTTCATTTTTGTTAAAAGCTGCTACAAGTAATAATATTTAATAAACAAATGCAAATATTGTAGGAGCAATATAATATTGTACAACAACATTTCAGACCTTTGTCTAACTTTTCTTCTTCAGCCTTTACCACTGTCATGTTGACTTAAACTTACAATCTATTATTCTCTGGTTGAGCCCAACATATTGCGTGGCTGATTCTTCTCATTTCTCTCAGTGGTTTATTAGGAAATTCATATGTTTATGAGAAATTACTAACAATCCATTAAAAGCACATTAAAATAATCTTGTTTTATTTCAAGTCTAAGGTGATTTATATAGACGTTATCACTAAAATCCCAATCATTGTAAACACCTTGCATTAAACATAGATTATGTTCAAAATCATGACTATAATAATGACTGTTTATGAATTCAGCAGAGAAGCAGAGCAGGTGATTGATGTCACTCACCGCTGAAGGCAGAATCCACAGACAGTTGATGGCAAAGTTCAAACACAGCACCTTCATTTTACTGCAGCCACAGTAACGTGTTCACATGCAGAGAAGACCCAGAACCTGATGAAGTGAAAGTCCTGTCATCAAGTCCAAATCAGTCCAAATTGAAAAACGGCAGATTTTGCTGCACTCTTTTCAAAAGTGGAGAGCGGACATGACATTTGAATCCAAAAATACAGAGTAAATCTAACAGTTTCTCCGTGCTCCTTCAGCATAAGAGGATCTCTGACCCAACCGCCTCTTAGTCTCTTTCTCTCTCCCTCTCATTCTCCCTATGTCCTTTTCACTCTCCCTCCCTCCCTCTCCTTGTGACTCCCTCTCTCAAAAACGCAACTGTTTATCAGCCAGTCTTGTCAGGTCTGCCCCTCCCATCATCCCATTTATACGGCAGAGCCTTTTTTTTCTAAACTAAAGTGGAAAAAATTTATAAAATTGTGGAAATTGTCATCCTTGATTTGTGCACTAGTAGGACATGGCAGTATCTTCATCTGCATGAAATTTGCACTTATCCTTCATGATTTAGTATTTTTCTTTGTGTGTATGAAATAATGGTGTCAAAAATAAGTACAGTGGACCTTAAATTGGGCAGTAAAGCTTCTTCGCAAAGATCTCCCAGGTAGTTCATACATTTATTTAAAATGTATTTAGTATACACTGTAATGTGTAATCTCTGTCATGTGAAATGCAGTTGTTGGCAGTGGTGTTTGAAGTTGCCACTGGGGTGCTTTAGTATATTGGCCACCTGACCCACATAACTTTCTGTGGCCTCACCACTGGCAGGAAAGGCATAGGAATAGATAGGAGACAGGACGTAGAGCTGGAGGTGGAGGAGTTAAAGATGCTGAGGTTCTCTTTAGGAGAGACAAGGATGGACAGGATCAGGAATTATGTGATTAGAGGGACAACACAGACAGGAAGGTTTGGAGAAAAAGCTAGAGAAGCTAGATTGAGATGGTTTGGACATGTTCAGAGGAGGGACAGTGGATACATCGGGAGAAGAATGATCCTAGAGATGGAGCTACCAGGTAGGAGACAAAGAGGAGATTGATGGATGCAGTGAGGGAGGACATGGAGATACAGAGGACAGGGTGAGATGGAAATTGTTGGCTCGCTGTGGCAACCCCTGAAAAAAGAGACAAGCCGAAAGGAGAAGAATAATAATAATTGAATCATTTTGAATAAAAGAAAATGGTGTAAACAGCAGAAATGTGCAGGCTTCTGTTGCACATTTCTGTTGCAGCAATTTGCAGAAAACCTTTTAACCAGGATGAATTACATTCTTGATTAACTATGACTTATAACAGCTTCTTGTGATTAATCACAGTAAAAGTATAGTTTACAGACTTTTATTTTATGCTTTAACTTGACAGTAACCAAATTGGATTCACTGCTGTTTATTCATATTCTACAACCAGGGCCTTAAGTGAGTTTTTTCTTTTACAAGTACATTTCCACATTCCTCTCTGCATCAGGATTTCTGATTCTAAAAAAAAATGTCTGTAAACATGTCAGCAGCACACTTACATATAGGTAACAAAACAGGAGCTACCCCTTTTCCTTCCTGTCTCTGGTGAGTGACACCACCTGGCCAGTTCTTGTTATGACTCATCATGCCAGGGTTCGACGCTCAGACACAGGATCACTTTGACAGTCCTCCCCACTGTCGCTGCATACTTTAACCACAGGGAGGCTGACAAAATGACAAGTTCTCTCACCGGGAAATGTAAAAACCCCTGACAAGGCTGCTGAGATCCTGCCACTGCTTCAGCCCGTCAGAGCAGAGTCAAGGCAACAAATGACTGCAATGTTCTCACCAAGCAGACAAGTCGTCTAACACAAGTGCAAAAGAAGCTGCAGTGGAAACATTCATGCAGCTCCGTGCACTGAGCTCATTAACAAAGGCTGCATGAAGCCTGATTAGTGAACCAGTGTTTTTTTGACTACTTTCAAATCGTGTTTTAATCATCTTCAGCTTCTGCCCTGAAATTAAAATGTAACTAGAATTAAACATCAGTTGAACTCTTTCATAAACTTAACAGGTTTCTGGTACCACAGAAAATCCAACCACTTATTAATTGTTCCTGGTAAATCTGCTACATATCAGCAGGGATGATGTAAATGTAAATGTAAGCCGAGAAAAAGTATTTTATTTTATGACTGCAGTTCAAGACTGCATTGTCTTGAACTATATATCTCCTGAATCTATCAGTGCACATTTTTAGGGACTTTTTAACTGTAGCTCTTCTAACTGTGAATTATTGCTGTGAAAAAGACCCAGCAGGTGGCAGTATTGTATATAGTATGTTTTTGATGCACATTTTCGTCTCTGCCAAATTAACACGATTTCTTTCAAACAATCCCAGCCCTCACATTATAACCAGGTTAACCCTTAGTGTGACAAGCCTTTATCTGTTGGGATTTGTTGCGTAATAATTGTTAATTGTGTAATAACTTCTGTTTTCCAGCATTGTTACACAAAATTCAATTTTCATTTATTTCACTGTTGTCTTTATTTAATTACAATAAAGCAAAATACACATTAAAACAGCAGGGATACTACAGTGTGATCACTAACAAAATAGAAAGCCTGAGACACCCTCACACATTGTATTACTGGATGTGGTAATCTTTTATCACCAATCATATAACTTTAGGAATCAGTGTTCTCCTTAGCATAGAAGAAGGATCATCAAGGCTTCTTCCTTCTTGGATTGTGTTTTAGCAGTTGTTTCTTTCTTGCTCTTTCACTCCTCAAAATTGAAGGAGCACATTGACCTAGTCTGAAAGTCAGGTGGGTTTCCAAGAGACATTAACACTGTTTTAAAATGCCTGAAAAAATTCTCCGATTCCTTATGTCACGGTGATCTCCTGCAGAAGATCAGCAGGGAAGTAGCCCAGCTTGCGTCCAGTGCTGACCTTTAAATATCCGCCTTTTTCGTCTCCTTTTTTCACCACAATCTGAAACGTAGTGTACAAACACAAAAAGGTTTGTTAGTAAGATCTGGACATGGTTGGAAGGACACAGCCATGGAATATATTGTTAAACGCTTCAACTATTGCTATATTGTAGAGAAACGGGTATGAAGTAAACTAAAAATGTGGTTTGTTAGCTGGTTCCTGGTTCCCAACCCAGTAAATAAGTAAATAATCTGTGGATAATTCAACAGTAAACTGGTGTTTGTGTTGCATTTTTAAACTATTGCCGTTTACATTTTTACCCTAAGATTTTGATGCATACAACTTGCTGTATAATAACCTGTCATCAAAGCAACTCTCTATTGTAGTGTGTAGTTACCTGATCTTTCTTCAGTGTGATTTGTCCCATCTCTCTGTTCCCAACGAAGGAGCGCGTCACCTTGAAGACTCTCTCTGATGCACGCACTTTTATTAGGTAGTTGGTGGGAAAATATCCTGTCTTGTCTCCCATTTTTCCCTGGAAACACAGTCGACAAACACAGTTTACTACTTAAAAATAGCTGAAGAAGATGTATTTTTATTTTAAGGTGGAATAAAAAAAAAATAAAATTAAACTCACTCTCCACCACTCTTCATTGGAGTCATCAAGAACTGTTATCCGGTCTCCAGGGCTGAGATGAAATAATATCACTTAACAATTCCTAAACCCACCTAAAGTGATTTAATTATAAAGCCTTTTTCCACTTTTTAACAGGTTGCAAAAATTCGAAATAGTTGCAGGTTACTTTTTAAGGCATAGTTCAGTGTTAAAATAAAATATTGTTGCTTTATTTCTATTATTTATTGTTGCTTTTAATTTTAAAACTCTATTTTGTTTTATTATGTTTTTTTTATCACTTTTTATTTTTGGTCAAAAACATGACAACGATATCATTATTACAAATTATTAAACTTAATTTAGTATAATTTTCTTTGTGTGTCTTTCAGACTTACTGGAAATCAAGATCATCTTTCTCGATGGCTTTGAAGCGATACAGAGCCAGGTAATAGTGGGACTGGGAGAATGTTCCCTTACTCTGGAAGGAACAGCACAGATGTTGTCATGTTTTACAGCTGATAATGGACGTAAACAGGTAAATTTACCAAGATGCTGCTGGAGACACTGTTTAAACTATTTTCTTGTCACCTTGTCATCTGCTTTATCTCCTCCTTTCTCTTTCTTGTCATCTGGCTTCCCTATGAAACATAACAACCAACAACAAATTAAACTTTTTTACAGTAATGGTCAAAATGTCCAGACTGAACATTAAATTATATTACTAAAATCTAACTCTGTTTACCTTCCCCTCCCTCTTCATTCTCTTTGGGCTGCTGGTTTTCTTCCTCCTCCTCCTCCATCATCATTATCTAAACAACCAGAAATTCAAGACATTGTAGGAAGACTTTTGATTAATATTTTTTTTACATTTTTTATACATTTCTTTACTTTATTTCATTTATTTTCAGTGCAAACTGTACAAAACATACATACTGCAGACGATTCCTTCTTCAAATTTAAATAATAGATATTAAATATTGTTGTTTGCACTTACATTCTTTTTATCATTCTCATTCTTTTTGCGTTCCTTATTGGCCATAATGACACCAACACGCAAGGTGTCAAAGACAGGATCATTCCGGTTTGGGTTGTCTGGTCAAAAATAAAGAGTACTTTAAATGTTTGTAATAAGACTAGGAAAAGCTTACTCAAAATAACTGAAAAAAAAATCAGAAATGTGCCTTAAGTTTAGTTATTGGAGCTGATTTACCAAAAATTAATAGTAATATGTTCAATAATAACATAGCAACAGACCAGAAAAAGCTGAAGTTCCCTGTCGTTTTACATACAGTAGCTCAGGTAATATATTCCCAGTTCTGTCTGTAAAAATATCTTCACACTAGTATAAAATGAGGCCCAGTGTCACTCAGGACTCACTTGAATCTGGTTGGTCACTGCTGTAGAGGGGAGAGCTGTAGGCTCTCCTGAAACCAGGGGGCTGAAATAACATCAGAGATGTTTTGGTCCCACAGCCAGCCATGTGATGTGCAGAACTTTATACTGAATATAAAATATTGTTTCGTAAATAAATCAGACAGGAGCACTTACTATTTTGCCAAAGCATCTCTGGAACTCGACATATGACTGACACGAGTGGTGGATGTTGGTTTTGCAGTTTTTACACCTCAGAGCAAACTTGTTATTCACTGAAAGAAAAAAAAAACATCCACATTAAAACATAAATTGATATTTAAAGTATTTAAAGAATATTGACATCTGTTCCATACGATTTCCAGTACATACGGACTATCATGCGAGCACAAACATCACAGAACTTGGGTTTCTTGCAGTAATGGTCCTTGAACTTGTGGGGTTTATCGTTAACTCGAATAACAGGTTCAGGAGGAGGTTCTGGTTCCTTCTCCTCCACCTCTACCTCCTCCTCGTATATAAAATAGACCTAGAATTGAATAAAAAATGGTAGTTTATTATTTGGTGGGTTACTAACTTAGATAAAATAGAACATTATCAATAAAAATTAAGTCATGGCTCATATTTCTCCTTTCTCTCTGTTGTGCTGTGCTCCAGTTCCAGCTCATGTCTATTTTAAACTGCCTAGGAATTGCACAGCTAATACTGTGGGTGGATGGTAGGGGGTATTTGACACATTCCTGTCACTCACAGTGTCTCCGTCCTCCTTCACTACATTGTCAGGAACTGGAGGGTTGTCATGAATATCCAAAGAGTTTTTGTCATCCTCGCTACAATGTACAGAGACAAAAATAGCCACAAGTCAGACCAAGTCAGCCAGCTGGTATGGGATTCATTAACATGTTTATGGAAAGTTTTTATACATTTCAAAAATCACAGTGATACCAAAAAAAAAGAAATATCATTAATATGTAAAGTGAGATTGGACATCATGTTGTGATTTAAGGTAATGTGTGGTCATCTGTTTTCAGTATCAAATTGCCATTCCATTTTTAAATAGCTGAGCATTGATTATTTTGGGTTACACTCTGGGTATATATATATATATATATATATATGACGGAACTGTCAATTTTCATAATTACACTCACTGGTCCATGATAGCTGCTGGTTATTGTCCCTTTCTTGAAAACCTAAAAAAGATATGTATTCATTTATTTAGTTCTGGATGTATGTTAGGGTTAAACGCAATATATATATATATATATATATATATATATATATAAACGATATTACAATTAAACATAAAAAAATATATACATAAGTTATAATCACAGAGGTAATGGTGTGCCAAAAAGCTGGTAAAACTAACTTGTGAGCTCCTAAGTAAAATACAAATATAGACCAAAACAAGAAGACATTTTTTCTCAGAAAAAATGTCATAAAGTAGCAAAAATTAAATGTATAGATATATAATTAATAAATTAAAGTTAACAAAACATATGAAAAGACTAGAAATATAAAATAGCAAGAATTAAAAATGTTATTAAAGTATCTTAAGGACAGCTATATGTGACCCTAGAAAATCACAGCACTGTAAGGAATAATTGCATTCAAGAAATAGACAATGGAACATTTTATAATCTTTTGAGGTCATAAAGTGCTGTTATGGGTGAACAAGTAATCAAACCCAGATAAGTGGAACACATGAGCAGGAAATTAGGTTTGTTCAAAATCAAACACTGAGTCACATTCAGTATTTTGTCAATCATTGAATTACTCCAATGTTTTACTACCTATATGATAAACAGTGTGGGATTGAAAACTGTAATGATTGTTGTATCAATATAAATGTAAAAATTGCAGTGAACATGTTAAACTGTTTGACTGCACTTGTTCCAATGAACCCAAACTATTCATGGGCTGTGAAACTGGATCTAATCATGGCTAAATCTGGGTTCTTCTGCCAATAAAAGTAATTGTAGCTAAACTAAAACTAATTCAAACAAACTGGAAATCACCCATTAGATTAACACTCAATAGATAGATTCATTAAAAAAAACAGCAGTAGAGTTCAAACCTGGTCTGTTCGTGTGCAAATCCTTCAACTCCCTTTGGTCGCGAAAAGCTGCACGTCCAAGAGTCAAGTCTCAGTGACAAGATGACCACCTGCTCCTCCGCTAAAACTCCAAACTGATTCAGACTGAACACCTGTGTCTGTTTCAGGGTATTTCCACAGTAAATTAGGAACTGACATGTGTTTTTAAGTCCATAGCTGTATAGTTATCTATAATTTGTGCGTTGGAGAGTTTGTGTATTTGGTGGGCTGAACGCTTATGTGACAAGCTGAGTGTTCACGACAGCTGTGGACCTAAGGCTGAGCACAGTTGACGAGGGGAAATCAGATACCATTTCTCTGTGTGTTCATTACACATATAAACACACCTCTTTCCCTGTGTTCCCTGTGTTCACACTCAGGGACACATCATTATAGCACATGGGAGGCAATAGATTACATGTATCTTTCATTCACTTTTCTGTTGTTTGTTCACAGGGCAGCAGTCTCCATGAATGCCACACAAATCACACTGCCCCTTCATACAGGTGGCAACCTGGGAGCTGGTGGATTCGGACCTGAAGCCTTGTGGTCCCAGGTGCTTCCTTAACTGCACTTACTGCAGCATTATATTAGTAGTTCACAAATCATGTTAATTACTGATCCAAATCCATTTGTTACTATGTCATCTACAAACTATCATACACATTAAATGTTTTTTAATAACTAATCTTAGGTCAGTGGTCCCCAACCACTGGGCCGGGGACCAATACCGGTCCATGGGTGAATTGGTACCTGGCCGCACAGAAAAAAAGTTTCCTTTTGCCCCCATCTGACTATTACTTACACTTGATCCATACCCATATCAACAAAAGAACTGAACAATAGAATGGCTAGGATTCCATCATCAATAATGCAACTATATTAGATAAGGAAATATTTTCTCAGTGAAGACAACAACGAAACTCAAAATGACACAGATAGATTTAAACTGTTTGCATTGATGAGTCATTGATACAAGTTTCTAACCTTGTGTACTGGTCTGGTAGCAGATAATTATAGGCTGTATGTACTTGAAAAATCCTTGTTGAGTGCATGCACAGTTAATTGGGGTAGGGAGATTATATAGGTAGGAAAATATTTCCGAACACTGGAAATTTCATTGTATTAGGGGATATTTATCAGCCACAACTTAATGACCGGCCAAATGTCCATACCAAAAAGTACCAGACATTTAACCTGTTTGTGGCGCAAAAAAGGGTTGGGGAATACTGCTCTGAGTCTCCCAGTTGTCGTGTGTTAATATATCTTGTTTTCTGGGGAAAAAAAAGAAGTAAGAGGGAAAACATTTCTCTTGCTGTTAATAAAGAAGCTGTAGATTCAGCCAAGGGCCAAGTCTGGCCTGAGTATAAATACAAATGAGGAGTGAGAAGCAGACAGACACCATGCAACTTGTTTCATGTATTTCTCTTTTTCCCCCTCTTTTTCTCTATCTCTCTGTCTCACACACATACACACACATAAACACAGTGCCCTGTCTGGAGCACTACAAAGGTCCCGGTGCATGTCGGGTACAATAGTCCCTCATCACTAAGTGCGCATGCCCGACAAAAACTCCATTATTTTTTCTCGGAATCAGTAAGAAAAGAAAACAGTGTGCCACGGCGAATTTTGGGGATTACATGGATTCACGTTTTTATTATGGTTGCGAGGACCACAGTCAGTGTTGGACGGTATAGCGGGTCGGAGGCTGCAGTGCGGGCCGTGAGGAGCTGAACGACGGGAGCGTAGCGGGACATCCTCCTCCAGTCTGGTCGGGACTCTTCTCCACAATCAAGTACATTTCACTCACAGCTAGCTCTGTTAGCCTAGCGCTTGTGTTCCCTAAGTAGGCTCAAAATTAAGCTTTTATTGTATTTGTTTTTAACACGCCTTCTTAAATGCCGAGTACTGATTAGCTGTGGCGCCGTGTGAAATAAACAGTTGGATATTTTAAAGTATCTGCGGTTTGTTAGCCGCTTTCAAAACACTTCATTCGGGCTAGTCCTTTAAGCTAACTTTGGATTCTCCCGCGACCCCAAGAGCCAGTAGTCTAGTCCAGAAACTTGGCCAAGCAGTGAAACAGAGAGGGTCGGAGACCCGCTAACACTGACGCCGAGTTACCTATCGCAATAAGTAACAAGGTGGGAACAGTCTGGGGTAAAACATTTTACAAACTTGTGCATTTATTCTTGTTGCCTAAGAGTTGGTGTTGGCAGTTTGGTGCGCTGACAGCTGTCACCACAGCACCAAGGAGCTAGCTGCTGGCCTAGCGGCTAACTGCGCTATAGTTTAGTTACATAAGTGTTCGGCTCCTTCACAATTCACATATCGTTATTTATCATCTACATCCGGGGATTTTAGATGTAAATCCATAAAGCGGAGGATATTAGTGTTCAGGCAAGTGTCTTTAAAAAGACGCTAAAAGTCCAGTTATAACACGGGCCTGTAAAAACACACCCTCCCACTTCACAGCTTCAGGACAGCCGAGTCCCAGACTCATGTCGTTTCCTAGATTTTATTAAATATTCAAAAGATATAAAAGGCATATTAGATACCACGTGTTTTTAACACACTGCATGGAATTTATGAACACACTGTTTTTCAAAAAGTTTATTTTAGTTTGTTTACAGTAGCAATTTTAATTGAAATTATTTGTCTAAAAGTGATCGTTGATTCTCAAAAATGCAGCACAGCCCACCTAAATGTTTTTATAACTTATGCCTTAGAGGAGTGGTGTCCATATTTTTTTATCTTCTGAGCTACTTTTCAAATGACTGGGTTGAAGTGATCTACCGAGATTGAAAACTGTAAATATATTTACCTATATAAACTGCAAATCGTATTCTATACATTATGTTATATACATTTGTTATACTGACTGACTCAATACCTTTATATCTGTCTAAGATATACTTTTATATCTAACTTCAGCCCAGTGATTAGCTTCTTAAAATACAATATCTCTAGTTTTAATTTCTATTATTTTTTTATGTTGTTGCTCAGGATCTACCAACACTCCATCTACTGTTAGATCCCTGATCTACCTATTGGGCACCACTGCCTTAAACTGTAGTCTCAGTTTATAGTTGTGTGGTTGTGTTGCTGTTCTATAACAATTGTAAAAGAGAATAAATATTTCTCCACTCATATGATGTACCTATGTGGCCAGATGAGGACTGTCTAATGAAAAGTTCAATTTTAGCAAATAATAAAATTCTAATATGTACATAATTTCAAGGTTAATTGTAATATTTTTTTATTTGATATTGACTTTGTACAGTGAACTTTATCAATGTATCCAAAATGCACAAGGCTATTTTTGTATAATGTTTATTGGAATGGTAGTTTTCTTTAAAATCTAATTGGGTGCATTTTTTTAATTAATGATCTTATCCCTAAGCATGACAGCACTCAGTTGCTTCAAGACCATATTGTTTGAATTGTTTGCACTGCTTCTCCCTGACAGATTACATAACCCACCTCCTCCTCTCTCTGCAGGCTCCTCATTAATGTCCAAGTTGATGCGGAGCTAAGGAACAGATCTGTAGAAGTCATCTTTGGCGTTAAGGAGTTGCTTCTTGTGCAGGACTAAAGAAGGAGCTGCTTAAAAAATATAAAACTTCTGGGATTGAGTCAGGCATTGCTGGCAGTCTGTGTGCTTCTAACCCACCAGCATGTATAGAGGACAGTGGATACTTTAGCCAAAATACACCCTGGCTTCCCAAAGATGACAAGGTGTGGAAGTGTTTTGGTACATTGCGCGCTATGTTCCATATTTTACTTTAACAATGAACATTTTTCTTTTATATTTTTGTTTATATCTATATATGATATTGTATATTATTATATTATATTCAGTTTCAAATGTTAGCAATTGATGCCATAGCAGTTATTGATCTAGGATTATTTTCAGGACAAGAGCAAAACAACAATATTAATTTGTTCATTTTTTGTTGTGTTGTTTTTCATGTTTGTTTATTTTTTTCCTGGGTAATTTAAATGGTTAATTAAAACTACATAGGTTCTAGGATTTTTTTATTATTATGTTTGAATTCATTGTTTTGGGTTTCTTTTCAAAGGTGCTGGCAGGCAGCAGCTTCAAAATGATGGGAGGCAGTGAGACTGTCAGTGGGGACAGGGATGGTGTCCACACCACTGCAATACACGTCCCCATCGGCTGGCAGAGGAAAGTGGAGGCTGGGCAGGTGATCTATGTCAGGTGTGTTTCTGTTTCATGTGTTGACTGTGATGAGACTTGTCAAAAATCCAAAAAGACAGTAGTTATCTACCATAAATGTGTTCTTAGATACTTTATTTTCTGTTTTCTCCCTTAGTCCTAGTGGCACCACCCTGTCCTCACTGGATGAGGTCAAGACCTATCTGATGACTGATGGCACTTGCAAATGTGGTCTGGAGTGTCCACTTGTCATCCATAAGGTAAAAATTCTTCTTTTCCTTTCATCTTGTCCCTTTTTTCAGGGGTTGCCGCAGCGAGTCAACATTTTCCATCTCCCCCTGTCCTCCGTATCTTTAACTCCAACTACCTCCATGTCCTCCCTCACTGCAACCATTAACCTCCCCTTTGTCTCCTACCTGGTAGCTCCATCTCTAAGTTCATTCTTCTACCAATGTATCCACTGTCCCTCCTCTGAACATGTCCACAACATCTCAGTCTGGATTCTCTAGTTTTTTTCTCCAAACCTTCCTGTCTCTGTTGTCCCCCTTATCACCTCATTCCTGACCTTAAAAAATAATTGTGCGATATTATGTGGTATATAAATGTTTTACAAAAAAATACTTTTGCGTCTTCAAGCCATCTCACCAACACCCACAAATAATCTTCACATTTCTAGAGCTCCTTTGTGATTTGGGGTTTCAGTGTACCATAATGCTTTCTTGACATCAAAAAAGCAATTAGTTAATAATTATTAATGACTCCAATTTTTTTTTCTGTGTTGTACTGCAGGTGTTCAACTTCACTATGGGAGTGAAGGTTGAACCACACAGCAACCCTGTAGGCAAAACGGAGCAAGACATGACCAAACTGTGCAACCATCGCCGGAAAGTTGTGGCCATGGCTGCACTTTGTCGTAGCATGCAGGCCTCACAGCTGCCCTTTGCCAACATTCATCATTCTGGTAAAGAAGACATTTATATTAAATCAAACTGTACAGATCTGTAACAAATGTTGTTTAAAACAAAGTGGCAGCAAATGTTGTTTAAAACAAAGTGGCAACATTTATTGTTGTCCAATAAAAAAATGTAAGAGTACTTTTTGGCCGCTTGCATTTTAGATAAAGGTCTGAAATAGCTGGAAACTTAACAATATTACTGATATACAAACTTCTATTTATATATTTTTCATTGATTAAAATCTTTATTTTTGCTTTTAAGAGAAATATTTACACATATTATTTTAACTCTTTCTTATCCATCCACTTTCAGAGTTGATCAGTCCAGTGGATAACCGTGATTCAAATGGCATACCTTTGGAGCGACAGGATGAGGAACATGGCTTTTTCCATCCAAAAGTTCATCCAGTCCGACCACACAACAACTTTCATTCAAATAACTGTACCAGCCCAAAATCCTCCCACCAGTTTACATACCCATGTAATGGATCTACTCCTGGTCTTCACACAGGCACAATCAATCATAATTCTTTAGACACCCTGAGAAGATTCCACCATCCTTCCTCTCATCATACATCGCCCACTTCCTCTTCTGTCTTCTCATTCCCATCTTATACCACTACTCAGAGGTCACCCCGCACTCCCACAATTCAGAATGTCAGTCAAGGTCAAAGAACACCAAAAACACCAGACACACCTTGCTCTCCAAAGTTAGGGACCCGTACCCCACCTCCTCCCTCCTCACCCATGACTATAGGTGGAGGAAGAGGTGGACAGTCTCATTCTCATCACTCTCATGGCGTCATTGTAGGAGGCTCTTCCAAGTCCCCATCTCCATCAATTTCACCCTCTATCCATAACATGAACTGTGTTTCTCCTCACCAGCGAGCTCGTCATCCTTCAACCTCTCCTTCACCTCGCTCCGAGCAGGGCACTACTACAGCAGCAGAAGGAGGACTAATAGGAAATAACTTGTCTAAGAGGAGAAAATCATCTTCTTCCTCTCCACAGTCCCCAATCCCTGGTGGTTCCCCTAAACCCAGTACCCATTTCCCAAAGTACAAACTGGAAGACTTCTTGGAGCAATTTAAGAACTCAGGCATCAGCAGCAGCAGCACTAATAACCATCTTCTTATTCCTGATAACCCTTCTGTACTGGCTTACCAAAGCAGGGGAAAACTACAAACTCTTTCTTCAAAACCTTTAAAGATCAAGAGTCAGACTTCTAGCACAGGGTCTCCAGGTTTTGGGTTGAACTCAACCAGTCCGTCCAGTTTACCTCTGGGGACATTTCTCAACCATCATCATAATCATACAGGCAAAATACCGCACACATCATCTTTTCCTGCAAGTAACTTGCTTTCTGCAGCTGCAAAGGCTCAGCTGACAAACCAGATTACCCAGGGACATAGCGCAAATGCTGCCAGCGGCGATGGGAGCTTGCCCCCTTCAATGGAAGTACTGAAAGAGGCACAGCAGCAACAGCCATCAAAGGTAACTAACAGCACTTTACAAAACAGCAACCCTCCCTCCAGTACTGCTTCTAGACCTCCCCAACCCTCCCTCGCCGCCTCTGCCATCCGTTTCCCTCCATGTCAGTCGCTGGCCCAGTCCCTGGCTTCCTCCCTGCCTCACCTGCCACCTACAGCAGAACGTGGTGCATCACACAGGAAGAGGCAGCGTCAGTCTCCCACTGTGCTCAGCATGCTGAGGGACACCCAGCAGATGGTTAATGGGCCACAGAAGAGAGAAGCTGTTTCTACTTCAGTCATCAACCTTTCTTCATCATCGTCACGCTCCTTGTCACACTCCTCCTCCTCTACCTCAACGGTGCAGAGCCAGAATAATATCGTGCTGGAAACACATCGTCCTCATCATCTCCTGCCTGGGCAGATGCCCAGGCTCCCTACTCCCCAGCAGATGGCACACCTTGCAAGGCCTTCACGGCCAAACGATTTGCTGGATTTTACTACAGGCCTGACACCAACACCACTGGGCTTAGATCCTCCAACTCAGCCTCTGTCTGCGCTGTTACACCTCCTCAGTGTACAGAATGCGCAGGCCTCGGTTTCCACAACAGCTTCTAAACAGCTCGGGTCCTTGTCTTTTGATGGTGTAGGATACACAGATAAATCAAGCCCCCAAAAGACTCCCTCTTCTCCTGTCTCTCAGTCTATTATCAAGCACCAACAAAATCAGTCTCCCTGCCGAACTGATGACACTAATTCTTTTCCACAGCTACACTCTCCACCCTCTTCTTCTGCTCAGTTTAAATTAGTGCAGTCTCATTCGCAGTCTCCCCCAAAGACAGATAATTTGCAAAGACTCTCTTCTTCAACACTCCCACCCCATTCAAAAGGAGCTTTATTGAACAGCATCCCATCTCCCGAAAAGTCTCTCCCAACTGAAAATCACTTGCCACCTCTGCAGGAACATTCACCGGAGAGGACTATGAGAGTGGACAACGGTGGTAATGGCTCATCATCAACTATGGATCATACTCATTCTCAAGGCAATGTTTCTATGGCATCATCCACCTCACCAAAGCCTCTAGATCTTAGCAACCATGTCCTGGCACTCCTTGCAGCAACCTCTGTGCCACAGGGAGAGGGCGGTTCTGACCAGACCTGTGACAATACTTCCCAAGGAAATCACACTATAGGTGGGAACAGTCTTTATTCTTTGTCCAATATTTCTTGAATAAGAGTGCAAATTATATCACCTTATAATTAAACCTGGCAAATATTTAACTTTGTGGCAGTGAATGGAAAAAACACCAGTGTTCTCCAACCTTTTTTTTTGTGCTACGGACCCGCTAAATGTCTTCTTCTTTTCACGGACCAGTTGTTAAGTTGTTTCAGATAAATACCCCTTACTAAAAGTAAATATACATGGTCAGAAATATTTTCCTACCTATAAAATCTTTCTACCCGCATTAACTGTGCATGCACAAAGGGTTTCCCAAGTGCACACAGTCTATTATTTTCTCCTACCAGACCGGTATACGAAGTTAGAATTTTGTATCAATTACTCTGCGTCATTTTAAGTTTATTGTTGTTGTCTTTACTGAGAAAATACTGTATTTCCTAATCAAATATAGTTGCATTATTGATGATGGAATCCTAGCCATTCTTTTGTTAAGTTCTTTTGTTGATATGGGTATGGGTCAAGTGGAAGTAATAGCCAGATGGGGTCAAAAGGAATCAATATATCTGCCAGTGGTTGGGGACAACTGACTTACACCACATAAAGTGAAGTAATGATTGTGTGTTGTCTAGGTCTTTGAATTTGACTGAATGATGTGTTTTTATATAGGGCCAGAAGAGACTGGATGTATCGACTTGAAGGCTGCTGCAGTCACCAAAACTCCATCAACCATCAGTCCAGGCCCTAACATCCACTCTCCTCTTGGGGAAAATAGCAATACTGTGGCTCCTGCATCTGTTGTCGACTCATCGTCTACTTCATCGTTGGCAGAGGCTTTTCCCTTCATGAACCAAGAACAGTTGTTGCAGTTGTTGTCATCTACAGGAGGTCTCCCATCCCTTTTGGACCCAGCTGCCCTTGCGTCATTACCACTTTGGGGAATGTGGTTGGGAGGACAACAAGCACAGATACAGACTGCTGATGCTGCATTACAGACCCCACCAAATCTTACCGATCAGCTGCAATCAGAACAGCATCAGCAGCAACAACAGTCCTTACTGATACAACAAGAAACACAGAGCCAGGACCAACAAAAGCAACAACAGATAAACACCAACCCTCTGTTTCCATTGTTACCATTGTTGAGTGGTTCACAGGGGGAGTTGCCTCTCAACATTTTGGGATTGTTGAACCCATTGCCACCTCCAGCATCATCCTCAGGACAGGAACCAGATTTGGGTCTTGCAGAAAAGACAAACCTCCATTCTTTGCTGATGGCCTCTTTAATGCTGGGGCAACAGCAGGCCCCATTAATACCTCTGTCTGGGCTGGGTCAGCTGAGCCAGGTCAGTTTGGAAGTTCCTCTACAGCAGCAGGGTCTCCCTCTGGATAAGGTCTCTAATCTTTTAGACCCATCAACCCTACCAGGTGCAGGACTTCTGGAAGTCACCCAAGGACTTTTACCCATCCCCCCTGGAGCTGAGGGCACCATCCAGTCCCTGCAGTCTTTGCTGCTTCCTACTGCTCTCCCTCCTCCCACAGCCTTCCTTCCCCTAAACCCTGCCTTACTCACTGCTGCCCTGAGCTCTGCTGATCTTCACCCGCCTCCCCATACCCATTTAAATTCTGCACAGCAGGCTCAACACACCCAACCTCAGGTAGGTTCTGGTGTCTTAATAACTTATTAATGGAACTCTAAATTTCACTTGTTTAGTTTCAAAACTGCATAACTAGAATTGTTTCCCTCCTACCTATCTGTGTTTTCTTTAAAAACACCACATTTTTTTGTCTGCTCCTTTTTTCTGAAGGTACCTTCTGACACCGGTGTTGACACTCTTATACCCCTTCCTCTCCAAGCTAAAGACAACCCAATCCTTCAGCAATTACTTCCCACTTTGCTCAACCCTGCGGTGTTAGGTGAGTCTTTCATAAAACTGCATAAAACTGGCCTAATATATTAAATTGTCTTATCAGACTTTATGTAAAATAATAATAAAAATTGTGTCTTTTTAGGAGATCTGTCTGGTATCACAGGCCTTCATAATATGGTGGGGATTGGAGCTGGTTCAATTCTCCTTCCACCAGTTCAAACCTCTGCCTTGGGTATGCCTCTGTTGCAGGGTCCTGATGGTGCCATCAACTTGATCAATAACTTACAGGTAGGTACAGAGTATAGATCTCTGCAAAGCAGTGGTGACAAACTCATTTTTACCAGGGGGCGAAATCAAAAATACAATTTCCTTTAAGGGCCAGTTGAAAATGGAAGTTTAAACATGTAATTACTTCATAGTTTATTGGTACATGTTACTGGAGTTTATTATTATTTATTTACGTAACTAATATTGTTCCTTGCCGTGAGAAACTCTGCTGCATTGACTTTATTGAAATGCAGCCCATTCACGATAACTTAACAAGCCACATTTGGCCCTCGGGCCTTAAGTTTGACACCAGTGCTATAAAGATACAGTGAGAATTCACTGTAATAGTAGTGATATTATGAGCACCGACATGTCACCAAAGTGTAAAACAAGTTGTGTTTTAATCTTGTTACTTTGACTGTGTAAGGCTCAGTGAAGTTCAAACTTCATTATACGCAGATCAATATCAATTTCCTGTTCACGTTGAACATTTGGCAAATGGTACTTAATTTAATTATTAATAAAGTTAGATGAGCTACTTGTTTTCCACTAATTCAGCTGCTGCTGTTTACATGTTGTTTATCTTTATTAACAATTCCTTTTCTTAACAAATTTACCAAATTTTTAAATGCTGTTCAAAGTGATTATAATTAATTGAAGTAACCTATTAAAAATCAATGACTTGTTTTGACAAGGTTGGCGTTTGGCAGATGTTGAGGTGTAACGTTTATTATTTCAACAATGGCGTCAGTGTCGGACTGGAATCAGATCTCCACTGATTAGCAAATCCTGGCGTCAGTATTAGGTCTGACAAAATCAAACTTGCATCTGAGATACTGGACATTGAACTCTTCACCTTGGGCTGTAACATTCATTTATGTTTTGGACTGGATTACAATTCTAATCATTAAAAACCTAAAGTAACAGTTTCTTATTTCTTTATAGCTTAATCTTGCACCACCCTCTGAGGGAGAGAAGCCAGTACTGCAGGAAACACAAACCCCTGTCCCACAGGAAGACATTCCAGCCAGTCAGATTGCACCTGAAGTGCTCCCCAGTCCAGCTCCAGGCCCTCCTTCAGCTCTCGCCCCCACCCACGATTGCACCCCACCTGCGCGGCGAGAATCTGAAGGCAGGCCTGTGATAGATCCCTACACCTCTTTCATGGATACAATTTATACCTCTTTCCTTCAAGTCAGCGCTAAAGAGCAGGAAGACGGGGCCCACATGGGGCCTTCTGACCCCACCTCACCCTTCTGTGCCTTACCGCCGGTTTCTTTTCCCATGGAGCACCACAGCCCGTCCGCCCCCGTCTCAACTCTGCCACAGGCAAGTGCCCCGGTTTCACTCAGTCCACGCAGGGCATGTTCGCTCCGCAACTCGGACTTATCTCGACTAAGCCTAGAAGCAGCCGCACATTCCCCAGCTCAGGGGACACCAAAACCCACAGAGGACGGGTCAACATCACCATTACAGAGGAAACCAGTTATAGTAGAAGGACACACTCACCCAGAGCCTCCTTTACCACCCATATACTTGGAGGAGGCAAAGACAGACTGTACCGGACCAGCTGCAGCTGTGTGTACTTTTGCGGAGACAGTTGGGGAGAGGCAGGTCCATCTTCCACATTCAGGGTACCTCAGTGCCACAGATGGATACAGTGGGAGGCCCGACGAAGAGACAGCCGCGTCTTTGCTGCTCTCTGAACAGGGAATGGTGAGCACTCTCTTCTTTCTTAAGAGTTTGGACCACTTTTGTGCAAAACAGAAAAATATGCAATTTTGTTTGATTGTAAACTGAGAGGCTCCATTTCTTTTACATGTGGTGTTTGTCTAATCCTGATATTATCTTCTATCAACCACTCAAGGATCAAGTAGGAACAGTAGGTGGAGCTAGAAGAGGGAGGAAAAGGAAACAAACGTAAGTCACTTTAGTAATTCAATGTTTTCATTGAGTTGGGCTAAGAATTCAGCAGAAATTGTGCTACTCATCGTCTGTATGTGTATTCTACAGATTGGACCAGCTGTATAGTAATTCATTTTTTATATGGTTGTTTTAGGCTACATAATGTTTTAGAAGACTTCAGAGACATGGATGCTACAGCACTAGAAGACACCAAGGCTACGGTAGGAAGCTACACTTTGTAATGGCTGTCATTCTTAGACCTGCACAGAATCTCAGCTTGGGAGATGGAACAAAAAGCGTATGTAGACATAAATGTTTGCTGAAGTATATGTAGAGATTCTCTTGAGCAGGGTCTCAAATTTAATAAAATCAGTTTCCCATAGATTCTGAGTAATACAATACTGAACTTGAAGGAGACTGTGGATCAGGGTTTTAGGACCTATAGGATAAAATGTGGAGAACAAATCTATAAAACATTATTATAAATTCAACTTTCACATCGAGGTGGGGGCCGCAAAATATCGTTCCACGGGCCACAAATGGCCCACTGGCCGCACGTTTGTACTAAAACTCCAATCTCTTTTAATGCACAAGTAAAATTACAGCCAAGAAAATGCAAAGGATTCTGTAAGTGGACCAAAAACCTGCTTCTGTAAATGAATATGTGAATTCTCTGGAAGCTCCAAACATCTGGACATTTTTAGTTTTCATTGGTCTGAGTCAGTTAATGGTTTCATTAACAGAAGTGCTGGTTATTGATTTCCTTCCACTGGTGTCATTGTAGACACTACTGTATTGAGTTTGACCCTAGAATTACAGCCAGTTGTAATTTGTGAAAAACGTTGTGCAAATCATATGTGAAACCAATGTTAACAAATGCTATCAATTTCATTGGCTTTTAAATTACATTTTTTTCTTTTGGGGATAATGAAGATATTCTGATTTTGTTTCTGATTTACATAAACTGACTGATTTTCATCAAGTTCAGCAAATTGTGCTACAACCATTATCTGTCTTGTAGAATAGTATGTTGTTTATAATCCAGTATAATCCACATTTACCTTTATATTAGGGAACCTTTCACAACATTATGACCTCGTCCGTCCCACTGCGTATGCTCTTGAATTTGGGGGGAGTTAAAGAGACATTTGTATTTGTATACCTTACATAAAGTAGTGATGCAGCAGCTTCTCTGTGTCCATTTGGAAGTGCTGACTGTGGTGTTACAGTCGTTTCACCTCTGAGCAGCTTGAAAGAAGGTGATCCTGATACTGACCCGTTTTTTTTCTGTCTTTTGTCCCCTCTCATTCCAGGCTGCTCTGCTGAAGCCTGAGAGGTCGGTCCGAGGCAGGAGGCGACGAGGAGCCAGGTCTCAGAGGCAGTGATGGGCGGCGTCAGCTGTCACTCAGAGCTGTGCACCAATTAAAAGGCAGTCGGAGACACCTTTGTCCTGCACCATCATCACCACTGTCTAGACTTTTTTTTTTTTCCTATATGAATTCAACTGCACTAATACGTTGTTGTCATGTGATCCATTGTTATGACAACCACTGCGAAAACCTATAGGAGACGAGGATCTAGTCCGAGAAATGAATTTACAAAAAGGTGAAATAAGTTGTTTTTCACTGAGGTCTTCTCTTAGGTCTAGTTGAAAATGTAATGGTTGCTTTACATGTATGGTCAGAGATCTGGTTAATGCTTGGTGTTAGACTTATGTCAGTCAGAAAATAGAAAAGGTTTAACAAAGGAGTACTGTTTTCTTCTCATCAGTGTATAACTGTGAGTCAGGATAAAGCCCATTTACTTGAACGAAACTCTCTGTTGAAACTGTGTGTGCGTGCGTGTATGTATGTATATGTCTTAATGTGTTTGAGTGTGTTTTTGGACAACAGTGCTGTTGCTGAGCCCCTTGCTGCCCAAAGTTTTTGTTTTAGTAGATATTTCTTGTAAGGAAAAGAGAAACAGCCATTTAGTTTTTTGTTTTCACAAGTATTCTTTGATTTTTTCTTTTTTTCCCCTCAGTTTATTATACACTTTGGACCAAGATGAGAAGTAATGTGACTCACTCCATCAGGTTTGAAAGCCAGTTTACATCAGTGATGTATTGCCATTTTTAAAATTTAAATTAGTCACAATTCCAACCTCCTATGTATGTGGTTCTGTGTCATCCATAATCATAGGATTTAAGGAGGAATCATTGTAAAAGAAAATATCCTGTTTTTACAAGGCCAAGTCTCACTTCTGAATTATTTTCAGAAAAATCAGCATTGTCCAAACATTGAAATCCAATACCTTTTTACATGCTGCTTCATGTGTTGTTGCAGGGAACTGTTAGCATCTGTGCTTGATGAAGACTTTCACCCTTCTCCAACGACAAGATGAATTAATGTCTGGAACAAATATTTTTGTTAACTAAAATTATGGGGGGAGGGAAACTATAATTGCCGAGAGCGAACATGTCCTGTGTGGATCTTTTGATTCCGTATGTTACTGTGGATTTTTAGTACTATCTTTCCACCCTTTCATACCTGTATCACTGTGTGAGCACTCCTCCACACACTGCCCTGCCCCAAGAGTAACGGCATCTCTAGTTGTATTTAAAACAAAAAAAGTAAAAGTGGAAAAGAAAGCAGAATATGCAATTTCTACACTTGGAAATGTGTACATATGTACAGTTAACGTGTTTTATTTTGATTTTATATTGTGAGAGAAAGAGATGAGAGAAAACAATGACTTGTGAATTTTTCTGGGAATTGTAATTAAGTATTTTTCTCATTCTACCCCTTCTTTTCAATACTTAAGTTTTACGAAAAAGATTAAATTGTGGACTGTAGCTTTCGTTTTTATATGGGAGTCTTTTTTATTTAATATTAAAATATTTACAGAAAATGTACCTCGTGTTGACGTCTGTTAAGAGATGTGAGCAACTTCATAAATATATTTTGTTGTCTGAAATTCACATTTTTAACAGAAGTGGTACATTAAACTTTGTTTCTCTTTAAATTGGGTAAAATACTGAAAGTTAAATTGAACTGCTGTGACAGTGATTTATTCTGCAAAAGCTCATATCAAACAAGGTTATATTATATAAAGTAAATATGGACTGCTGACAAGATTATTGTTCCCCAACCTTTTTTGCTCCATGGACCGGTTAAATGCCTGGTACTATTTTCACGGACCGGTCGTTAAGTTGTGGTAGATAAAAACCCCTTAATAAAATAAAAGTTCTGAAATATTTTCCTACCTATAAAATCTTCCCACTCAAACTAACTGTACAAGGGCACAACAAGGATTTCTTTAGTGTACACAGCCTATAATTTTCTGCTACCAGACCGGTATACAAGGTTAGAATCTTGTATCAATGACTCTGCGTCATTTTGAGTTTCTTGTCGTTTTCTTCACTGAGAAAATATTTCTTAATCAAATATAGTTGCATTATTGATGATGGAATCCTAGCCATTCTATTGTTCAGTTCTTTTGTTGATATGGGTATGGATCAAGTGGAAGTAATAGACAGATGGGGCCAAAAGGAAACATTATTTCTCTGCGGCAACGCACCAATTCACCCATGGAAGGAGTGATAAGGTATAGTAGTCATCGTTCCTAAGGTGTAATTTCTTATAAAACATTATTATTTATTCCTCTTTCTTATTTTTTTAAGGATTTCATGTTCACTTCTAGCAATGTCTTGGTTGGAAACATGGAGAAGATCATAACATTGTATTAGATCTAACTGGAAAAGCATTCATCTGACTCTTCAGTCTTTCTTTGCATCAACCCTGCTTCAGCAAGCAGTAAATCTTCTTCAAGGTGAGGCCGTAAGTCATCTTCATACTTCCTTCCAGGAAGCAGCCTGGCATCTGAGATATAAAGTACAGTTTTGATGATTAGTAGCTGAATCAGCATTTTTGGCAGTGACACCCAGGAGGAGCCGTACGTTGACCTGTGAAATTCTCTTTTGTAGACAGGTCCTGGGTGTAACAGGCAGCAGTACTGCATTGATCTGGGTGATGGTGTGATAAATGGATGCCAACAAGGATTTTATAATCATATAAAAAGGAACAGGAACAGAGAGAAGCAGAGACTACAACTTATCCAATGCCAACTCGTCAAAATGTTGCTTTTAACTCCAAATCTCAACCTAAGGTGGCAGTTTAATATTTATGCAGTCTCGGATTATTCCTAATCTCATCTCATCATTTTATTGCTGTCTGTTCTGTTCTCTCCTAGTCACAATTATATCTGACAAAGTACAAAACCCCGAGTAAAACTGAAGGTCTACTGGTGATGAACAGGAGGAAGTTGACAGACGTGAACCAGAGGGGACTATGGTGTATGTTTTGTAGAACTCCATTTATCCATTTTTATTTTTTTTAAATGCGAATCAGAGTTAGGGCTGAATTTCGTCTTGCAGATGCTGTACCGCTTTAAAGAGTCGGATGCAGACCACGCCCTTCCTCGATCGGACACTAGAGGTCGCTGTACTGACCCTGGCGGCTACATCGTCACCAGCATTTATCTCACTGTCCTTCCAGCAGCATCTCACCTTCAGCCGGCCTGCAGCAGCAGCAGCGACCCATCCACCGCCACACCCGAGCCCAGAGAACACGACACAGCCTCAGCTTGACCACCGAAGACTCAGGATAGAAACCCAGCGTCACCACAGTCCGCTCCTGTAATGATGTAGACGATCGTTTTTTTTTTTTTTCCACGTCATATTCAGCCTGACCGCCTCACTGCGACACGCAGAAGCTGCGCATCCATAATCGGCCGCCCGTCTGGATACAGCCAGAAACAAACGACATCGAACCATCGTCTGTGTCAGACCTGCCTCGCTTATTTTCACCGACTCATCATCTCGTCAGTGAGTCCTTCAGCCTCACCACCAACAACAGCAGCAGCAGCAGCAGCATCCTTCTCTCCTCCAGCAGAAAGCAGCATCCTTCCTTCCTTCCTTCCGTCCTCTTCATCAAATCTGCGCCATGGCCGACGTCCCAGCGGAGTGTAATATAAAAGTGCTGTGTCGTTTTCGTCCTCTCAACCAGTCTGAGATTGTACGCGGGGACCAGTTTCTCCCCAAATTTCAAGGGGACGACACTGTCACCGTCGGGGTGAGTACAGAACGAGACATAGAGCTGGTAGAAAGTGGCGCTTTGTTGTGGGAGCACAGATACCAGGCCTCTCATCAATAAATCATCAGCTGGTGGACCCATCTGGTCAGGAGGCAGTGGACTGGGCAGATCCAGACAATAACACCACACCTTTCACCCTTTAGAGCTGGTTCACACTGACATGACACAAGACAAAAGAGTCAAGATCAACTTAACATGCGTCAACTGGCCTTTATTTCCCTGCACCATCTGATAAAGTCGGTGTTGTTGCTGTCAGTATCACCATAACCTGTCATTAATACCATGGTAACAGATGTAGAGTGATGATACTGTGATTCCACTGAACAGAGGCAGTTTATTTATGAGGTGAATGTAAATACAAAAATCTGATCATATGGACAAAGTTTATCAAAGATACATATATAATATACAGTGAGAATGCAAGAACTTTCATCGTAGTCCACATCTCGGTTGACAATTCGACCCATTGACAGTGTTGAATTGTTTTTATTGGTTTTCATGCTCGTCTCAAAGGTTGTCTGGGCTCAAAGTTATAGCACTAATAAGTTGATTTTAATTAAGATTTTAATACTAATAATATATACTTGCTATAGCTGAACATCTTCTACTGCTACTTTTGCTACACATCGCTGATCACGTGGTTGTGTTTAGGTACATCTCTTGTAAATAATAAGTATAAATTGTCTGCATTGAAATTTATTTGTAATTTTTTGACAAAGATTTTATACTACTTTACGTAGATTCGCAAATGTTAAATTTCCTAGCACGAGCGTTGTGCTACGATAGCCTTGTTGGTTAATTTTAAGATTTGAGATTTTGAGATATGACTAGATTAGTCATATGGAAATTTGAGTTCCGAAAACTTTATGGGCCAGTGGTGGCCTAGTGGTTGAGGAACAAGACCTGGTCCGGAGGGTTACAGGTTGAAATCCACCAGCTGCCAGGTTACCACTGAGGTCCTCTGAGCAAGGCACCGTCCCCACCCACTCCTCGGGCCAACTGTTCACTTTGGTGATGAGTTAAATACAGAGATCACATTTATGTGAGTTCACTTTCCTTCCTATTCCATTTTTCATGCCTGTATATTATGGCGCTGCTTCCAAACACAACACAAAAGTCATTAGAAAACTCCCATGGTGCACCATTAAGTAAAAGTTCTCATAAGATGTTAAGTTAGAAATTCAAATGCCCTGTTTTTATTCAATTTACTCACACAGTGAGAAACCAGGGCCTGTTTAGTTGAACACAGTCCCTGAGTCTCTCACTTTTCTACATTTCTTAATATTCATTTTGCTCTTTGTTCTAAAGTGACTTGCAGGAGGAGAATTACTAGTCAGGCTACATAGAGCATATAAAAATCTGTTGCCAACTAGTGTAAGATCATTTAATTGCAGATATAAAATGTTATTTTTAAATGACATTTTTTTAATTGATATCTGATGATGTCAGACCATGGAATCACTAGCTTATTGTGGTGTTATTGTTCCATTAAAATACTTTTAGTGACACAAGGGTCAAGAGAAACTGTCTGGAGGTTGTTTCCTAATCTAAATCTTTCATCTATATTCTGAAAAAAAAAACAGAAACAAATATATACATACAAACATATATATATATATATCAGCTCCACATTTGTTATTTTAGTTTATTGGTAGTTTAGTTGTGACAAAGATGGAATCATTTCATGGTATTATAGGTCTTCAACTAAGTTGTTTTTTTTAAATTTATTAATAGTTTTGTGGATGCATAAAATAAAAAGAATATGGGAGGGACTTGTGTCCAAGTCCAAAATTAAGCCAAATCAAAAAATATTTTATCACTTGACTGAGGGATGTTTTGTGATTTAAGTACAGTGAAGAATTAGGTCAAATAATCTGAGAGCTGTAAACACATGATAAATTAGAGGAAGAGTTGTTGGAGCTTCTTCTTCTTCTCTGGGTTGTAGACATGAGGCCCAAATGGAGGATGACAAAGAACCTTACTCCCATGATAATGCAATCAACTCCTCCTGACCTTCTCTCTGCTCTTCTCCTGATGCAGAGCAGAACCTGACCCCTCTCATCTCCTGCAGAGAGGATCGATAAACGTCCACCCATCTACTCTGCATACTGACCGACCGGATTTCTCTCTCTCAGCCTTTTTATTCTCTCCATTTTTAACAACTCTCCCGTTGCCGTGTCTTGTTTTTACTGTGCAGCCCTCATTCAGCTCAGCGTTTACATCTCCTCCTGCACCTCCTCCTTTGTCCCCGGAACTAGAAATGTCTCACTCAGTGAAATAGGTCCATCATGAATGACTGCGTTAATGACATTTAATACAGCTTCTGTTCTGGCTGCTGTCATTGCGTTGTGTGCGTCACACCAGCAAATGACATTAATGATAATAATAATAATCTGGTTTGTGTAGAGAGGACTGTTACAGCTGAGTCACTCTTCAGCCTGTCAACAACTGTGTTCACATTTGAGGAAGAGTTGAGAGACATTGGACAAAATAACTCAAGGAATGTTATTTTATTTCATTTTATACTGATGGACTGGTTTCATTAAGCTGTATTTAGTGTCTCACAGACACTAAATATCAATAATTTCACCAAACAATCTGACCTAAAGCAATTATTTAGCGGGTTTATTCAAAAGGAAGTCCAAAATGTGGATTAATAGTTTAGTTTTGTTTATTTTATTCTATTTAAATTTTTTTAGATTTTAGAAATTATGAAAAAAATCATCCATATTATTTATTTGTTCAGAAAATTCTATGGACTAACAGCCATTTTACTTAAATACAGAAAAACAAAAAAAAACACACTTTGATTTGTTTTGTTGTCTTTTTCTTGAATTGTTACTTTATTTATTTATTTAACCTTTATTTTACCAGGACAACCTTAAATTATAATTTTTCTTCCAAGAGTGGAAAAAAGATCTTTGGGAGTCTGTGTCCCATTTTTTCCCCTTTTTGGTTATTTTATCCAAAAGGAAGATAAACACAGTCTATAATGAATTGACCTGGCTACATGTTGATCTTCTTTTTTATTATTTCAGTGCAACCAAAAATGTGCATGAAGTAAAGTAGTAGAATATAGAGAACTCTGGCGTTTCTGAGCTCACAGATGTCAGTGAAAATCTTTAGTCAGCCTCACCTGAGGAGGTCACTGTTGAGCTGTAAGATGACAGCAATAGAACCTGCCACAGTTGGTCACCAGGCACCAGGGTGATTGTTACATATGACCATTTGATGTCAGTTGCTCGTTTTGATTCTCCTAGTATTGAATATGTTCTTGTCCAGACAAACGAGACGTAGAAGACCATGGAATGTTCTTCTTCTAGAATAGACAATCACTCACAGTGATCTGGACGTAGAAGTGTGCTCTATCCTAAGGTGCTCACATCTTAAAGATGCAGATAAGGAATTGACAGTGGTCAGTTGTCAGCCAGGCGAGGATGATTCAGCCACTTTCCAGCATCAATACCTGGGTCAGTCACTGATGACCTCACTGGGCTGATATTATTTCCCAGATCTCAGAGACGTGACTCAGCTCTGATGGAGGAGTGTAGTCTGTGTCAGACTTTACAGCAGTTGTGAAGCATTCAGTCCATTGAACTGGTTTGTCATCATCAGTAATGGACTTTTCTAATTTTTACGCCTGTCCTTAATTCAATGTTGTATTGTTGAAAGAAATAAACCAAAGGGAAAAGTAAAACATTTATATAAAACCTCCAAAAACAAAGTTAAAAACAACTCCTCACATTTGTTTCTTTTCTTGATCCCAACAGGGGAAGTCGTATATGTTTGATCGTGTGTTTCCCACCAACACAACCCAGGAGCAAGTGTACAACACCTGTGCCAAGCAGATCGTCAAAGGTGAAGATCCCTGGTTGTGTTTTCAACTATTTACACTGAATAAATAAGAGTCAAAGGGCTCAGATTGATGTTTTATCTTCATTCTTAGATGTCCTGTCTGGCTACAATGGCACTATCTTCGCATATGGACAAACCTCCTCCGGGAAGACTCACACCATGGAGGTACAGTTCTTACTGATGGATCTTCATTTAGGATCAGATGCAGAAATATCTTCCCAAAATGTTAAACTTAATTTATTGATATAATTCTACAGTCTCAAACAAACATATTTGATTTTTTTACTTGTATTCACTGCTAGTTTGTGTTTTCGTCCTGCTTCAGGGAAAACTCCATGACCCCCACCAGATGGGAATCATTCCTCGCATCGCTGAGGACATTTTCAACCACATCTTTGCTATGGATGAAAACCTTGAATTCCATATCAAGGTATTTGATCGGTTTGATTTTTTTTCCTATGAAATGAGCCAGAAATAATAACAATCAAAACAAATTCAGGTTTTTCATCTCATGATTTTCCTTCTCCAACAACAGGTTTCCTACTTTGAAATCTACATGGACAAAATCCGTGATCTGCTGGATGGTGAGAACCGACCAACCCCAGAGTCAAACAGTGATGTTCAAGCATGGGTTCTCGTTAATCTTAAGCCATTTTTTATCTTTGTTTATTTCAGTGACAAAGACCAACCTGTCTGTCCATGAAGACAAGAACAGAGTCCCATATGTCAAGGTCTGTGAAGTGTCCATTGTGTTTTTTTTTTTACTTTAGTCCTGGAGTTTTTAATAATAATAAATATGTTTCATGGTCCCAGGGCTGCACTGAACGATTTGTCTCAAGTCCTGATGAGGTCATGGATGTGATCGACGAGGGCAAGGCTAACCGCCATGTGGCTGTGACCAGTGAGTCCTTGTTCAAGTTTTTAAGTCATTCATTCATCTTCATCCGCTCATCCATTACTGGGTTACGGCGGCAACAATCTCCACGACTGACACCCAAATCACACTGCTCCATACTTTCCTTTCTGTGGGTGGTGCGCCCACTGGAGGCGATGTGGGTCAGGACGGTGCTATGACCAGAGCACCTCAGAGGAAACCTGGCAGCTGATGGATAGATAGAACCTGAAAAAATGTTGTAAAAATGCATTATTATTCAACGGTTGTGACCGCAGCAAATCCATACCATAGTTTTAAAACTATCTTATTCTAAACTAAAATTAAAATCTAAAAAACACTCTCTGTGAATCAGTGATGACAAAAACGAGGGCAGTGAGACATCTTAACTCTCCTCCCTCCTGACAAAGGTTTCCTGTTGACCACGTAGTCACTGCAGCAGCAGCAGCAGCAGCCTGTGTAGTGATGTGTGAAAAAGTAGTCACATGACCTCTTATTGCTCCTTGTTATGTAATCTTTATCCTGCAGCGGGTGAGCTTATCTTTTCAGGCTTTCTTCGAGGATAGAGAGAAAAATCTTTTCAGTTTTACAGTAGACTAATGAACATGAGCAGCATCTAGAAATGAACACTGCAGTAAAGGCATCTCCAGGCTGCAGCGATATTTTAGCTCCACAGACGTCAACATACATCAACAATACAATTGAATTCACAAAAAAAAATGTCAAAATGTGAAATTCTACATTTTATCAAGAAATTAAATGTATATATATATATATATATATATATATGTTTATTTACTCCATCAATTCTTTTGGTTAATGAACTATCACTGTCTGTGGTAGACAGTAAACTCATTTTAATCATTAACTATTTAGTTCTTGGGTTTTTTATTTATAATTTTATGAACTTATCAACTTTTATCAACTCTTACTATTCGGACAGCTGTGGGCTAACACTTAATGTTTTCTTTAATTACGTTGTCTTTAAGCTAATTTTTGTTTTTTATTAATGTTTTTTTAAATACCGTTATCGGGCTACAACAAATCAGAAGTAGATATGCTGTCATAAGTGTATTATGATCTTCATTAGTATTTGTAATAATTGTTTTTTGTTTGTTTGTTTTGTTTTTAGTTTTTTTTTTTGTCGTGTTGTTTTACGGCAAGATCTGCTTTTGGCCATATCACCACTAGATGGCAGCAGTTTTGCCATGATTTCCTCACTGTCATTATATTCATCACAGGTCATTTCCCATTGTTGTCCTAATATTTATATTTTTTATGAGATAATAATCAATAATAACAATAATTACGAAGAAATGACACAAGTAAGGTTTTTTTTGAAAAGTCAATATATGTATTTTTTCAGTTGCTGGATTTTTCATAATTTCTGGTATGTTTGATAAAACAACTGTCCCTGGAAAAAAATACAAACTAAATCACTGAATTCTTCCCAGTCACACCTTTTCTGCAGTTTGTCCTCAGGCAGAACACTTGTTTGCTGGTTTAATCATAATAATGTGTGTAATGACTCAACAAACACCGTCAATTGACAACTGGACGATAAAACTTTAATGAATACAAACACAACTTCTGGCTAGAACTCGCTAGAAAAAACTGTGATTTTTATGTGGGTTTTAAATTTTTTATTACCTGTAACGAAACACATTGGACAACAAATAAATACCTTTAGTGCTAAGTCTTAATTTATTTTGCTGGGAGGAACAGTCTCCTCCGCTTCCTGTGGCTTTGCTGACTCACAGTGTTGATAACAAAGTGATGGTGCAGACACTGCAGACACTGAGACAATGGTCCTCATATATTCCATCCTGTTATCTTTAATGTATACAAATAAATAACAGAAAATGTCAGAGAAAAGTATATCAATTATTTAAAAATAGTGTTTTGAAATAGTACCTTTGCCTCCAGGAAATGCCATCTTGGTTCTGATGCACAATCTGGGAAAACCGTTGCTAGTGTAAGTCAAATTTCATTTTTATTTCACTTTTGTTTTTGCTCAGACATGAATGAGCACAGCTCCCGCAGCCACAGCATCTTCCTCATCAACATCAAGCAGGAACATGTGGAGACGGAGCAAAAGCTGTGTGGAAAACTCTACCTGGTGGATCTGGCCGGTAGTGAGAAGGTGTGGATACATCAGTGTTTATGTTTGATGGTATCCTACGTGATCCTAGACTGTATATCAACCCCGTCTTCATCTGTGTTCTAGGTCAGTAAGACCGGAGCTGCTGGAGCTGTTCTGGATGAGGCTAAAAACATCAACAAGTCTCTTTCCGCTCTGGGAAATGTCATCTCTGCCCTGGCTGAGGGAACAGTGAGTCACGTCTATAAATGTATCTCGTTTTTAAAGAGCACTAAAGTAAATACTCAGACTAAGTGCTCTTGGAAAAGAACATGATTTTTATCTAGCAGACATCAACGTATCCACAGTGATGTTTATTTGCAGCTGATGTAAAATGATGGATCTGTCTATTTATTTTTATGTCACATTTTCTGACTTAAAATGAATCAACAGGAGCCACACAAGCACTTGATGTTCAACCTTTTATATAAGGGTTGATATAACAGTATAAGACTAGAATAAACTCTTATTACTGAAGAATTGAATATTGATAGACTGTACACATAAGAAAGAGTAAAAAATCTAACCCATGTCCTCCCTCACTGCATCCATCAATCTCCTCTTTGTCTCCTACCTGGTAGCTCCATCTCTACGATCATTCTTCTACCAATGTGTTCACTGTCTCCACCTCCTCTGAACATGTCCAAACCATCTCAATCTGTCTTCTCCAGCTTTTTCTCCAAACCTTCCTGTCTGTGTTGTCCCTGAAATCACCTCATTCCTGATCCTGTCCATCCTTGTCTCTCCTAGAGAGAACCTCAGCATCTTTAACTCCTCCACCTCCAGCTCTGTCTCCTGTCTTCTGTCTATTCCTAGTGTCTCTAATCCATCCATCATGGCTGGTCTCACAACTGTCCTGTAAACCTTTCCCTTCATCTTAACTGACTCTCTTCTATCATAAATCAGTTAGATTTGCTTTGTAATTACATTTAATCTTCTACTATTTTAAATTTACTGACATGTATCCCTTTAAAACCTATAAACACAAAGTCCTTGTAATTCTTCTACATTTCCTTAATATTTCTTTTTATCTCTCCCTCCTGTTCCTCTTCGCTCCTCTTCAATGTTACAGAAATCTCATGTCCCGTACCGTGACAGCAAAATGACTCGAATCCTGCAGGACTCTCTGGGCGGCAACTGTCGCACCACCATGTTCATCTGCTGCTCTCCCTCCAGCTACAACGATGCTGAGACCAAGTCCACTCTCATGTTTGGACAAAGGTCAGTTTGTTATGTGCTTAAACTGTTGAGACAATAAATACTTACAAAAATAGAAAATAAATGTTCTTTATTCCTGTTGTTAAGTGTAACTGTCCATGCTAATCACCATCTAATTTCATTGTAGAGCCAAGACCATCAGGAACACTGCATCCATCAACCTGGAGCTGACGGCTGAGCAGTGGAAGAGGAAGTTTGAGAAGGAGAAGGAGAAGAACAAGACTCTGAAGGAGACCATCCAGAAACTGGAGGCTGAGCTCAACCGCTGGAGAAACGGTGAGTCACAGTGCAGAACGATGACATTCATCTCAACCAAATGAGATAAAAATGGAGGTGAGTTCTTATTCTGTATTTATTGTCTTCTCGTCATTTTCCTCAGGTGAGGATGTCCCAGAGACAGAGCAGACAACCTCAGATGTGGTCAACAGGATTGACATTGTGGAGGAGCGCCCCGTGTTGGACAATGACACCTCCTCCATTGTGGTCCGTATTTCTGAGGAGGAGCGTCAGAAGTATGAGGAGGAGATCCGCAAGCTGTACAAGCAGCTGGATGACAAGGTTTATAGAAAAAATGACAAACCAGGAATAAATTTGAGCAAAACTTGATTTGAGTAACAACATTTGTTGATGATGTCCTCACAGGATGATGAGATCAACCTGCAGTGCCAGTTGGTGGAGAAACTGAAGCAGCAGATGTTGGACCAGGACGAAGTCTGTAGACATGAACTGAAACCACACAAACACACTTTAAGTGTGCTGTACAAAAACATGTATTCTTTTAATGTTATTTTTAATATATTTAATCAAAACTCTCACTTCTCTGCCCTCGCAGCTGCTGGCTTCGTCTCGTGGAGATGGAGACAAGGTTCAGGCCGAGTTGGGCAGGCTGCAGGTGGAGAGTGATTGTGCTAAGGCTGAGGTGAAGGAGGTGCTACAGGCTCTGGAGGAGCTGGCCATCAACTATGACCAGAAGAGCCAGGAGGTGGAGGAGAAAGGCCTGCAGAACCAACTGTTGGCTGATCAGCTGGCTCAGAAAATGGTAGATGATTGAATCTAAGAGTTAAAAAAAAAAACCTTGTTAATGTATAGTGATTCCTTTTCTACGATGGTAGATTTGTTCCAAGACCCGTTGTGACTAGGGCTGGGTTAAAAAAATCGATTAATCGATTTGAATCGATTTTTTTTCTTAATAGGACAATATGGATTCATAAATCCAAAAATCGATCTTTTTTTTCCTTCTTTCCCCAACGACTTTACGTGAGCTCATGCACCACAGGTGATTACGTATTTACGTGGTTAGTTGCGAGTGTGTTAACTCGCACGTAACCATCGTGAATCGTGAATTGAATTGAGTCGAACCCTTGTGAATCGAATCAAATCGATTTAGAAAATTTGAATCAATACCCAGCCCTAGTTGTGACTCGTGAAAAATTACAAAGTAGAGACACGATAGTATATACTTTGGTAGATATTTTATAATTTACATACATATTAACTATTAACAAACACCTCATACACTGTTATCAACTCTCTTTAGACCAGGCATGGGCTCATTTTTGTGACTCCCAGTCCACAATTGGTCCTAAAATTGGACACAGGGCCAAGTCCAGAGCAGAAAGATGGATTGTTTGTTTGAACTAAGATAAATGGCATTTAAGAGTCATTCATAAAACCTAAAATCCTGCATTTATAACACCATTTATGACATAATCTTCTTGGGAAAGGCATCATTGCATAGAAAGAGCAGAAGTATGATGATAATATAAATATATTATTTAATTTGGACACGGTTGGCGGTCCCCATTAAAAAGCTCAATGGGCCCTATTTGGTCCCCGGGCCTTAGTTTGCCCAGGCCTGGTCTAAACAGTATTACCCTTTACTGTGCAGTTATTAAACAGTAGAGTTGAAGAACTAAGGAAAACAGATTAATAAAAACATATGTAATGTCCTGAGGGAACAAAAAGAGGAACAACAATGTAGAGAGGGGACACTTGAGAGTCAAAGTCCCAGCTCCTTCTCTTCTCTGTCATAGGCCAGTCTGATGGAGCTGGAGGCAGAACTGTCTCGCATGCAGGAGGTCAGTGCTCAGCAGAGGAAACGAATCGCCGACGTCCTCAACGGTCTGATGAGGGACCTCAGTGAGTTCAGTGCCATCGTGGGCAACGGGGAGATCAAACTGGTGAGTGACGTTGATCCTGCAGTTCATCAGAAAATAAAAAAATTGATCTGATGATTTTGGATTCACCTGCGTCTGCAGCCCGTTGAGATCAGCGGCGCCATCGAGGAGGAGTTCACTGTCGCTCGTCTCTACATCAGTAAGATTAAGTCAGAGGTGAAGAGCATGGTGAAACGCTGCCGCCAACTGGAGAACATGCAGCTGGAGTGTCATCGCAAGATGGAGGAGACTGGGAGGGAGCTCTCCTCCTGCCAGCTCCTCATCTCTCAGGTGAGGAGTCAGAGTAGAGTCAAAGGAACCAAATGAATCAGGGGAAACTGGGATTTTAACTCAGTCCGTGTTTGTGCAGCATGAGGCAAAGATTCGCTCTCTGACTGAGTACATGCAGAGTGTGGAGCAGAAGAAACGCCTCCTGGAGGAGAGCCATGATTCTCTGAGTGAGGAGTTGGCCAAGCTGCAAGACCAGGGTAACATGAAATACATGATGAAATACATTTGTCAAGATAGACAAGGAAACTTAATTCTTTAAACCTCTTCCAATACAGATAACTCTCTGATGGAGGAGAAGAATGTGGAGAAGGGAGAGGCTGAGGACGGAAACGTCAAGGTAGACACTTTGTTTGGTGTTGAAGTTGGTATCGAGTCTCAGTTTGAAGATGAAAAGGTGTAAACATGTAAAATCACTGTCTGTCCTGTGGACTGTCCTTGTCCAGAAGTCTTCTCGTCAACTGGGAGAACCCAACCGTGGCCTCCACCACAAGCAGCTGACCCGCCTGCGGGATGAAATCAATGAGAAGCAGAGGGTCATCGATGAACTCACTGAGTCTGTGTTGCTGTCAACCTGTCCCAGCATCATTGGATAAAAGCTTTTGTCCAAATCCAAAATGACTGAACCCTTTTTTTTTCCCATGTTTCCCGACCACAGCCGTAACTCTAAGATGGAGCTGGAACTCGCTCAGGTTCGTGCCGACTTTGAGCGCCTGAAGAGCCAGGACAGCACCAAGAGTGAGCGCCTGGAGGAGCTCTCGTAAGTGTCTGAGTTGTGACTCAATCAGCACCGAAAGCTCGGTGCTGATCAACTAAGACAGTGGTTCTCAACTGGTCTCACTCTGGGACCACATTTTTCTGTGGTCATTAAGTCGCAACCCACTATCACAGGATTCAAACCAAGCAAATCAAATTTCTAGAAAAAAAAAAGAAAAATCCTTTCTTTTAACATACTCATTGTATTCAGCCGAGTCTGACTTTCAAAATAAGAGATTTTTTTTAAATATAACACATGCTCAATACCTGGTTCACATTATTTTGATTTTTGACCAACTGTTAGCGACCCATTCAAAATGGGTTTGCGACCCAACTTATGGGTCGGGACCCACCAGTTGAGAACCACTGAGATAAAATGTTTCCAGCTTTAAGGACACATTCTGTTCTTTCTTTAGATTCTTGCATGAACGTCATGAGCAGACCAAACAGGACCTGAAGGGTCTGGAGGAGACTGTCGTAAGTGGACATTTTTCAATATTTCAGTGTCAGTCTTCTTGTATGTCCCTATGCCTCCAACCATAAATGATCTGTTCGTCTTCCAGGCCCGCGAACTCCAGACCCTCCACAACCTGCGCAAGCTGTTCGTTCAAGACCTCACGTCGCGGGTTAAAAAAGTAAGCAGCTCAGTAAATGTCGCCATCGTTTTGCACGTAAAAATCTGTGACTTTCAGCCTCTGTTAGCGTAGAGCAACAATCTACTTCAGCAGTTGTGTTTTAAATCCTAATCTTTTACAGAGTTCCGAAATGGAGCCTGATGATAGCGGGGGGTTTTGCACCCAGAAGCAGAAGATTTCCTTTCTTGAGAATAACCTGGACCAACTTACAAAGGTTCACAAACAGGTGAGTTAAAAAATGAAATCTCATTTTACACTTTTATTTTTACGTAACAGTGGAATATTGAGATAACAAGGAGCAGAGGAGGAGAAGGTGGAGGAGTTTAGATGTTGAGGATCAACTGTTCAGAGCAGTGGAGACTGTGGAAGAGAGGAGAAGAATAGAGATACAGAGGACAGGGTGAGATGGAAATTGTTGACTCCCTGTAGCAACCTCTAAAAAAGGGACAAGTCGAAAGTAGATGAACCTTTATTTTTATGTATTGATGATTAAAGATTGGTAGACGTTAGGGTTTTCTCTATTACAAAGAGCAGTGGTGGCCTAGTGGTTGAGGAGCGAGGTGGAGAAGGGTCCCAGGTTGAAATCCACTGAGGTCCACTGAGCAAAGCACTGTCCCCTCTCACTGCTCCCCAAGGTGCTTAAAGCTGCCAACTTCCTTTCTTACCTTAAGTCCATAGAAATAGACTACAGTATATAACTATGAAAAAACATTGACTATAGAGCAAAAATGAGCGGTGAATAAAAATAGCAGCTAACATATTTTTTACTCTGTCTTTTCCAGCTGGTTCGTGACAATGCAGATCTGCGCTGTGAGCTTCCAAAGCTGGAGAAACGTCTTCGGTCTACTGCTGAGAGAGTTAAGGCCCTGGAGACTGCACTGAGGGACGCAAAGGAAGGAGCCATGATCGACCGCCGCCGCCACCAGCAGGAGGTCGACCGCATCAAGGACGCCATGCGAGCAAAGAACGCCTCACGGCGCTCCCATGCAGCACAGATTGGTGAGAAGATATTTCATATACAGTCTGGACTTAAAGATCTTTTTCACATCTACATAATCGATCGCTCCAAAACGTCCTACAGCGAAGCCGGTCAGACCGAAGCAGCTGCCCGCCTGCTCTCCCACCAACCCTTTCTACACCTACATCCGTGCAACAGAACACGCCAACACCTACAGCAACGCCCTCTTCCAGAGCAACGCGTCACAGCCAAATGTGAGCGCCATCAACTGCAAGTCCAACTCTGTGCAGAGCAACCCGTGAGTTTGAATCCCTCCGTCCAGACTGACGTTGCACCGTCCTTTTGGAGCGACCGACTGATTGATCTGGCATTTGTTTCAGAGTTTCCACAGCCCTGGGCTACAGAGCAGGCAGATATAACGGAGACATTCTGGAGTCCTACCCACTCAACATTGACAACGGTGAGTGAAGACATGTCTGTCTGGAGAATTTTTTGCCGCACAGCAATGAAGTTCTTGAGTCAAATCTTTGATTTGTTTCTTACAGGTAACAACATCAGTGAAACGAGAGACATCAATGACAACAGGTGAGGAAATTGACACTTTGAAAAACATAGGTCTGGACTTTTATTTGGTTCCTGTCAAAGGGTCCATCTGTCTCTCACACTGAATCTAATAAATCAGTGATAATTACATCTGTAATTGAAGGGAGTCCATCATTAACATGGACAAATATATTGATATTGTGTCTTAAACTAACATTTTCCACATTGACAGACTACAATATTGACCTCTTATTGTTGCCTTTGAGATGTGACAGTAGTTGGTAGTCAGTCCTCCCCATATAGCTGGGGTCTCAAACTCGGGCCCGTGGGCCATTTGCGGCCCCCATCTTCATGTGAAAGTTGATTTATAATAATATAACATATATAATAACAAAGAAAAGTTGAAATATGATAATATTTCATAGATTTCTTCTCCACATTTTATGCTAAATCCTATAGTTCTCTAAACCCTGATCCACAGACCCCTTCTGGTTCAGTGTGGTATTACACAGAATCTAAGGGAAACAGATTTTTTTATTACAATTGTTTTTGGAGTGAACACTGAAAGCTGACGCAGCCCTTCAGTGAAGTGGTAGTGTGGGTGGTGGGTGGAGAAACTTATTTGAGTTTGAGACCCCTGCCATAGAGTCTGGTCCACCCACTCTCTCCATTTGGTCAGTGAACGTCACAGGAAGTGAACGTCTTATGGGGTCATTGTAGGTCATCATAAACTTTTTAGGACACAGGATTTTTAAAGGACGAAATAAAAATAAAATTCTGGTTCAATTTCCTTTCCAAGCGAAGTGGCAAAAGTTTCCAGTTTTCGTTTTTACTTTGAATACAACTAAATAAAATGGTCAGACATGTTAACTGATAATTCCTAAATATAATAATAAATGTTAGATCACTATGTATTAGTTGATCTAACCTTTTCATTAGAGAGCTGGTTGTTGATATTATGTGGTGCTAGTGTGGGAGTGACCTGCCGTAATAGGTCAGTATTTCAAGTATGTCTGTTGAATGCTGCGCTTTCCTTGAAGACATAGGTTCCACTATACTAAATCTTTCTAAAGATGATTATTTGTGTGACTGACCCCAGTCTCAGTCATAGACATACGTAGTAGAGAAAATCTTGTAATTATTTTATATAAAACATAATTCCGAATCAGGTAAAAAAGAATTATGAAATTCTTTCTGTGCGGCCCACTACCAATTGACTGTGGACCGGTGCCAGGCCCCAGCCTGTAGGTTGAGCACCACTGTAGTAAATTTGTTGATTTGTTTTTAATGATTTTTTTTACAGGAGTGACATTCACTGTGGCAGTGAGGTGGATGATTCAAACAGGCACTACATCATTCAGCAGGAGACTGCAGCCAGTTAATGCCCTGGTAACCATAGTAACACACACACACACACACTCACACACAGTGCAGGTCATTCTGATCGGCTCAGCTCAACAGTGTCTATAACTTCACGTCTTTCTTTCTCTCGCTGCAGATGTCGACCCAACACTGTCTCCAATCAAGGACCCCCGTCCCTACCATCTGCATGCAGCCCGTCTCATCATACACCAGTGAGGAAGATGAAGATGTGTAGCCCCGTAGTCCTATTTACTAGATGAAGTCCCCGTTCCTCCCTGCTCCCATGGTGACCGCTCTTCCCGTCAGGTTCTGGGTACAGTCCAATACAGTTCAGTCAGTGGAGACGATTAAAATATATTCCATTTTGTAAACTTTATTATCATTGTATGTAGGTCTCCCACAGAGTCATTGAATAATCCATCTGTCAGTGACGTCCAATCACCGTTTCAAAAGACAACTCCGTCCCTGATGATGATTTAATACACACACACACACATTGTAAATAATAGTGTTGTATACAGTGCTCCAGTAGAGGTTTCTGACCAGCAACTGTTTGTGAGAACCCACGGCCTCCATCACTTCCTGCGCACATCACGTGGAAGACATACAGTACACAGACATGACCTTTTTCTCCGTCATAAATAACAGTATCTAGTGTGTAGTGTCAGCTTGTAACACAACTCTCTGCATGCTCGTCCCTTAGCAGGTTATCTTTCAAATTGTTGCATGTCATGATTCCACTCAGGAGCTGGAATGCAGCGCCTGGAGCATCTGATCGACTCAGACAGATGTCACCAGAAAGTGAGCTGGTTTCCCTGACCCTGGTCTCGCTGCTTTAGAGTTTCTATTTTAAAGTAAGTTGGATCCTGATGTTGGGTGATTTGGACTTTGGATTCAGATTGTATGTAAGAAATGAATGAAGCTGATGGGAGTTCCTAGCTGTAAGGAAAAGTAACCGATTACAGTTACTATTGACAGATATGATACAGATACTGTTGATAAAACGTTTTGTCACGACACTCTTGGTTAACAGGCCTTGCTTTTATTCTACAAAAGTATACCTTGACTGAAGCAAGCAGGACTGCTGTTTAAATCCAACACAGTCAAAGATCTAAAGTGATGGCTTCCATCAGCCATCTCGCTACTGACTCGTTTCCCAAATTTTTTTATCCTCAGACTCCTAACAGAACTGAAACAGCAAAAATGTCAGATGATGGATCGTAGTTCCCGTCCAAAGGTTTCAGAGCTTCATCCATTTCTTAGTTATGATCTATGAACACAGTCCAATGTGCGAGAACAACTGTAGTCAGACTGATCCTGTTTGGAGGCAACCTTTGTATTCGCTCCGATCCTGCGTTTGCAGCTAGGTGATGCTATTGTACACTTCAGGTTATGCTGCCCACGTTAGTGTCGCTTCCCTCCGGCTTCGTACCTACATCATGTGATGGAGCCTTAAGAAGAGCTGACTTCTCCTGTTCTGTGCATCATGTGCATACATCTGTGAATACTACCTCTACAGATACTATCACTGTATACTTAAAAAAACCCAACTATTTTAAATGCTTGATATGAGTAGATCCTTAAAGTCGCAGCATTAGTCGGTAGATGTTATTCTCCTTTTAGCGCAGACGTTTTGTCAGTTCATGCACAAAAAAAAAAAGAATCAACAACAAATTAATTCATGACATCCTACATTCAAAATTCAGGTTCACCTTATGTCACAGATATTCTCATATTTTGAGAATAGAGGAAAAAACAAGGCTTCTCCTTTATGTGCAGCTGGAGTGTTTAACTTAGTCCCTGTTGGACAAACTGTTCTGTCTTTTACCTTTACTTTAACAGATTCATTATATTGAAAAATGACAATTCTCCCTCATTCTAAAGAAACCTTATAAACAAACTCGGTCCTCTCTACTGAATATAACAATTAAAACAAAAGTCTGCAGCATACAGGGTGAGAGAATGTTATGATTTCCATCCTGGTTCATCCTTATAAAGTGTCTGTCCACTGTTCCCACGCTGAGCAGCCACCAGCCTGGTGTGGACATGGGTGTGAAGTTTCTGTCAGATCGTGCTGTAAATCTTCTGCCAAAAAAAATCCTGACCAGCCAATCAGGATAGAGGACAGCAGCAGGTCTGAGGCAGGTGTCGTGGTGAGACGCAGAATGTAAAGTGTAAAGAGGAATGACCTTAAAACTGCAGCTTTTGTGTGTGGAAGACAGAAGATGTTGGACCAAAATTAGGAAGATAAATATTCTGGATCTGAACGTGCCTTCATAGATATTTAGAAATAAACCAAATTGCAAATATAGAAAATATATATAAATATGTCTATATATATGAGAGGAGAAATAGATGTTATTATTGCAACTAAATTAATGTCGTTGTGACCAGTTCGTCTCTGATTTGTCGTAGGTTCAACATCCAGAACAATGTGTTTGTGAGAATAAAATCGAACCCAGTTTTACTAATACAGACAACATCTCAGGGCTCCACAGTTACGGACTCATCAGCCTGATCATCGTTCACAGACTTCAGTGTTTGTCCTTGAAAACAGGAGGACGTGTCTGACATTAAGGAAAGTAACCTTTCACTGGTCAAGTTCATAACATTTTTATTCCAGCAGGTGTCTCCACTCGCAGCTTCACTGTGGTCAAACCCTACTGTATGTATCTAGGCAAAAACTTGTCAAAGAGCAAAAAAAAAAAAAAAATCAATATCAGGGGAAGTGTGTATTATATCTTCGACTGCTGTTTCACCGTCTCCTTTTCAACATATTTAAAGTTTGTGTGCTTCTAAGTAAAACAGCGCCCCCTTTCTTCCCGTCCATGCTGCCATAATAGAATCATTAAGAGTTACGGGCTGACTTTGATCAAAGAGATTTTTATTTTATTTATTTATTTATTTATTTATTAATTCAGGACACAAGTGTAACGTCTACATGATTGTCCAAAGAATCACAACGAACAAATCCTTCTGTATATATAGAGCCATCACTATGCTGAACTGTATGTGAACCATTGTGTTGTAGTTAAACAATAAACTTGTAGAAAGAGGTTTTGTGTGGCTTTTTTTTCCTTAAGACTTTAGGAATTGCATTAGACAACAAATAACAGCTCTAAAAATGCGCCCCCTGCTGGGCGTAAAAGGTAAAATCCCTTCTCATTCTTCTTTAGCTTGTCCCTTTGTCAGGTATTGCCACAGTCGATGAATGTTTTCTACTTCTACCCTGTTCTCTGTAACTTCTAACCTGCCAGATCTCAGACTAACTCCTTTTTTCCCTATGTACCTGAATCATTCCTCTTCTTTGTCTTCGTCTTCTATCCAATAGTACCCTCTAGGTTTACTAGCACTTTTGGTGTTTGTTGTTGACTGGGGACCCCATCATTCCAGTATGGAAATAATTTTTGTGACTCACTTGTTTCTTTTAACCGAAAGTTTTATGCCAGACGCCATTCCTGATGCAATCCTCACCATTTATTTCCGGGCTTGGGATCGCCACCAAAAAATGCTAGATTGTGCTCCCTAGTGGCTAGTTTGGACATTCATTCATTCATTCATCTTCTTCTGCTTGTCCGTTGCCGGGTCGCAGGGGTGGCGTCAGGGGCAGTTGGCACCACACAAATCACATTGCACCATGTTGTGAGCCTTCCTGTGGGTGGTGAGCCCACAAGAAGTGATGTGGGTTGGGACCGTGCTATGCTCAGAGCACCTCAGTGGCAACGTGGCAGCTGGTGGATTCGAACCGGGGACCTTGCGGACCCAAGTCCGCTTCCTTAACCACTAGGCCACCACTGCCACCAGTTTGGACATATCATTCTTAAATGTGATTTGTTTCTCTGAATACATCACATTATGTTTGGCAGATTCATAAATCACAAAACATGATGGTACTCTACCCACTGTGCCTATAGAGATATTTCTTCTTGCCATTGGATTCTCATTGGTTTTGGACACATCTCCTATCCCGTCTCCTTTTGTTAAATCACTTTCGGCCTTACACCACCAGACCCTAAACAATGGTGGTCAAGGCTTAGCTTGTGTCCAAAGTCCATTATTACTGTCTAAAGCTCACGTGATTATGGACGGCAGGGTCATCCTCTCTCCTGGATCAATCCCAGAGCTCATCCAAATAATCCACTTCTCTGTAGTCTCAACCAGGAGATGTAGTGGATGGGGATGTAGGTGTATCATGGTCTTTTTATGGATCCTTTCTCTTGATCAATAACCATTGGTTTCTACAATCGGTTGCTATGGTGATTGATTTGTTTTATGGCAGAGCCTGTCCACAGATTCCAAGACTCTTTAAGAACCTGACTGTGGTATAAGCCATGAAACCTCTACATAGATCTAGAATAGATGGATCTTTGCTTTCCATACTCGCATCTGTTGCCAATTCTGTGACCAGACCAGTAGGTCTAGGTCTAAGGATTGTGGTTGGGATCTCAGGTGTGAAGATCAGTTGTTGGCTGATGTCAACTAGCACCTCCCAATCCCTCACTGATTGCAAGTGCAGTTGCTAACATCCAAAGCACCTTCAATTCTAGTAATTATCATAAATCCTTGTGTCTCCAGGCCAAGATTAAAGAGAAGATCATTTCAGTGTGTATGAATTCTCTTCCCTAATCCCCGTGGTCAAATTATTCTCTCTTTTCATGTTTTTTTTATTTGTAATATTTTATCTGCACAAACTTTCAAAGTAAGAGGGAATAGACAAACAAACAAAAGACTTCCTCTGCAACATCTTACATCAGATAAAATAAGCCACTCTTCTTGGTTCCCACGAGAAAGGAAGCAGCGATGTAAACAGCACTGGGATTTGGGAAATCTTCATATAATCATCTGTGTTTGTCTGAGGCTTCATTTCCTTATGATAACACTCATAAAACTCAGGAGAGATCGGGGGGCAGAGGGGTGTTGTCTGGTATAAACTTAATAATCTTGTTAAAATATTGAAGAAAATCTTCCATGTGCAGTTTTTAAGGATTGAGAAATGACAAACAATTGTATATTGAATGGTTCAGAAGAATATGTAAATGACATGACACAGATAAACAGTAAAATACATTGATAACATTGAAATAAATTATCAACACAACACAATATATTTTAAAGCTATGACCCTATTTTTTCTAACAAAATACTGCAACATTAAAAACTTGAAAACATGAAGTCTAAAATATTTATTGAAGAATTAACATGTGCATGTTTCGATTTTTTTTTCTTATGTAAACATTGAATCTGGAACAGCCAAAGCTTTAGATTATCAAAAAAATTAGATAATTAATTAGAAAAACAATTAGTGAAACAAACTCACCAGTGGTATTGGTACATCACCAATAATGCAAATTATGCCAGAATATAAGGAGCAAACTCTTGAGGGGCTAGAACACTAGAACACATTTGATAAGATCTCCTGGGTCAAATATAATAACAATGTGGTCCGGATTTGGGCCCCCAGCCTGAGTTTGACAAACACCTGATAAAATCCCATGTAAAACCTTAGGTAATTTATATTTATAATCGTTATACTCCAGCAGTACTGTGAAGTGACAGGGGCGGCGCTCGTTGACAGGCAAAACAGGCTGTTGCTTGGGGTGCAGGCCACTAGGGGGCCCCAGTCAAACAATTTCTTTTTGGTGGGGGCCTCCCGAGACACTAGCGCCGCCCCTGTTAAAAACAGCAAAGAAAATTATTTCAAATACATTTTTTAAATAAAATTAAAAGTGAAACCTTATGAAACACATTAACAAGTGGACTGACCAGGTCGTGAAAACACGCCCCCACCTGGTCGTCTGTCTCCAATTTCCTGTCACGAACTCACCCACTCGCGGTCCAATCAGTCAAAATCACGCGCGTTCCCGCTGCGCGCTCTCGCAGCAGAGTCGGTCAGACTGTGGAGACTGTGTGTCTCCAGCTCTGCCCTGACCCTCAGGACGGGGATCAAGCTCTGACTCCACTCCTCCAGGTGGACACTCAGCTGAAGGACACGGCTGCGTCCGGTCAGTGGTCACTCTGCCGCTGCTCTTCAGTCTGATTCTCCCTGCATTAAAGGTAAGAAAACCGCACGTGAACACGTGTCTCCTCGATGTTGCAGTTGTGTTGATGAAAATGTGTCTTTTTGAGTCAGTGTGGAGGAAAATGTTCCTGCAGTTGTTTGTTGTTATTCAGAGAGTTTCAGCTCAGCAACACAATGTAGTAACAAGGAATCGGACTAGGGTTCCAGGTTCGAATCCACCAACTGCCAAGTTACCACTGAGGTCCACAGAGCATGGCAGCGTCATGGCACAGGGTTAAATGCAGAGGTGGTCTGAATCACAATGTCGAACTTTCCTTCCTAAATCAAGGGCCAATTTAGATGTTCTCAGAAGAGAACTGACTTTAAGTGTTTTTTTTTAATTAAAATATTTTTTCTCGTACAGGAAATATATAAATGGACAAAAAACATAATGAAATATATTGTGATATTTGTTATAATCGGACTTTTGAGGTGTGATATGAGACTTAAAGACTAATTGTCAATTAATCAATGTTGACACTTTTTACCACATAGACACTGCAGCTCTTTTAGTCCAGGGGTCTCAAACTCTCGGCCCGTGGGACATATGTGGCCTGTGGAATGATATTTTGCGGCCCCCACCTTGATGTAAAAGTTGTCTTTATAATAATATTTTATAGATTTGTTCTCCACATTTTATGGTCAATCCTATAGTTCTCAAAACCCTGATCCACAGCCTCCTTCTGGTTCAGTGTGGTATTACACAGAATCTATGGGAAACTGATTTTTTTTATTAATTGTTTTTCTTTTGTATCGAACACTGAAAGCAGATGTGGCCCTTCAGTGAAACGATAGTGTGGGTGGTGGCCCTCAACTTATTTGAGTTTGACTGACGGTCAGTTACCTTTCCACCCTCTGCTGGTCACGTCTGTAGTTTGAACTACTAACTACCGTCTGTTGTTCGAGCGGTTCATCCTGTGTGATCTGACCCGGTCGTGTCCACAGCTGTTACCGTCCATCCATCCATCTGTCCGTCTGTCTGTGTGGCAGCGTCTCTCTTCTCTGGTTCTTCCTCTCTGCTGTTATGAGTGCGGTTATAAATAAAGAGGTTGGAGGTTTAGTGTGAGTGTGTATGTGTGTGTGTGTGTGTGTGTGTGTGTGTGTGTGTTTAAGCAGCTGCTGGGAGGACTGTCTCCACTGTGAGTACAGGTGTAGTCACTGACTTGTCCAACACACACACACTTACCACTCTGCTGGGTCAGTGCTCTGTCTGTCGTTGTGTGCGTTGTCTCAGCATCACCTGTCTCCTCTCCTTCACAGCACGGTGGATCAACGGTCAACGAGGTCGTACCACTCTTCTTAGCTTAACGTCTCTATAAAGTTACGTGAAGATGAAATATTTTGTCTAAAACAGTTACCAAATCATCCAACAGAGGGAGATATGACCATAAACCTTAACTTTATTCTTTTTCATTCAACACAGTGATCATTTGTTATTTTGCTGTTAGCAGGCAACATAAAGATCCCTTGCAGATTGACAGTGACTAATGGTAAATGACTGTTCTTCCTGTGTCGGCAGTGGTGGCCTAGTGGTTAGGGAGATGGACTTGGTTCCGCGAGGCTTTAGGTTCTAATCCACCAGCTGCCAGGCCCACCCATCCACCAACCCACGTAAACTTCATGTGGCCTCACCACCCACAGGAAGGCTCACAATATGGTGCAGTGTGATTTAGGTGGCAGTCATGGAGACTGTTGCCTCTGCAACCCAGTAATGGATACGAGGATAAAGATGAGCACATAAATAGACAGAAAACCGAGGATTTCAAAACTACTAGTACGCCCACTAGTGGTCATTGAGACAGCAAGATTACAGACTCAAAAATCACTTATGAGCTATGTGTGATTTAGGTGGTGTCACCTGGCAACGGAAAAGCAGCAAAGTAGAACAGTGTGTTCCACTCAGAGTAACCTCTCTGTCCCAGTTTGTGACAGTAACAGATGGCGTCCGACAACAGGAGTTGTCGTAAAAGTTACTTTTCCCGGTCACTGTCCAGTGACGTCCAGACCACCAACCTTGTCTTCAACTAAATTGACTTTTTAGTTTTTTCTAACTGGCCAGTTGGTCATCACTGAAGTCAGTGGTCAAGAAATACAGTACTCATCTCCTGTAATTCTCAACGCTTTTTAAGAAAAAAAAAAAAGAAATGTGCTCTGTGTTTTGCTTCTGTCTTCAGTGACTTTGACCTACAGGGTCAGTGTTGCCCATGAGTCACAGTTATATTATTAAGAACAGGGTCAAGTACTGTCTTAGTCAGACATACTCAGAGGGTCCAGAAGACCTCAGCAGCAGCAGCAGGGAAGGAAAATTATTTATAAATTTATTGCCAGCAAAGCAAAATCACAATTCGATTTTGCCAAATAAAATAATCCATTTGAGAATGTTCCTGTTCTGAGCTAGAAATATCTATAAGTTTAATATTGTTTCTGTTTTACGCAAAATGATGTCAAATCTTTATCTAGAAGACAACTTCATGCTTTTCACACTATGGTCATTGCTCACGTTCCCAATTTTTTAGTTTACTTGTTATAAGCCCACAAATTCACTTAGTCTTTACATTTTATTCACTAATGAAGTTGCAAAATTGTGGGAATTTTTTCAAATGGAAACTTTCTATGGTATTTATTCGTTAATAATCGATATTAACGGGAGTTCATAGGAATAAAATAGACATTTACAGAAAAGGGTTGGCCTTCAACAGGAAACTCAAAGATAGTTGGGGAAAATTTATTGTAATCTTGGCTAAAACAACCAGATGAGTTGAAATTCACTCATTAATTCACACGTTGCTGCAACCAAAGTACAAGACACAAGGTTGATCCCGAGGATTATATGAAGTCAAATGCTTTTTAACATATAAAGGGATAAATATATTTGATCGGTAATTTTTATTACTGTTAAACTTGCAGAATGTTAAATAAAAGTACATTGAAACAGTAGTTATCAAACTGGTGGATTTGGAGCTAAATGTGAGTTATTTTTCCTTTTCATTGACCATTGAAAATATCTGACTTATTATAGCTCCCTCCAGTGTGGTACTGCTTCTTCCAACTCCTGTTAGATAGTTTTCTGTAACCAAACAAGAATTCATCCAGAAAGTCCCCTCTTATCACTGTAAATGTGTTCAAAGAAAATCCAAATCTAAATGGTAAAATCCACAATGTTTTATTCTTACTAATAAATTGAAATTCTTAGTGCAGTGCATGCATGTTGTTGGGGAGCTGCCAAGGTTAGAGCTCAGCTGCAGCAGGGAGAAGAAGTAGTGGTGGCACCGCTGCAGCCACGGGTTCATGTGTGCGCGTCTTTGGTACAGAATCAAACTCTACTACTAATAAGTGTAAGACAAAGACGAGAGAGAGGAGAGTGGACAGAGGAGAGCATGGAAGTTTGTTTAACTTCCCATGGAAAGTTTCTAGAAATTACTATAAACCGTTTACCCCTTCACTCTTATCACTAATTATGTTTATTTTTTTTTCCCTCTCTCTCAGGCCGACACACACACACACACACTCACACACACATTTCCTACTTTGACAGTAACACGTTGAAACATCCAGTCACCCTGACAGCTCACTGTGGACTGACCCACACAGCTCCCGGTGATTTATGGTGCGCAGGGTCACCTCACAGCGGAGGTTGTCACGGGTCACTCCGTCAGTAGCTGTGCCAAAAAAAGACACGTCATCTCCTGGTCTTGATTTGTCCTTCTGGGTCCAGCGCTGTTCAACCAAGTGTTAAAGTCAAGCTACTGTGCTTTTTTTATTTTTCCTTTTTTTTACCTGTAAATTACAAACAGTTGTGACTCCTGCACCGATATAAAGTGGGTAAATATATGGGACTGCTGAACATCAGTTGTTCTGTATGTAGCTGCTCATATATGTATGTTGAGAAGTCAAAACAACATAAATTAGGTATTGATTTGACTCTGCTGATCTGAGGCCTCTGATTGGATGAGATGCTGCTTTAACAACAGAACACTAGAACCTTCAGCCCTTTTCTTTTCTGACTTTTCCAAAATATGTCAACAATATAATTCAAAATCTGTTATGTTTTAGACCAGACCTGAGCAAACTAAGGCACAGGGGCAGGATGCGGCCCCTGTGCCTCGTGTTTTAATCCAGCCCTCCAAACTTGACCAAATTACACTATAAATTTATATTATCGTTATTCTTCTCCCTTTTCCCTGCAGAGCCCTTAGTTCACGTAAATACTTAATCTTTCTGATCTGGACCGTGACTCAAATTTTTGTACAACCTGTGACCGGACAGTCAAAATACTTTCCCAGGCCTGTTTTAGACAAAAGACAAAACTAGATATAGTTTTTCTACTTATTCTGCCTTAGAGGGTGGATTATGCACAACAACTGTTGCCATTTGATCATCTTAGCCACATTTATTGCCTTCCATTGACCCTGAGTGTCAGTAAGAAAGTGTCTTGGAACTGTACTGACCCAGAGAGCAGAAACAGAAAGTTGACTTTTTGACAAATTTGACATTTTTATTTGGGAATACCTCATAAGTGAATTTTGAGTCTGTAATCGTACTGTCCAATGACCCCTAGAGGGAGTTCCAGTAGTTTTGAAATCCTCGGCTTTCTGGTGCTGTATGCGAATTACTGTCTATTAATGTGCCATATGTTTATTAATATAATATGTTTATCCTCTTATCCATTACTGGGATGCAGAGGCAGCAGTCCCCATGACTGCAGTCTACTTTCTTAACCACTAGGCCAAAATAACAGTGATAAAGTGGACGCTAGAATCATTGGATAAATATTGCAGGTCAATGACAAATTAATTAACGTGACATATTTGTTGATTAATTGACTGATTCCAGGTCTGAAGAATGTGCATCACTGAAATACTCCTGAGATTAGAAATAAAAGTTGCTGTGGCTTCTGCATAAAGGTGTCACTGCATAAAGACTCCCCCACCTCCATCCTCACTCACACACTAGAAGATATGCATCTGCTGCCATGTTAACTGCTTCACAGAATGGTAACGAGGTGTTAGCTGGCTAGGCCAGAGCTGAGGAAGATGCATACTTGAAGTTCTGAGGATGGTGGAGGCAAAAATAGAAAGCAGAGACTGGCCGTGTGTTTGTTTCCATCACTGATGTGGATTAGCGGCTACGCAGTCGTCTGGTCTGTAAAAATACGCAGACAGACCAAAGTACCCAGGTAATCAAAACTGTGGCAGAATGTGATGCTTTTTACTGCAGCTCTTGTTTGATGCAAACGTACCAAACAATGTAATAATGAAAAGTTCTGGGACAATAGTGACCACTCTTCTGACCATCAAGTTTGCACCCATTAGAATATCATTGTCAGTATAACATCTGCTCAAAAAGCACAGGAACAGAACCATTTTGATCCTTGTTGGACTAGTTTGTGTTTTTGGAACACACCCCCTGGCACTTTAGGTGTCATACTCAGGCCCAGGGTTCAAATCTGACCCCAGTGTTATTATATTTGGCCTGCAAAATTAAATCAAATATGTACTAGAGTTGGCCCACTAGAATATAGGCCTTATATACTGGTAGGATTTGTAATATTAGTTCTGCGTGGTCTTTTTTATAGCACAGACATTTATTTGACATTTATTTGTGTTGTAGGTCTGTTAAAAAAAAACATTAAAAGGATCTGAAAGGTTTCAAATAAAGACAATATAGATGATATAATGTTGATATATTGATAATTTAATATGTTACTAAAATTTTTTTTGTAATTAAAAAACATTTATCATTTATATATTTATATAGCACTTGGAGACTGCACTTAATACCTGGACAAGGGGAAATATTTACAGTTTATTTATTTATTTATTTTTTTATTGTGGCCCACAGCGTAATTGAGTTCAACACACCTGCCTTAGATGGAGTTTTTGGTCATGCATAATCAGTAAAAGGCTAAGGGCTACAAAAGGCTTTAATCCAAAATGTATGTGTTATCATACTGTATAATGCATTCATCACTAATACTACAAATATATGGCCCCTACTGATGGGTCGGCCCCACTACACATTTGATATGATCTTACGGTCCAAGTATTATTACACCATGGCCCAGATATGGCCCACGGGCCGGAGTTTGACTTATGGAAATATGATCGTCTGTAGTTGATATGTTTAATGAAAACATTGTTGTTATTTTTTATGTGAGCTGAAAGCTGAAATTCAGAGGAATTTACTGTGAGTCCAAAAGTCTGAGTCAGAGAGAGACTTGGTGTCGATCTGTCTTCTCTGTCTCTGCTCGTCTTTGTCTCCACTTTGACATGTCCAGGTCAAACCTAAAGAGAGCAGATATTCCTGCAGTGACACAGCAGCTGCCACTCGTCTGATGTTTCATCCCATCACAGATCAGTTCTTTCCTCCTCTTCCTCATCATGTCTTCACTTCTCCATCACTGTCACCGACTCTCCTTGTGTTTCATGTCCAGAAAAAAAATCTCCAAACCTGTCCTCAGAGGTGTCTCAGTTTATGTGTGTGCTGTTAGAGTAAAATGAAAACACTTTTGTGTTTGGACAGACTCGTAAATCATCTTCAAAGTAAATATTTTTTTGTTCTCCGTCTTTCCGAGCGTTGACATTGTCAGGCTCTCTTCTGGAGTTGGCTCTCGTCACCGTCTGTTGATGTGCGACAGCGGCAGACGCTGATGTTGGAATTTTTGTCACAACGACGCCAAACAGTAAATCCAAGAGTTTGTCTCTTGGCTGCTGAGACTTTAGTTTTAATGTCACTTGGGCAGAGATACAACATTTAATTACTGACAAATTCCCATGTATATAGAGATATACATCCAATTTACTTTTGTGAAAAACTTTCAGATATAAAAGTCAGAAATTAAATTAGTAGTAAATAATGTTTATATTTTTCCTAGCTTGTTGTTTTCATAACTAGCATTTTTTAATAATTTAACCAATTTTCGTATGGTTGTATGGTTAGTGTGGCTTAAAATATATATTTTAGGTTCATAATCATGTTTTGCTGCGACTGTCTTTCCTAAATATTATTATAGATGTAGTAGTAGTTGTAGTAGTTCTAAAAGTAAAGGAGTAGTAGCTGCAGTAACAGTTGTTGTAGAAGGAGTATTATTGCTATTATTAGTTTAGTATTATTAGTAGTAGTTGCATTTTTGTTAGTTGTAGTTGTATTCATAGTTGTAGTAGTAGTAGTAGTAGTAGTAGTAGTAGTAGTAGTAGTAGTAGTGTTTGTAGCAGTAATAGTAACAGTTGTTGTGGTAGTAGTTGTTGTTGTTAAAGCAATTGATGTAGCAATTATTGTAGTAGTACTAGTAGTAGTTGATGTATTAGTAGTTTCAGTAGTAGTAGCAGTTGCTGCAGTAGTAGTAACAGTTTTAGTAGTATTAGTGGTATTAGTACTAGTAATAACAGTTGTAGTAGTAGTGATAGTATTTGTAGTAGTAGTAGTAACAGCTGTAGTAGTAGTTGTTGTACTTTTTGTAGTAGTAGTAGTAGTTTGTCTTATAATAAAGTCATCAGATTTTCTACCTGAGAAATTATTTTCATTGCACAGCAGTGGATCTTTAATAAACAATGATGATTTTCAGGAACATATATTAGTACAGTAGTGTATGATGTCATGGCCCATTAGGTAGATCAGGAACTACCAGTAGATCTCAAAAGGAGTGCTGGAAGATCCTGAGCAATAACAAAAAAACTAGTTATAGTTATAGTTAAACTAGAAATATAATTCTATTTCAAGATGCTAATCACTTAACTAAAGTGAGAATCATGTAGAGACTAAGAATCATTGAGTCAGACAGTATTACATATATATTCACCATAATGTAGAAAGTAAGATATCCAACCCTTAAAGGTAAATATATTTAGAGTTTTCAATCTAGGTCGATCACTTCAGCCTGGTCATTTGAAAAGTAGCTCAGAAGACAAAAAAGTTCACACTTTTCTCTCCCTGCTGTGACTCTCCTCTCTGCTCCTTCGTCTCCCTCTTCTTCCTCTCTCCTCCTTCGTCTCCCTCTTCTTCCTCTCTCCTCTCTCTAATGTGAGGTCACACTGCCCCTCTCAGACTGACACAGCTCTTAGCACTGAGAGGGAAAGTGAGGAGCAAACAGAGGAAGGCACAGAGGGAGCAGAGAAACAGGACAGAGAGCAGGCAACGAAGGAGGAGGAGGAGGAGGAGGAGGAAGGCCGGTCAAACCTCACACTAAGTGAAGCTCAGCTGAAGACTTTGGACAAATGTCCTTGCAGAAATCTTAGACTCAGCTGTGAAGGAGAGCTTGTCCAGAATGGATTTGCGTCTGGTCCAGCGGCCTCACAGCTCTGTGTCTGACTGGAACTCTTTCTGGATTAAATCAGAGACGACGGTTGTTGTGAAGAAGTGGAAAAACAACCTGCTGGAAAGAAGATGGTAACGTGACCGTGTGTCTCTGTTTGCTGTCACTGACGTCTTCTGTCTGAACTGTGGATTTTTGGTGAAGTTACTGTATGTTGGCTTTTGATGGACTTGGCTTTTAAAATGATCAACATAGTTTTAATAGAAATGTATTTAGATTCAGCAGTGATTTTAACAAATTAAGTTTGACTTCCAATGTTCTGTTTTGTTTGGAAAGATAGATAGGTCTTAATGATTTGATTTATTTAAACTTATTAAGAAAAAATGGAAGTAATCTATTTGACACAATAGTAAAAAAAACTGTTAAATGAACACAACTTTCCACCTCATACATAAATCACTATAATCCTAAACTAAGCTCTAAATGCACTTCACAAAATATATCGTGCAAACTTTAAAAAACACTGGAAAAACAGTTAATTATTTTATATCTTTCAAAAAAAATTGGGGTGAAGCCAAAACCCTCTTCTGCCTCACTTTTGTTTAACTTTGGAGTTATCTGTATTTATCATTCGTTTTTTCTGGCTGCAATTAATGTAGCTACTTATTTTTTTATTAAAATAAATATATATATATATTAATTATAAAATATACACGAATATTTACTGTATATTTATTTAATTACAAATTAATATGGTATAAGTACAATCATATATACTGTATATTTTCAAATTCCAGATAAAAACACACTTTTTGGTGTGTGTATATATATATATATATATATATATATATCTATTTCACAGACAGACAACTGTATTTCTGAATTCTGTCCTGACTCTTTGCCCGTGAGGCTAAAACTTCCATGTTCTGTAACTGCGTTGGTTACACAGCTCACACTGTCCGTCTGAGTGTTGTGAGTCAAGGTGAAGTTCTCAGGTTACAGAGCGTTGAGGCAGATTTCACAAACCAGCCTCTGTATCTGCCTCCTCTCTCTCTATCTTGGATCTCTGACTGCAATGTGAGTGGGTTAATCAGTGAAGCAGCTCTGGTCTGAAGACACCGTCGTCTGGGGTCAAGACAGTGATGCTGGGAGTCTTCAGTGGAGAATGTAACTCCAGAAGGAATAGATCAGAGCTGGACAAACTAAGGCCTTTTTTGGCTTTTTAATCCATCCCACCATACTTGTCCAAATTATACATTTTTAGTCATCTTCCTTTGCTTGCACCACCCAAATCACATTGCATAATGTGAGCCTTCCTGCGGGTGGTGAGCCCACAAGGAGTTTTGCTCAGAGCACCTCAGTGGCAACCTGGCAGCTGGTGGATTTGAGCCTGACCCCTTGCAGACGAAAGTCTGCTACCTTAACCGCTAGGCCACCGCTCCAAAGTATAATGTTGATTTATATTATTATTATCCTTTTGTCTTTCCCCTGCAAAGCTAGCATTTCCCCAAATAGAAAGTCAAGCATTTTAGCCTTAATTCAATACTTGTCTTAGTTCACAGAAATACTCAATCTTTCTGATATGATTTCTGGACTCAGTATTTTAGTAAATAGTTGGCCAGTCCTTCTTTCTGTGGTGGAGAACATGAGAGAGGTTTGTTTGATTTTCTTGGTGCAACCAACTGTCAGGAAGTAAGATTTTAAAACACCCGCCCTGCACTCCTGCAGGTTTGACTTGGCAGCACATACGCAGCGTCCCTGCATGAATATTACGTGTGTTTATGTTTTTCTCCCCACCCTGTTTCCTACATGTCATGTAGCTGAGGCCCGGGTCCATGAACCTGACTTTTCCTGCTTGTGGACTCACCTCAATGTTTGAGTGTTTGTTCCGGTGCCGGGCGTCTCGCACAGAGAATCTTTTTTTCGTCCTCAGAAAGACGTCTTGTTCTGTGCTAGTGATCGAATGGGAAAATACACAACAGCTCAGTTTGTAGAAAAACAAATCGAGGCCTAATCTGGACCTACATTGCTGTTGTTTTAGGCGGGAATTAGGAAAATTTTGCAACGTTACTACATGATGGCGCTATTTTTAGACACTGTTATAGTAGGTGTTGGCTATAAGACAGTGTTTTTCTGTCTCAGAGGACTACTGGAGTCCTTTCCCTACTGACACAGTTTCATGGCATTTTGGACACATATTTTTTCTTAAAAATTTTATTACCAAATGTTCACAGAAATTAATGGGATAATAAACTACAGTACACACTTTACTGTATCTGCAATACAATTATGTGGAATAGACTGAGTATATAAATCAGCTAACATTGAAATATTTCAAGAAAAAATAAATAAAGAAGAAAAAATTTCAAGAAAAAAAAATAGATGTCTTGTTAATATAACCCTGTTGAATTCATTTTGTTTGTTTGACATATATTTAGTCAACATTGTCACTCTACAGATGTAGAAAATCTTTTTTTTTAGTTTGTTCTTGACAAGTGTTTATCATTTGGTTCATATTCAATAAGTTTCTCCTAAAAACGTATTTTTTTGAGCAGTTTACCGATTTGCAAACTATAAATATTCCTGTTAGGCAAAATAAGGCCGTTCAACTTTGTAATGGGGTCACCCAAACTTCTCAAATGATATAACTGCTTTATTTTGTAATTATGTTTCAGCCTTTAAAAAACTAGGGGACGTTACCATTGTAGCCTTTAATGCGTGACTGCAACAGTCTTTTCATCAGCTCCTGGTTATGTTTCATGAACAGCATTTTTTTGCTCCATGTTTGCTTACTTTTAGTCATTCGTTCATTTCCTGTCTTTCTATCTCTCTGTCTGTCTGTCTTCTCCTTTTGGCTTGCCCCTTGACATAGCGAGTCAACTTCGTCCTCTGTATCCTCAACTCTAACTCCAACTTCCTCCATTTCTTCCCTCACTGCATCTATCAATCTTCTCCTTGGCCTTCCCATTTGTCTCATACCTGGTAGCTCCAGCTCTCATCCTCTGTGATTATCTATCTATCCAGTCGCTAAAGATGTAGCTAATGATATTGTCCCAATATTAGTATAATTGTGTTTGAACAAGATCAGCAAAATCACTGGCTAAAGGAAATGATCATAATTGGTTTATTTGTCTTCAACTCTCTAAGCATATCTTTCGCCAACAATTTCAATTCCCATTTTTTTATTTTTTTACCCCTGACCTTCCTTTCCAACAGTTTGTTTGTTTGTTTGTTTGTTTTGCTGTGATATCCATGGTTCCAGTTGGGTCCTGGTTTAGTGCAGCTGTGCTCTAACCACGGATAAGTTGTTTGTGTTGGTGAAAGCCAAGCCACACGTTGACATAATAACACTCTCTCACTCACTCACTCTCTCAGCAGATACACTCACGTATGAAAAGTTGAAAAAGTGCTCAAAGTCGATGCTCATTCACAACATGATGACTTAAACACAGGCCTCTCAGCCTCTGACCGCCACTTTACTGACACCTTCAAACCGCCCTGCTGATCCAGGCGGCCATGATTGGTGTTTGTCCTCCACCTGTTTAATCCCCGTGTGGTTGGAAAGTGTAACGTCTGTCCTTCTTATGGCCCTGAAACTCAGCTCCACTCACCTGGTTGGTTTGGTTTGATGTTTGTTTGATCCAGGGTCACTGGACAGTTTGAGGTAAAAGGTCTGGAGATATTTCTGTTCATATTAATACGTTGGTGGCAGCTGTGTGTCCTGGTGACAGGAAAGAACCTTCAGTTTTACTATATATGTATTTTGGTATTTAGTTTTTTAAGAACACATGGCAACTCACCAGCATGATTGGCAGCCATTACTGGTGCCTTGGACTGAATGAATCATTTACTTCTAAAAATGTTTATTTTTGTGTTTTTATTTTTCTAACTCTATTAATCCCTAAGGATTATCCTTCAGGAAATTATGCCCCTGCATTTAACCCATCACCGTAGTGAGCCAGCGCCCGGGTGGCAGAGTGGGGGACCATGGCTGTAGGGGGGTTCGAACCGGGGGCTTTCGCTTCCTTAGCCACTAGGCCACCATCTGCCTAACCTACTAGGACACTAACCTATTATCTAATTAGATTTAGAATTTATGAAACTTATCAGTCGAATTCAAATATCAGCAGTCAGGCTGCAAACTCTTTAGAGTGTGTCAAATTGAAGGCTCGCGGGCCCAAAGCTAGTCCTACAAGTCATTTTGTGTGGCCCACAGCAGCATACAGTTCTGCTGATTCCTCTGTTATTACACAACAATGCACAATATTTCTCTTCTTGCTCTCCTTCATCATCCTTTTCCATCTCCCCCTGTCCTCTGTATCTTCTACTCTGACTACCTGACAACTACCTCCATGTCCTCCCTCTCCGCATCCATCAATCTCCTCTTTGTCTCCTACCTGGTAGCTCCATCTGTAGGATCATTCTTCTACCAATGTATCCACTGTCTCTCCTCTGAACATGTCCAAACCATCTCAATCTGTCTTCTCCAGCATTTTCTCCAAAACTTCCTGTCTGTGTTGTCCCTCTATTTCTATCTTATACAGAATGACCAACTGTGAAGACAATTATTAAAATAAGAATTACATAAGAAGTCTTTCAATAACAGCAGTCCTTCAAGGTGAACTGAATGGAAATGATTTTTGCTGATTTAAAGATTTAATATTTTTAGCCAACACATTTATTAAACAGTGACAGGGAGAAATAATAAGAGGCGTTCAAGCAAGGCTAACCAAATCACACTGCACCGTACTGTGAGCCTTCCTGTGGGTGATGAGCTCACAAAAATAGTCTAACCAAACAAAAACTATCACATACAAAGAATTTTTCTGGTCGGTTTGTGGTTTCCCTCTGCGTAGGAACCTGAGCTTCTTCCTCCGTCCTCTCCACTCATGCAGGCTAAGGGTTAGGCTAACTGGACAGTTCCAGTGGACGGAGGTGTGAATGTCAGTTGTTGTTTGTGTTTGCATGTTTTGCCTTGTGACTGACTGATGACCCGACTGTGTCTCCGTCTCTGGTCAGCTGGCAGGGACTCACTCCTTATGGTCCTTAGGGTTTGGACTTGATGGATAAAAATTACAGGTTCAATGTGTCTTTCCTGTGGAGAAAATTCATCAGATGTGGACATCTTTTAATAATAGAAATTATAGAGTTGTAATAATTTTCCCTGAAACATATGTTTAGAAAAAAAATATTTAAGTTGTTTGCATGCTTTATTTTGCTGTATTAAATAAAATAAGTTATTGATTCCTTCATAACACATCATGAAATATAATATTTATATATACCCATAAAAAAACGATTTAAAACACTCAGTGTTGGCAATGCGTTTATAAATACTTTTAATTCTCACAGTAAAAATGCTGTACTTGTCCGGTCAGGAAACTGCTTGACGTCAGGAATGTGAAAAGACTATTTCTGTTTCATAATGATACTGGACTGAGATATCCAAACTGTCCTCAGCTCCCACACTGGGACATCCTATCCACAGTAATGTGAGCGTCGTCATTTATTTCAGTGGCTGAGTGAGAGAGATCTGGGTGTTTATATAGAGCCGTGTGAATCTACAGACACAGTATGCAGCGGCCGAGCAGAGCGAGGAGTCCAGGCAGCCCACACTCATACTGGAAACAGAGCCTCACATAAACACAGTAATAAAACACACTAACAAACAACAAAGCATGCAGGGCTTTAACGGCCCAACATTTCAGTAAAAGGTTAAAGTGTTAGGGATTTAAACCAGAGAGCCAGAGTAGTTCAGCTCCAGTCTTATTTTTGTCTGTTTTTATAAAGAAATTTACACAAATCAATGATGGAGCTGCCAGGTACGAGACAAAGAGGAAGATGAAGGCCAAGGAGGAGATTGATGGATGTAGTGAGGGAGGACATGGAGGTAGTTGGAGTTAACACGTGGAAATGGCCCTACAACAGACACACATCAAACTAAGGCCCGGGGGCCAGATGAGGCCCATGTAACTGTGTAATTCGGCCTCCAAACCCTTAATACAAATTGATTTGTATTGTAATTGTACATCTGTCATTTCTCTGCAATGGCTGAGCTTTCCTTGTAGATGCCACAGAGAAGGGTAAAACATCTTAGCTTTTTATCTTAGTTCACATAAATGCTACATCTATCTGCTACTGACCAACTCACATTTTAGGAACAATTGCGTCAAAATGTTTGTCCTGCTCTGTCCTAGAAGGTATTTTGTACACACCTGATTGAAAGAGTTTCTCAATATTGGTATCAGTTCACAATTTGGTCAGGGCTTAGTGGTCAAGGATGAGGTTTTCTGTCTGAAAGGTCACAGGTTTGATTCCGCCAGCCACAGTATGCAATTAGGTTTAATCCACCTTGATATCGTACTACACTTTCACAACTGTGGCTTTCAATTGTGGTATTTGGGATATTTACTATGTTTTTAATTTAGCTTGTTGTTTTTCTCTCAATGATTCGCCCTCTATGAGTTTTTCACTGTAGCTATAATTAGACGACAACCCAAAAACACACAGTGTCATTGCGTTTAGGTGTTGAAAGCCACAAAGCATAGTACACATATCACTCACAAAGTGATTTAAAAGCACAAAGATATACAGTACGGTTACGTTTCTAACAATAGAGTGATGCAGCTAATGCCTAACTGCTGCAGGGTTACTGTATCTCATTGACCATCAGTGTGTTTGTCCACAGCAGGGTGTGGACGGCCAACGACTACAAAAGTTGTGAGTCACTGAGTTGGAGTTTAGTTTAAGATGATAATTACAGGCTGAGCAGGGGTGTTTGATGACGATAGTCGGAGAATGAAACATTTACGATAATAATCGTGTGTTCAGTGGAAGGCAGCAAAGCTGTGGTTGAACTTTAAAGTGTGCGGGTTAAAGCAGAGGGGCTGGAGAGGCAGTGGACGTCTGCTGCTCTGAAGGGACACATTTCATCCAGCTCGTCCACACCCCTATCTCATTCCATCTCTCATATCTGTCTTTCTTCATCACTACAGCTGAGGGACATTGACTCGAGGAAAAGCAATTATGGGAGGAAAAAAGATCAACATTTTTCCTCGTTCTCTTGTTCTTCGTTCATTCAGATGACAAACTGATTTTTTTTTTCTGTAAAAAATAAAACTTATTACTGCCAAAGCTTCATCTTGGTGAGACTAAACCTCTGGAGCTGTCAGACTTAAGGGCTTCATGACTCCCTGCCTGATACTGCTGTAATCCCATACTACACATACTTGAAGAAGAAAACAGGGCACCAACATTCCTACAATGCACTGACATTTACGCATCAACCTTCCTGCTCACACTTTTTTGCACAGAGACTCGGCGCATGCATGAATATACATTAACCCCTGAGGTCTGCTCCGGTCTAAATAAAGCAGGTCCTAAAAGTGGGTGTGAGGCCAGGAGTTCAGGTCAAAGGGAATGTGAAACCAAAAACCAGGAGACTCGCTAGCCTTGGGAGCAGCCATCACACTCTGTGTTTACTTGGATATTTGCTGTCAGACTGACTGACTGTATGTTTGATGGTGAGCACAGGTTGTTTGTGTTGTGTCGGAGCCATTCTCTCAGCAGGTCGTAGGGTTGAGGACAAAGCCCCTGTCATTTTTTCTGTGTGTGCACAGTTTTAGTAGGATTTTAAATGTGGATATCATGACATTTAGCAAAAAAACATTCTTTCTTAAAGTTGATCTTATAATTTCTCCATCTCTCGTTTCATTAAACTTCTCTCTGAGTGCCTGACATTGTATCTGTATATATTCTTAGTCATCCAGGACTTCTAATTAAAAAATCAGTTACCGTAATTTCCGGACTATAAGCCGCACCGGACTATAAGTCACACAATACATTTTTATAGAGTATGTATACATACATGAGCTGCACCTGACTATAAGCAGCATGTTCTGCATTCTTTTTACATTTTCCATGATGAGGGTCAGTTTACGCTAATTTTAATTATGTACAAAGCTCTTTACCTTACGTTATACTTCTTCTTCTATGGTGTTTATTGGTGGTTGTGACTTGACGAGCAGTTAGAAAAAAATGCATGCATTAGCCGCATCTCTGCATAAGCGGCAGGGTTGAAATTGTGTGACAAAAGTTGCAGCTTATAGTCCGGAAATTACGGTACTTCGAGGGCAACTGGACATAATAGGCTCTTTGAAGACGTCTACCTTTCATCCAAGAGGCACTGATGGATGCCTCAGTTCTGGCCTTCGAAGGAACTCTTTTGGCTCTTATGATGACATACTATTTATTCAAAATATTCATTAGGTGTTAAATTTCTGGTGGAGATTTAACATATTAATGTATCAACAACAAAGAAGAGAAGGTTGTTTAGATTCACACAAATTTTCCTCCAATAACGAAAACCGGATAAAGCCTGAGTTCCACCAAACAATGTGACCAAAAATAATTTTGAAGAACAGCTGTATATAAATAGTTGCCACTAGATGGCAGCAATGCAGCTCATTTAATAAATGAGTACATTGACCTTAATTAGTATATGCAAAATGCTTGTTTGTATAGAAAAAATAAGTTATATCAGAAATATATAATATATAATATATTGGTATTGATCAAAATCAGAGACAATGTATCCACATAGGATAAAACATTAGACATCCTTAATGTCCAATGGACTTACATTACAGCAGTAAGGAGAGGTGTTTTACATTTTAGCAACTGAAAAGACATAGCAGAAACATGTTTCTTTTTAATGGCCCTCTTTTATTATTTTAGATTAGGGTAAAGGTACGTTAGGTAATGGAATTACAATCTTTATTGTTTTTTAATTGATATCTTAAAAATAATTAATGCACTAAGACTCTTTGGTTGATGAATCCAACAGCGTTCTTGAATTAATCACATTGAAAGTCTTGTAAGGACATTTGTTGTAGTCAAATATTGTCACTGTAGTTTTATGACACATTTTCTCAAATATCTTTCCATTTCCTGTTTCTTTTTTCTCCAGAGTCTTGATTCTCTGGAAACCTCGATCCAGAAACTTCTGTCAGAGCTGTACCCACCCTTCGAAGCGACTGCCCCCACTCTTCTCAACCAGCTCTTCCAACTCATCGACAGTCGCTATAAGGGAGACGCTCTGCGTTGCCTGCTGGACTTTTTGGTTCCAGCCAAGCACATCTTAGACACCGTGCAGCAGGCTGCATGTGTAAGTGACCTCCTTGTTTAACACATTCATTTCCAGAGAGATATAATAACTCCTAACATCTACAGACCTCCTGGTCTACTCCAGAACTTTACTGATACATGATACTAAAACTGTCCCTGTCTTTCCAGGGTCTGTACTCCGATGTTATTTTCCTCTGTGAAGGATGGCCTCTTTGTTTAGGGGACCAAGTTGTCATTCACCTCGCTCCCATCAGCCCCCTGTTTCTTCAGCCTGGTGATTTTTACCTAAAGGTGGCGCCATTCTGTGACCAATCAGCACGTATTGTGATCTGCAGCCTCCTGGGGGAGGAGGGACTGGAAGTAGAAGTAGTTGAGGAGACTCCTATTCCTGAAACACACTATCCTTGTTTATTCAGCTCCGACTGGTTGGAAGACATCAACCAGGGCCGCCATGGAGCCCCACTCAGCCAGTGCCTAGTAGCCACTGAGCAGGGCATAGTGAGGCTGTCATGGGAGAAGGTGGCTGTTCCTGAGTTTGTGGTGGTGCAAGAGTCGGTTGGAGGTAGTATGGCCTCTGTCTCTCCTTCATTTTCTCCTCCACAGCCTTCGCTTACGTCCTCTCTCCCTAATTTTTCCAAAGATTCCTCAAATGTTTTGTCCCCTCATTCTCCCCCCAATGAATCTGCGTCAGACCAGTCTAATGTGACTGTCCAAAATTCAACTTCATCGACTTCTGCACATTCACCTGCCTTCACAGTGAAGACCAGAATAAGTCCAGCCAAACACGGCATTGCGGTGTCACTGTGTCTGGTTGACACTAGCTTAACGCCTTCATCCCAGCTGGTCAAATTGAAAGACGCTGACGCAGAGCCAAAGCCAATAGGCTGGGTGTCTCCAAACACATGGGACAGTCGTGTTACTGGGTTGGAACCAGTGACAACAACAGGTGCAAACCAACCTGTGTGGGAAGATTTTACTAAACGTGTCGACAAGAGTCTGGATAATGAAAATACTGTAACCGTAAAGGACACGATCACAAAGCAGAGTGTTTCAGAGAGTCCGACTGCTGCAGAAGGAGAGTATATTGACATCATGCAGGCAACAATGATGTTTTCTAAAGCCCAGGGCCAAAGAGAGGAACAACAGAGGTCTGGGGTGCAAATGCCAATGGAGGCACAAATGCAAATATACCCTCAGAGACATGCTCAAATACAACCGCGTGTACAACTGGAGTCATTTAGACCATCGCAGAGGCCCACAAACACACTCCTCATGCATCCAGAACATTCACCAGCACACATGCTATTCCACCCAAGTCCACAACCATATCATCATCATCACCAGGGTCCTACTCCCACCATGTTCACAGAGACAGGAAGTATCTCTGCTCCACATCATTCCCAATCACACCACCCTCAGCTTGACTCTGAACTCTCCCAGTGCCTCCGCACTGTTCGATTCTCTGAGAAACCCTGCACTCCATGCATGAAACGAAGACAAGTGGACACAGACGTCCAACCTCAGGAACTCCGCTGCAGGTACAGGGATTCATACCAGGCTGCTATAAAGAACCCAGTGGCAGTTGAGCAGGAGACAAGGAGAGGGAATATGTCCACTGTGTTGGAGGAGGATGGGGACTCGTATTCGCATGTTGAAAGACCCAAACCACTCGGGACAGACACTGAGGATCCGTGGTGTAGTGTCCAAAGTGTGCCAACTTTGGTAGGTGACATTTGTAAAGAGTCGGGTGAAAAAAACACTGCTCACTATTGGAGAGCAAGAGACCCTCGTGGTACTACCTTCCCGGAGTACATGGATGCAAATACAGTCAAACAAAGTGATCTGCCAGAACAGCTGACCATAAAACATTGTGTGGCTCTCAGGGACACAGCGAAGACAAACTCTAACAAACATGGAAATGAAAAATACTCGGAAACCGGTAAAGAAATAAACCCTCTGGATTGGTCTGGTTCAAACAGTCCTCAACAGTCACATGTGTGCTGTTCCAAACCTCCAAGTGAAACTTCAGGGACGCCTCAGGAGAGATTGCGTACCGTACCGAACTGTTTAAGGGCAAGTCCGCATTTTTCCAGGACTTCCAAGCCTTCACAGAACCGACCGGAATCTGTGTCTGATGGTAGATGTTCCTCCCTCTCCACAACCGTGGTGGATACGTCACAACAGTGTGAGGTAGTCATCGTTGAAGGTCGGAATGTCCGAAGGAAGGAGAATAAGAACTGTAGCGCTGAGGTTCCTCAGCTGCATGTGGTCAAGTGTAAAAACAGCACAGCCTTTGGGCTGGTTTCACCCAAGATGAGCAGGAGGAGGATGGCCGCCCAAGGTACAGTGCCGTAATTCCAAATTTGTTCAATTTGAGTTTTATCAGAAGGCTTTCATTTTCCATCTTGTTTCCTTCAGATACATCACCAACCACTAGAACCTGTCAGCAGATTGAGAACCAATCTCAGGCAGCTCCTCCATCAGCTGCAGAAACACAGAGGAATTTCCATCTTACCTCCACCTGTCCCAGACCAGACCACCTCCCAATAGGACCTCCCGACCCCAGAGCCCACCCTGTCTTTTTGGGAATCGCATCTGTCACAGGTAGAACTATTCACTCGTTGTAAATTCCGGGTTTCAGCCGTCACACTGACGTGCATGTGCGGTGACAGCAGCTCAATGTGCCCTAGATCTAAACTGCACAGAAGCTAAAGCGGCGGAAAACATGTGGCCAGGACGAAACAAAACACGCTGTTTGTAATGGTTGCAAATCCATAGTAAACCAAGATGTTTGGGACAACAGGATACTTAAAATGGGGCAACGTGATAGTAAAAATGAATAAACACGTTTGGAGAAAAACGTTTCCAAGTCCTCTTTTAACCTCCAGGTGGCAGAGACAGGACAGGCAGGCCCATAGTTGAACTCTATGGTGACCACCCTGGATGGAGATCAGCTGTAACGAGCCAAGAGGTCTGTCAGATGCTGGTGTACTTCCACTTAATCACCAGGTCAGTACAGAGTGTCAATATCCAAACAACAATGTTAGTTGTTGTTGTGTGGTTTTTGCTTCATTTTGTCCATTTTGTCCTGACAGGAGAGAAGTCAGAGAAGCTGGGATGACGCTTATTTTTGACGGAAGGAAAACAAATCCTCAGCCACAGCTGTATAAAGCTTTACTGACACTTCAGGTCAGTAATGTCATGTCATTTTATGGATTACAATCACATAGATTGTTTGTCACTTTTTATGAATCACATTTTATAAATGGTAAAGTTTAACTTTGTTTATTTATTTATTTGTAGAGCACATTCCATGCAAGCATGTAGCTCAAAGGGAAAGGTTTACAGGACAGTTGTGAGACCAGCCATGATGGATGGATAAGAGACACTAGGAATAGGTAGAAGACAAGAGACAGAGCTGAAGGTGGAGGAGTTAAAGATGCTGAGGTTCTCTTTAGGAGAGACAAGTATGGACAGGATCAGGAATGAGGTGATTAGAGGGACAACACAGACAGGAAGGTTTGGAAAAAAAGCTAGAGAAGACAGATTGTGATGGTTTGGACATGTTCAGAGGAGGGACAGAAGAAGAATGATCCTAGAGATGGAGCTACCAGGTAGGAGACAAAGAGGAGATTGATGGATGCAGTGAGGGAGGACATAGAGGTATTTGGATTTAAGAGTTGAGGATACTCGATGACTCACTGTGGCAGCCCCTGAAAAGAAGAAGAATGAACTATTGTTGCTCTATTTTTGGTCGGTTGCAGGAGCAGAGCCCTCAGGTGTTGAACAGTGTGGTGCTGCTGGTGAGCAAAGACACCTGTAGGGGAGCAGAGCGATGTCCTGGAATTCAGGTGAGAAGGATTTTATATCTAACTTCATAAATTGATCTTGATTCAATACATTTTTTATTATGTAATCAATAAGTCTTCAAGCTTCTTCTATTGCATCGTTATGTAAACATGTTTTTCTGACCAAGACTCTGTTCCCTGGAACAGACTATCACTGTATCTTCTATGAAAGCCTTGCTGAAGCTGGTGGAGGCCAGTCATCTGAGCTCCTATCTGGACGGGTCCCTGTGTCACAGCCATCTGGATTGGTTGGAGCTCCATCAGGTCAGAGCACCACCTCAGTACATTTTTATTTTAATCCAATCTCCTCTTCATAACGCTTCATAAACATCTTCTCACTTCACTGCCGGTAGTGAATCATAATTCTCAATTCTCATTATCCAGAAACTCTTCCCTTTTGTTTCCGATCTTCATGAGGCATCCAGCCTGCTGCAAAGTGCCATCAGAAAATTAGAAGAACCCAAAAGAACAGACTCTGTCCAGGTAAGAAAACACTTTTACTGAATAGAGCCTTAGTTTCTATTTCAGATTTCATATATAATTTAGTTGTTTCTTTTTTTTCACCAACAGAATGTGCAGCAGTGCATGATGGACCAGAAGACTCTGATGAAGGAGGTGCTGGAGGAGAGTAAGTTGGTGAGTCTGCAGAGGGAGGGTGGATCCATCCTGGCCAGACTGAGGAGAGAGAGTGACCTGAAGTATCCTCACTGTGACAACCTGAGGTAAACACTGCTGTTCTACTGTGTCTGTGTCTGTGTTTGAGTTTTAATGACATTCACAAAATATAATTACTAGTGCTGTGCAACATGAAACAATAATGTAAATAAGAGTACAAAAACTTTTGTCAATAAATAATATTAATTTCTGACTCATCACTTCAACCAGTGATGCTGTGGACTCGGTGACCAGCCTGTACAATCACATGGAGGAGCAGGTTCACATCCTGGTACACAATTCTAACGTGTCTTTGGAATACTTGGAATACCTGAAACAGCTCCGAGGGATGGAAGATCACTTCACTCAGGTACTTGACTGTATATTACTGAAGCACTGGGAAGGTACAAAATACATTTTATTTTTCGATATATTTTTTTAGATTTTTCTTTCAATATAAGTTATTTAAATTTGAATATAAGTTAAATTGTTACATAGGATTTTTTAAAGAATCGTTCCACCTTCTCCTGTCATGCCTGTGTTTAGTTAATTACTTATTCTCTTTAATTAACATTCATTCATTCATCTTCATCCACTCATTCATTGCTGGGTCTCCTCCATTGCCACCCAAATCACACTGCTCCATACTGTTAGCTTTCCTGTGGGTGGTGAGCCCACTAGAAGTTATGTGGGTCAGTATGGTGCTAGGATTATGAAAATGAAATGTAATAAGCTTCCTGTCAAAATAGCTGAGTAATTGACTTAGATCTCAGTCTGTCCAGTTGAAGACATCTCTGATATACTGGCATGAATTGAAGAAAGACAAAAAATATCTTCAATATCTCTGATTCTTTTTTTTAGCCATCCGTTGCCACTTAGCAGAAGAGTATTTGATTGCTCTGCCTATCACACAAACATTGACAACCTTAAAAAATATTTGCAATAATTAAAAAATAATAATTCATTTTTGGGATATTTTACAGAAGAAGAAAAGAGAAAAATTAGGGTTTTTTATTTTTTGTCCCTGCAGATGCAGCAGTGGTATAATGTAGAAGGTGAGCGCCACCTGCTGGAGGCTGAGTCAGTCCACGATTCTGGAGAGAGACTGGAGCAAATACTTAACAGCTTCACTGGTTTCCTTATTGAAGCAAATGTGAGGTCCAGGTTGATTCTCTTTCTCATTTGCGCACATTTCTTCTTCTGATCACACTCTTCTCCATCCTCAGGACCGTAGACATCATGCCATGTCATTAGTGTCAGAGGCAGAGCATCTCCAGAGGAGTGGCTCCTCCTACTCCGAGACGGAGACATTCAAGTCTCTTGTCCAAGCCTTCAGATCAGACCTGGAGAATTTTCTCTGTAGGGCAGAAGCCTGTGGCAGGGAGCTGCAGACCATGGTCACCGTGTGTGATTTTTGTGAGCAGGTTGGTCTAAAGTGAAGGACACATAGTCCTAACAGACTTATATGCTAAATTTAATTTATTTTTCTTGTTTTCTCAGGCAGTGACATTGGCCAATGAATGTATAGATCACATGGAGCACAGACCAACAGACCCTCAGCTGACACAATGCCACAGTCATGAAATAGCCGACAGCTCACTCTGTCCATCCGACTGCTCAAAGGCTCAAGGCGCCACTCAAGTCCCTGACAATGACAAGGACAAGCTGCAGGATTTCCAGGATAAATTCCTCCAGTTCAGCCTAGAGAAATTTCAGGAGATGAAAGTCCAGGCCAGCTCCCTCCAAGGATCCAGAGGAATGAGGGTGTGGAACGTGGCCTGGCTGAGGTGCCAGGAGGCCCAACAGCAGCTTCAGGAGAGAATACAGGAGGCGCAGCGAAACCACTCATGTGAATGCCACTATATTGACGTCGTGAGCACTACCAGTGCGGCGACATCACCTAGTGGTCAGAATCTGGTGGTACAGTCCATACCTGGGACTCAGCATCCTCAATGGGAGGGTTTTGTATCAGGGGTTGTAGATTTAGGGAAGAGGAAGCCAATGATGGGAAGCAACGGCACAAATTCCACAAACATTGCCTGTTGTAACATCATCATCAAACCTGAGGAGAACAGCGACACTGGAGCAAGTCGGGGATCAAAGTCCAGTCCACAGTCCCCTAACAAGTAGGTAGTAGAGTAGAGACACAGACCTAGTGCTGATTCACAAAGTTAGAGGTGAATCTAATCAGATATTACATTAAGAATTTAATATTATATTTATCTACCTATCTATCAGTCTGTTACTGCCTGTCTGACTGTCTGCCTGTCTGTCTATCCATCTGTCTGTCTGTGTCTATCTAGCCATCTGTCTGTGCCTGTCTTTTTGTCCATCAATCCATCTGTCTGCCGGTCTGTCTCCCCGTTTGTGCCTGTCTGTCTATCTCTCTGTCTATCTATCCATCTGTCTGTGTCTGTCTGCCTGACTATCTATTGATCTAGCTGTCTGGTCTGTCTACCCGGCTCTCTCTGTTTCTGCCTGTCCGTATATCTGTCTGTCTGTGTTTGCCTGTCTGTCCAATAATCTGTCTGCCTGTCTGTCTCTCTGTCTCTCTGTCTGTCTGTCTGTCTGTCTATCTATCTGTCTATCTATGCATCTGTCTGATCTATCTGCCGGGCTCTCTCTGTTTCTGCCTGTCCGTATATCTGTCTCTCTGTGTTTGCCTGTCTGTCAAATTATCTGCCTGCCTGCCTCTCTGTCTGCTTGTCTATCTGTCTGTCTGCCTGTCTATCTGTCTGTCTATCTATTGATCTGTCTGTCTGCGTCTGTCTGCCTGTCTATCTATCCATCTCTCTGTTTGTCTATTGATCTGTCTGTCTGTCTACCTGTCTGTTCATCTATCTGTTTGTCTCTGTTTGTCTGTCTGTCTGTCTGTCTGTCTGTCTGTCTGTGAGTCTATCTTTCTCTCCCTGCTCATATGTGGAGATTAAATAATTATAGTGTGTGTTTTCTTTCTGATAGATCGACCAGGGGAAGGGAAAGAGAAGTAAGGAGGAGACAGTCCAGCAGAGCGAGAAGAGACCGAGACGCAGCTGCACTGTCCCAGTCCCACACTGTTGGCTGCCAGTGGTTTCCATGGGCCCGTGGACTGAAGGCCAGGTCCATTAGCCAGGACTCGTGCACCACCGCAGCAGCCACAGCAGGTTCCTCCACCCCTCCAGAGCAGTCTGTCCGGTCACCGTCCTCCTGCTCTCACCACGGTCAGCCCTCATGTCGGATCCTCAAGGAGGCGCAGAAGTACCAGATCTCCCGCCACGGGAGCTTCTGCTCAGAGGAGTCATATTTGAGTGAGAAAGGAGCGGCAGGAGGTGAGAGGACGTCCTGCTGCAAACACTCCAGTCTGCCTGGGGGGAGATACGACGAGACATTTTTTCTGGGCAATACACAGGAGATTTCCAGCACTGCCCTGTAAGTCCATTCATTTTATTTACTACGTCTATTTATTGATTTCATTGCCATAAAAAAAATCAACAAATTCACTGTCAAAACTTTGTGATGCTTACTAAGACTCACTTAATGTTTTGTCTTCTAAAGCTCACAGTGAGGATTGGTAGGTGGAGTTGTTATTCTTGCTTAAAACTGTAAATAATAGTCTTTTTTGTTGTACATGCATATTGTCTTTGAGACATTTGTTGGTGTTTGTGTTCTCAGGAGGCTGCAGCGTGTGCTGGAAGAGCTGGTGGTGACAGAGAGGGAGTACGTCCGCTCGCTGAGTTATATCTTGACTCACTACTTCCCCCTGCTGGACAGGCAAGACATTCCCCAAGATCTTAGAGGCAAGAGAGGCATCATCTTTGGAAACCTGGAGAAGCTGCATAACTTCCACAGTCACTACTTCCTGCCAGAGTTGGAGGAGTGTCAGAGGGAACCTGCCATGGTCGCCCGCTGCTTTCTGAGACATGTGAGTTCTTACATCCTGTTTAAATAGATGGTTGGACACTAGATGGCACTGTGTTCAAAAATAGGATTTTATTTTAGAGGTAAAATAATTTTTAAAAAATGCTCAGTGTTGAAAGTTGCAGATCTCAGACCTAAAGTTATATTTTTATCATTTAACAATTTATTTTTACTTTCATTTTTTTTGACAGAATGAAAGTTTTGGCCTGTACGCTCTGTACAGTAAGAACAAGCCTCAGTCAGACGCCCTCATCCTGCACCGTCGCCATGACATCTTCAAGGTTTGGATTCCAATTGGACTAAGTTAGACAATTCAATTTTGCTATTATTATCATTATTCAGAATTTGTCCTTTTGCCAACAGTGGCAAGAGGACAACTTCAGTTTCTCCCTTGACACTCTCTCTCCCCCGTTTGGGGTGAATCAGTTAGTAAAACTTGTCTTTCTTCCTCTCAGAGGAAGCAGCAGGAGCTGGGGGACATGATGGACCTCTCGTCCTACCTGCTGAGGCCCATCCAGAGGATCAGCAAGTACAGTCTCCTGTTGCAAGACATGTTGGCATTGGCTGGATCATACAGACCAAAAGACATGATCCAGGATCGTTTGCTCAGGCCGTCAGTGAGCACACAGAATGTGTGCGGTCCAGGTGTGTACGTACCTGATCTGACCAGCGGCGAGAGGGAGCGTGAGAGGGCCGAAATCCAGAGCGCTGCCGACCTGGTGCGGTTTCAGATGCGTCACGGCAACGACTTGCTCACCATGGACGCCATCAGGGACTGTGATGTAAGATGCAAGAATCTAAGTGAGAGCATTAATCGTCGGTGAGAGAACAACTGAGGTTTTGCTGAATTACGTTTCATTTTTCAGGTGAATTTGAAGGAGCAGGGTCAGCTGATTCGCCAGGACGAGTTCACAGTTTTCTTCAGGAAGAAGAAATGTATCCGACGCGTCTTTCTCTTTGAAGATCTAATCCTGTTCAGCAAGACCAAGAAGACTGATGTGGGCAATGATGTCTACGTTTACAAGCAGTCCTTCAAAGTAAGAGCCCAGAGGAGACCGACGTGGACTTGGAAGTGTGTTGTAGTCACATTGGGCTCACATTGTGACTCTTAACTCTGTGTTTTATCCCTCAGACCAGTGACATTGGCATGACTCATAACTCTGTCGTGGGCAGCCTGTGTTTTGAGATATGGTTCCGCAGAAGGAAGAGTGAGGACACCTACACTCTGAAGGCCACCAGCATGGAGGGGAAGAAAGCCTGGACCACTGACCTGGAGAGAATCCTTTGGGACCAGGCTTCACACAGTAGAGGTGATTGTCCTCATGTTACACTAATCTGCCAGATTACAACAATCAAAGATGACCATATATATATATATATTTTTTTTTCTCTGCAAGTTCAACATCAATTTTTATAATTTCCTAAAGATATTTCCCAAATGATGTCCTATAATTTCCCGAAGTATACTCCAGAAGGATTAATAAAGTTCTATCTATATGAAATATATTTAGAAATATATTTTTTAAGTACCAATGACCTCAGTCCTACCATTTGCAATTAAATATAAATATATTCAGTTTTGTTTGAACCAGATTAACAGAGTTTACGGTTGATATGCAGTAGTGTTCACCTGCAACTGATTTTTTATTTTTTTTTATCTTGTCTGTCTGGAGCAGTAATTGTGGGTAATCCAGAATCAAAGATATATAAAATCTTCATTTATGCTCTGGACATTGAATCTTTTATAAACGAAAATCATTTTTGAATCAGAAATCAATTTTAACTGAATCGTGATCCGAAATATCGATACTGAATCCTGAAATTTTCAGTATATATCTATTTTCTGTATCTAATAGATGGATAGATATCTTAAATCAATGAAGAAAACTTTATTTTCTTTAAAAGCACCTCACCACACTGTGATGTGAATTACAGAGCTGCGTATGCAGGAGAGGGTCTTTATGGGAATGGGCCGCAAACCTTTCATGGACATTCAGCCCAGTGATGCTGCGATCTGTGACCGAGCCGTCACCGGCGTTCTGCCTGGGAGAAGTAAGTAGATCAACATGCTTCGACTCCAGCTCAGCCACAATAAACAGCTTCACTAACACATCATCTGTCAGTGAATGGCTGTAGCTCAGATGTGTTTATATGGAGTGATGCACTGCAGCCCTGAGTCTGTTTGTCTGGAGCTTCAAACTCACAACAACAAGGTTGTCATGATGTAGAATCAAAACATTGATGAAACAAACTGTTCCACAAAGGGGCGCTGTGGCTGCAGGTTGTATTCCCAACCCAGCAGTAGCACACCTGAGTTGACATGTTTAATCAACTGCTCTCAGTCATCAGACAGCTGATTGGTCAAGCTATTCGTTCGTTACCCCACCGTCCCCACTCACTGCTCCCTGGGTGCTCAATACTGCCCCCTGTTCACTTTGGTGATGGGTTAAATACAGAGATGACATTTTCATTTGTGCGCTGGTGTGGATCACAATGTCACAATGACAAGGAGTTTTTTTTTTGTTAACTCTAAGTAGTGCGTGAGCTGTTTTACTAGTAAGGTGATCTTAGCTTTTTGATATATATTTCTTTTTGCGCTCTAATTGTTTTAGGTTGTATTTTGAAGTTATTTTGAGACGTTCATGAGACAGACACATTCTCAAAAACAGATTTGAGACAATTATTAGTATTAACCCTGCCATGCTCAGTGAAACTTAGTGACAACCTGGTAGTTGGTGGATTCTAACCCTTCAGAAGCCCGTCTGGTTCCTTAACAAATAGGCCACCACTGCCCCAGAAAATAAGGAAAATGAGATTACTGAGAGAAGAAGCAGTTATAGAAATGTTCCCAACATTAAAACATTGTAAAATGTGTCTTGATGGATCGTTATTCTCGCTGTAGTTTTTCCAATATGTGTTTTTTTACTGACACGTTGCACCTTGTATTTGTGCTGTAAACCTAACCTCATATAAGCTGTCAGTGTTACTGTGTGTCAGTCCTGCTTGTCTCCTCACAGCTCACTGACCCAGCGCATCCTTTTGTCATTGATCAAATCTATCTGTGTGTCGTCAGTCCCTGTGGCATGTTGTTCACACAGGAGCCTCGACTTTCCACGGCCGCACTCCATTGGCTCCGGAAGCACAGCCTCCACCACCCTGAGCCAATCGTCTTCCTCCTCTGGCAGGGGCTCACTGCCCCCTGCTGGTTATCCTGGGAATCTGTCACACGGAGTGGAACCAGGTCCTGCTCTCTGCTCATCACGTGACGCTTTGATGGACAATGAGCTCAACAGTCATCATCTTCATCATCATCTCCACGACAACTGTGAGCAGTGGAAAAGACTTCATCCTCTGAGTGAGTCGCAGCACAAACTTTGCAACTTTATTATTAAATCATTGACAATTGTTGAATATTTTATTGATATTTCATTGTTGACTGACTGATATCTGAACAGTTACCAACAAAAAAGATCATTAACTCTTGGGAAACGACAAATTCCTTGTGACCTCCTTTAGGATTTAGACCCTGTCTTTGGGAAACAACACTGTTTTTCATGTTGGTCCTGTGTTAGTTAACCTGATGTCGTTGTGATGGTGTTTTCGCTTCAGTTGACGCCAACACATCCTCATCAGAATGCATCAACCACAGCTGTCTGTCCACCATGGCTGTCGAGACCTTGGATGAGAACTCATCGTCTTCAGCTCCTCAGTTTCCCAAGTCAAGCCCACCGTTGTGTCGGACCCCCAGTTTGAGGAGACATGATTCGCCTGTGATTACCAGGAAAAAACTGGGCGTTGCACCTCAGCCTCCACATCTGGTCAAGGCTCAGGTAAGACGGAAGGTGCAAAATTGCAGTGATACCTTTGGCTTCACTATCAGAATTAATATTCTTCATTTTTTTTATCTTTTATAGCAGAGTGATGAAATGGTCATGTCAAAGTCCACAGAGGTTTAACCCTATGTGAGGTGAGGCACATGACTTAAGTTGAGGAGTCAGCTGACCAGCTCATCTGATCTACATCTACTTGATGTTATTGTCTGTGTCTAAATGTTTGTTTTCAGTTGCAGATTCTTGGTCATTTCAACTGATGAAGTCTGGTCACACGGGAACACAATGAGATTCATGACCAGACTGACACTTTGGTCAGTTTGGTCAGGTCATATGACTGGCATTTTTATACCAAATCACACAAGTGGGTTAAACACACTTCTTTTTTTTGGGCATATCAGTAAAACTGGAAATATTCCTAGATGAAGTTTTTTAACTTCTCGTCTCAACATGTCCACAAAGACCTTTCATAACCTTTAACAAAAATGGGATTAAACAGATGTTTTGGGACAGGAAACTACAAACAATGGTCAGAAATGAAATTCATTTAAAAAAGAAATAAATGGTCTTGAAAAATAGATGTTCAAGCACTATATAAACACCTTACTGGACAGCTGTCAATCACAGGAAATCAGCATTTATATGTCCTCTCAATGGAACTTCACTGAAATCACCATGTTTTGTTGGGGCCGTTGCTGGCCTTGTGGTTAAGGAAGTGGACAAGGGTCTGCAAGGCTCCTGGTTTGAATCCCCCTACCGTCAAGAGGTCCATTGAGCATGGCACTGTCCCCACTCACAGCTCAAAGCTGCCCACTGTTCACTTTGGGGATGGGTTGGAGGTCACAGAGGTCACATTTTGTTGTGTGCAGTGGTGTGAATCACAATGTCACAATGACAAGGAGTTTGTTTTCCTTTCCTTTATTTTTGTAGACCTTAAATTACTATCTGACTGAACTGTACCAGACGTAGGCAGTGGCTTCACTGGTGCTAAATCCAACAGATGTGCATCTACTGTCGCAGGAGCAATTTGACAACAATGGCAGGAAACTATGTAACATGAAATCATGACATATTTTGTGTGGTTTAATCTAATAGTAATAATTTTAATAATGCATTTATTTAATTTCATTTTGCATCATGTTTACCAGGCTCTCGGTTTGGAAAAAAAAGGGAAACCTGTATCTTCATGCTGCTACAACAGAATGATGTTGTTTCTGGCCATGAAATGCAGGTCATTATATAATTTTGCAAAAATATCCTGTAAAAGTGGTGTTAAACTTGGTGTTTGACAAGTGATGCAAACGAGACACAACTGTTTTTCGCCATCCTGACAATGCACAAGGGAGAAAGACTCTTATCTGTTTTTCCTGTCGACCTTGTGTCACTATAGATGTCAAGATGGAGAGATGATTGCATGAAAACTTAAAGGTTTTGTTTATATCTGGATTAAGCAATTTTAAGTAATTGTTTTTTTTTTATTTAAACATTGCTCACAGTGAGGAAAATGTTCCTTTCTTTCTTTATTTGGACAACTTGTCATTTCTACAGGTTTTACGACATATTATGTAATAAGTCAAAAAGCCCAGACAGTTCAGCTGCTTATACTTGAGGTCCAGTCATGATTGTCTTTTTACCCCGTGTTCCAAGTTCACATAAATATGACCAGGTCTTTATTGATCTCTCTGTAAACCACTGATTTTTTTTTTTTTATGTAAAGTGTGAAATCCATATTGTTGTTTTCTTATCATTTAATTTCTACTGGATTGTTGAATTATAATTAGTATTTATTTCAATGTGTGCCCTGTTGTTTCTTTACAGTTTATCAATGCTTTTTTCTTTCTCTTTTTTATTATTTTCATCTATTCTCTCTGTTTTTTTCTTTATTTCCTTCTTCCCTTCAACAGTTTTCTCTTCTCTATCTCTCTATTTCTTCAATAGTTTGTTTGCTTCTGCCAGTTATTCCTTACTTCTTTGTGATATTCAGTGTAATTTCCTGTATCGACTCCGTTATCTTTCAGACATGTGGTGCCAAATATCAAGACATTATTGCTTTATTGCTTTAGAGTTTTTTTCCCGCCTGTTATTCAGCTTGACTTTGTTGATTTAATTTCAGTTCAGCATCTTTTGAAAAGATGAACATTTCTTGTAACTGCAAACTAAGGAAGTCCACTCCGATGTGTTCGTTTGCACTTTTACTGACTTGTTTTTTAGTGATGTGAAAGTGAGTGAAGGTGGAAATACCTCTGCTGACTTGACAACAAAAAAGAAGAGGAAACTCTTCTCGGTGTTGGGTTTTGTTGTAAAAATTTTGAGCAGATTTGATTTGACCATTTAATGTTGAATCATAAAGTTTATTAATATATGATAAATAATTTATGAGAAAGAAACTGTTGTGTGTGATTTCTTTTTAAAGGTCCATTTTATACATATATTTCATTATATATTTTATATATATAAATATATATATTATGTATATGTATATATATAATATATTTGTGTGTGTGTATATGTGTGTATGTATATATGTATGTATGTATTTATGTGTGTGTGTATGTATGTGTATATATGTATATATATATATATATATATATATATACGTACAGTATGTGTTTTTATATCTGTGTATAATATATGCACACATATATATGTGTGTGTGTATAGGACATGGGATAAGCTCCTGTATTCATTCATTAATTGTCATCATCTTATCTGTTACTCAGTCTCATGGGCAGTAGTCTCCACGACTGCCACCCAAATCACACTTCTTGTGCCTGTGTCCTGTTGGTGGTGCTATGACTAGAGCACCTCAGTGGGAACCTGGCAGGGTTCGTGTTTTTAACTTGATACTGAATTGATATATTAAGCCAGGACTTTATCTTAATATTTAATTAAATCAATACCATAACAGATTATAAAGTTAAGAATAAAAATTGCAAATAATCAAATCATGACATGCAATGCCTGTGTTTTGCCACCGGAGGTGTTCCCTAAAAAGGTTTTTGGGATAAACAGTTGTATTTCAAATGTATGTTTTTGTCAGTAGCTCGTATACAGAATGCACAAACAACTAAATAGATAGAAATATCAGATATCAGCAAAATATCTGATTTCCCTGAAACCCAACTCTACCATCGCTCTATTGAGAGCACACCGCCCTGCTGGTAAGCAGAAGCTGTGCACTTCAGAAAAAAAATAATCAGTGCTCATTTTTAGAGATAAAATGGAAATGGGTTTTGTAAGTATGTGTGTCTGTCAAGCTTAAGTTGTAAAACTAAAATAGGGAAGTGATGACCAGACACCCAAATGGGGGTGTACCTCTCAGGTTTCATAGTCTACAAATACTCATGGACAAGGGCAGAAAACGTCTACCAACGAGTGCAGGCTGTAGCTGAGGTGTCAGAAAGAAAAATTTAATCAAGATAGAACGAACTTGTCTGCAGGTATGAGTGAAGGTAAGAAAAGGACTTTTTTAACACACACTGTTGCATGCATGGTTTGTCAGTTTTTGTTTCTCTCCACTCGACTGCTGACTGTGGAATATCAAGAGCACAAATGGTGATGGAAACCTGATATGTTCCACCGAAGACATGGAGATACACTTGATGATTTTTTTATTCATCGCATGTTGACATTTCAAGTTGCTATGAAGACTTATTTAAAGTCTCACTCTCCCAATTTTGTTCTTAGTTTAATCCAACATTTTTTTCCCAGTCCTGGACATTGAACATTGTGATCTGAACATCGAGACCAACAACCACAGCCATCACACACAGCTGAATGGAGTGGAGCGACTGATCGTCAGGAGGGGACAACCCTTCACCATCATCTTCCACCTTAAGCCTGACGCCAAAGGGTTTGACCATCGCCAAACAAATCTGACTCTGATCGCTGAAACTGGTTTGTTTCTCACCTTCCTTTGCCTTGTAGTATCTGTGCAACGAGTGTGATCCAATGTGTGTTTTTTGTGTTAATGTTTGCTTTGGTCATTTCCCCAGGACCTTCACCCAGAAAGGGATCAGGCACAAAGATTTCCTTCAGTGTTGGTGACTCCACGGTGGACACTGAATGGAGCGCTTCTGCCAAAAATGATCCCAGTGGAAAGACGGTGTCTGTGTGCATCAATTCGTCCCCTGAAAGTCCTATAGGACTTTATTCTTTGACCCTCGTCCAGGGAAACCAGGAGAGCAGATTGGGCCAGTTTGTCCTGCTCTTTAATGCTTGGTGTTCCAGTGAGTACTGCTGCAGTGAAATCCCAAAAAATCCTGGTATAGATCTGTTGTTGTTTTCAGACTACACAGTTATTGTCTTCTCTCCACCCATTCGTAGATGATGCTGTTTACATGCACAACGAAGAGAAGCGGAAAGAGTACGTCCTGGCCCAGACTGGACAGGTCTACAGGGGAACACACAAACGCATCAGTGGAAAACCCTGGAACTTTGCACAGGTTGCTGATCCTATACACTTCATGTCTTTTCCAGTTCCATTGTATGAAAACTTAGTGCAACTCATTACTCATAACCTCACTAGTGTTTGTCTTCTGAAGTTTGAACCAGGTATTCTGGATATATGCCTGAAGATTCTGGATGAAAATCCAATTTTTTTGTTAAATGCTGACAGAGACTGCTCTGAAAGGAAGGATCCAGTCCATGTGACCAGAGTGCTGAGCGCCATGGTAGGTGAACACGCAGTAGTCTCCAGAGATGCCTCACTGTCATCCTTCAGCAGCTTTTGAACCTTCTCTGTGCTCTGTTTTTTAACTACTGGAAGTGATTGTGACACAGAATGACAGCAGAAGAAAAAAGAGTTTAAACAGTCTGAGCAAATGGCAAATCAGAATTCCCTATAGCAGAAAAGCAGGAGCTCCTTTAACAGTGTTATAACTGTTTTTCTAGAATAATTTAGGGATGTCTAATACTATGTTTTTGCCCTAACCTGATATGCCAATATTGTCAAAATTAGTTGTAAAGCAGAACAATAATATATGCTGAAGAAGGGTAAGTGCCTGCTAAGTTGACCTGTTGAACCAGTTGTTTCGCAATTTCTTTCTGCTGTGATCTCCCCGGACTCAAAAGTTGTTTCTTTTTAACCCCTCTTGCCTCAGGTTGAAATACTTCTGAGCACCTTGTGAGATATATTTATTTATTGGCACAAACTTTTTTGTGATTTACAGACACAAATATTTTGCTTTCATCCCCTGATTTGCCATTTTGATTAAAAATTAGCTGCAATGCTGCCATCTAGTGACTAGAAGCTTCTTTAACATTGAAACGTTGAAACAATATATTTATTAGGGAGAAGTTGACGGGTGAGAGCGTTAACAGAGCATGTGTGTATGAGCGTAGAGAGAGTGTGGATTGTTGGTGGAGGTATGTCTGTTTCGAAAAAAAGTTCTTGGGAGGACTGAGGCTTCTGACTCGTCTGTTGCCAGGGGATTAAACTATTTTTAGAATGCAAAACATTTGGCAAAATTTAGGCATGTCATTACCAACTTTTCATTGTCAAATTGTCAAAAACCTGTAAAGATTTTTAGAGATATATAATGATATTTTTCTAATTTTGGGACAATAATATTGCCTTTGCCAGGGTAAGCAAAGATATTTATTCTAATTTCTCTGTCTGTGTCCACAGATCAACAGTAATGATGACAATGGGGTGCTGGTGGGAAATTGGGGAAAGGTAACAGATGGTGTTCGCCCCACAAAATGGATTGGCAGTGAGGATATTTTACGCCAGTGGGCAGAAAGTGGTCCAGTCCGCTATGGACAGTGTTGGGTATTTGCTGCTGTTGCATGCACAGGTTGGGACAACTGAGTAAAATACATCAGTCTGAAGACCTTAACTCCAAAGTCTTCATCATATGTTGACAGGTTTGAAGGTTGAAGTGAAGAATGATCTACTTTCTTCTCTTCTAGTGTCTAGAGCTCTGGGCATCCCATGTCGCGTGGTCACCAACTTTGGATCAGCTCACGACGTTGATGCCAACCTACTGATAGAAATGGTCTACAACACGGATGGTGAAAGGATTTCTCAGGGAGATTCAATATGGTCAGTGTGTAGATAAGATGGAAGCTTCAAAACTGAGGTCTTTACTGACATTACTGCTCCAAATAACTTATAAATGATCACAATTTTCCCATAATTTTCCAGGAATTTCCACGTTTGGGTGGAAAGCTGGATGACCCGTCCAGACCTGGGCATGAAGTATGATGGTTGGCAGATCAGTGACCCCACACCACAGGAAACAAGCGATGGTAATAAAAACCATTTGAACCATTTAGTGTTGCAGAGATAAAGTCAACTGTGTGACTGGTAACCACTGCAGCTGGTCAGATCATGTGACCAGGTCAGCAGATGAAGAAGCCAAGACATGATGACATGTGGTTAATAAATAGTGCAGTAAATACATTTTGGGTTTTTTTTATTTTTTTACTTAAATTTTAGGTAGGAGACAAAGAGGAGATTGATGGTTGCAGTCAGGGATGAAATGGAGGTAGTTGGAGTCAGAGTAGAAGATGGAGAGGACAGGTGGAGATGGAAAAGGACGATTCTCTCTGGCAACAAAAAGGAAAAGAAGACCTGTTTATATTATAAGTAGATAATACAGATAATAAGGTACTTTGAGGATATTTAAGTTATTAAGTTATAACGATAATAGAAGTGCTATTTTTGTTTATTTATCAACAAAATGTTTTATTTATTTTTACTACCTATAATAAAGGCTACTTATTCTCAGGTGTTTTCTGCTGTGGACCAGCCTCACTGACCGCCACCAAGGAAGGAGAACTGACCACACCGTATGACACTCCATTTATTTTTGCTGAGGTCAGTTTTTATAAGACATTTGATTTAAACATACGGATCGTATATATTTTTATGATTTATGATCCAACCATTTATATCAAAAAGGTCAATGCAGATGTGGTGAAAAAGCTGGAGCTGTCCACAGGGAAGATTCTCACCATCAGCGAGTCCACATCATCAGTTGGACGTTGTATCAGCACCAAAGCTTTGGGCTCAGACGAAAGACGTGACATCACATATAAGTACAAGTATCCAGAAGGTAACAAAGCACCGTGTTGTGCATGTTTTTGAACGATTTCATAAGATACTGTATTTTCTATTCTGATGATTTTCAGGTTCAGAAGAGGAAAGGCAGGTGTACGAGAAGGCCCAGCACCACAACAAGCTACAGAAGAGAGGAGAGAAACCTGGAATCAACCTCAAAGTATTTCCCATCAGTCCATCCTTTATCATAACAACTGTTATAGTTGAATATAAAGTTGATGTACTAAAGTTGCATTACTACAGATGCATTATTTGCCTTGAGGATGTTGACGGAGAAGTACAAAGAGGGTCAGAAGGAGCTGCATTGTGCTTTTGTAGATTTAGAGAAGACAGGATGCCAAGGAAGGAATGGTGGCTTTGTCCGAGCAAGTCAGGGTGGCAGAGAAGTATGTTCAATTGGTGTAGTATATGTATGAGAACAGTACAACAGTGGTGAGGTGGGCTGTTGGAAGGACAGAAGACTTTAAGGTGAAGGTGGAACATCAAGGATCTGCCCTGAGCCCCATTTTGTTTGCTTTAGTGATGGACAGATTGACAGATGAGGTCAGACAGAAGTCTTTAGGAGACAAGGATGAACAAGGAGATTTGGGTCATTAGAGAGACAACACGGACAGGAAAGTTAGGAGAAAAACCTAAAGAAAGCAGATTGAGATGGTTTGGACATGTTCAGAGGAGGGACAGTGGATACATTGGTAGAAGAATGATCCTAGAGATGGAGCTACCAGGTAGGAGACAAAGGAGATTGATGAATGCAGTGAGGGAAGACATGGAGGTAGTTGGAGTTAAAGTAGAAGATACAGAGGACAGGGGGGAGATGGAACATGTTGACTTGCTGTGGCAACCCTTGAAAAAGGGGCGAGCTGAAATGAGAAGAAGACACAGACATTTTGGCTGGACAAATTAATCAGCAGCTGAAAATGTCAACAGTGACAGACAGCAGGTGCAGTACTGCATACTGGCAGCCTGGCAAATAAATGTTTATTTTACTGAATGCTTTTATGTCTCTAAATAGACAGGACTTCAGTCTGAAGCCTGATAACCCAGAGTGAGACAAGATGACCACAGACCAATGTGACAGTTATTTTAATAACAGCAGAAAGTATCTTCTCCATCTGATATATTTAGTGTTGTTACTTTAATTATTGTAAACAATTAATGTAGAACACATTTACAGAGTTCCTGATGGTAATGCAATTTTTTTCCCCTATTTTGACAGATCTTTCCTTAAATAACTGTTTAACTAATGGTGAACAGGGAGGGAATTCTCTACTGTACCACCGGAGAACCACTGACAATTGACACTTATTGTCTTTTGTGTATATATTTATTTTTAGATCAAGCTTACTGACAACATGATCATGGGTTCAGACTTCGACGTCTACGCGCTCCTCAAAAATAACCACATGGAGGCCAAAACCTGCAATGTCAGCATATTCGCCAAAGCTGTGCAGTATAATCGGACACAAGGAGATCCCTGTGGACACGCTTCAGGCAAACTGGAGGTGCCGCCTGGAGAAGGTTTGGTCCTAGAGAAACCTCTCTGTGTTAATTTACATTTTCATTAAAATAGTCTATATTAGGCTTTGGAACATTTTTCACTTTTGGGCCACAAGTAGTCCACAAATTGGGACCTGGGACCAAGTTAATGGAAGACATGCATAAATTAATAAAATGCCTTTTGCATTTTTCATGTTGTTTATTGAAAACATGTGGGTATTGTAGAAAAAACCTGAAATCCCAATACAAACCGATTATATAATTTGGAGAAGATTGGCGGGCCGTTCATCTAAATACTCCGGCCTGCCTTCACCCCCCGGGCCTTACTTTTCCCGTGCCTGGTCTATACAGACGAGATCATGTCATTGAACTGTGTTTTTACGCTGGTCCAAAATGAGGAATATTGTATATAACTTAACCTATAGTCAAATCCCTATGTCTGGTTACATGTCAAAAATGCAGAGAGACGCCTTCCCCTCAGACTGATGTATGACGGCTATGGTGCAGTCATCACATCAGACCTGATGATCCTGGTGAGTAGCGTCGCTTTTGATGAATCATCCAACTACTACAAGGCGGAAAAGATCATCGTGCTGGACGAGCCCGACATAGAGATCAAGGTATGACTGATCGATGACGGTCATGTTTGTATCACATGTTTGTAAAGCTGGGAGCTGGTCAGTCCTACGTCCTGTTTATGGTTCTGGAGCCCAACAATATAACATGTCACTCTGTATCTGTAGCTGATGGGACAGGCCAGACTGCAGGAGCCAGTGACTGTAGAGTTGAGCTTGAAAAATCCTTTACCGGAGCCACTGCAGAACTGCAGCTACACTTTAGGGGGCATCGGCCTTACACAAGGGACCAAATCAGTGAGGTATGTCCAGAAAAATTGTGTTCATTTTATCAGTTCCAGCATGTCAATGCAATATTGCAGTAAAACTTGCACATAACTGTTACCTTTATTAATATTTTTGTGTAGCATTGGAACTGTGGGTGCACAAGAAGAGGCTAAAGCCAGTGTTGTGTTGAGGCCCAGCCTGGTTGGCTCCACCATGCTGCTGGTGAATTTTGACAGTGATAAACTGTCGAACATTATGGGTTTTACCAATGTTGAAGTGAATGACTGAGTTCAGCTGTTTGTCAGACTGTGAGAATAATAATATTTTGTGCAAGGTTGAGAACGAGAGGCAAACTTTTCATTCATTTTGCATTAATTTCTTGATTGCATTTGTCATTTTAAACTTAAATACCTACATTGCATCCAAATGCTTCTGCTGAGCAAATACAAATCTATATGTCATGGAATGTAATAGTAAGTTGTGGTAATTATTTTTCATATAGATTTAAAATAATTTAATTTAATTTAATTTAATTTAATTTAATTTAATTTAATTTAATTTAATTTAATTTAATTTAATTTAATTTAATTTCTGGATGAACACCACCATCTAGTGGAATGTGAAGGTAATTTTCCTGATGACGTAACTGTTTTCCTTCTGTCTTGATCATGGTATTCACCTCTATGGTTTTCATACTAAAAGTCCATAATAAAAACCTAAAACAGTTTTATGTATAATTGAGCATTTTCTAAATATTTCCCTAACAGAAAGTGAGTCTGTGGGAAGCAGAATTTAAAAGCCATCATATGGATCTGTATGACTGTAGTGTGAGGCTGAAGGACGTAACTTTATTATTTTCAGTCAAGACAACAGTGTTTATAACTTTTATGGTTCTTTTGTGGCTTCATCGCTAAATGAATAATGCATAACACACTATCATTTTAATAAATGAATTTGTCGCTTTATTTTATTAAAAGAGACCAATAAAAAATCCAGGCCAATCAACATATAGACAACATAGTTTAAGCCTACAGTACAGATTAGTAAAAAGTATAAAACAGTATAAAAATATAAAAATAGGGCAGATTTATTTCTGAGCTACGACAAAGTCTGACAAAGGCATCTCATGTGAGACATTCAAGGGCTCAATTTAAATGAAGTTCAATTAAGAAATCATCTATATTCACAAAGAACTCTCTGAATCTATTCTATCTGTACCCATGATTTGTACACTTTTATCACTATAGTTTTAGAAATAAAGAAAAATGTGTGATGAAAAAATAAATTAAAATATAAAGAAAAAAAAACACTTCTTCAATTTACACAAATGAGGTAGTTTTAAGTTTGAGGCAATTACGTTTTTTTTTGTATGAAAAGGCTAAAAGTCTTAATCTCATTGCACCTTAATAGAAATGGAATAAAAAGATATTTAGGTGACAAAACAAAGTGCTTGTTTGAATGACATCCTGGCTGCTGCGATGGTAGAACTTCATATGGGACCTTCACAGCTCCACATTTCATCAACAGTCTTTCGGTTCAGCTTTGGATCAGTGCAGAAATGCAGATGGTCGTGATACACTCTATAGAGGCCAGATCAGCGATGTAGAAAAATGCAAACATTCTGCAGACAGAGGAGATCATTCAGACAAATGGTTTTAAAAGCTCTATTATATTTAAAACACTCCTATTAAAGTGATACAAGGTAAAGTCTGACAATCTAACATTTACAACGGTAGCACACAGGGCATTTTCTGGGGCTAATAACCAGGATGAGGCCCTTTATATGGTGAACTAACACATCATCACACAGAGACGTCCAAGAACAAATCTATGACTCGCTACAGCTTAAAGTGAATTGGCATAATGTATGGTCTGGTGTTGTTCTCTGGTTTCACATGTTTTAAAATCCAGAAACCGCAGCGACCCAAGTCAATAGTGATGATAAGTAAATCACAAAATAAAGGTGTAATTGACCAGTATTAAATCCAATCGCATCTTTATTTTTCCCCCTACTTCCAACAGAGTTCCTCTGAATTATTTTTTTACACTTGTAATATAGCATTACTTGCAAGTGGTTCTTCCTCTCCAACAGCTGACTAGCACTCTACATATAAGTTTGTTCAGGCATCTAGTCAGGCATCTTTTCCTTAGTAATTCTGTCACATTTTAGTGACTTCATCAGCCACCTGAGACCCACCCAGTGGAGAGGCCCAGGGGCTGCAGCCCCTTTAACCCATTCTGTTAATCTGGCCTTGGACCCACGCTCACCTATGAGTGAACATTCTCCTGATGAGCAGAGGTGACGTGCTGGTGACTGGGGCTCTTGTCTGACTGGACAGCAGCACCATGAGAGCACTCTTTCTGTGGACACTCCCGTGAGCCTCTGGAGGGGTCCGGGCCCATGTTCACAAACCTGTGAGGAAAATGCAGAGAGGTGTGAAACAACATTGTTATTTTTAATTTTTTGGTAAAGTTGTTGTAGGTTTGGATTTGGAAACCTTCTCTGTTGGCTTGTTTGTCTATGTCTTATTATTAATATTAACAGTTCATTGATACTGGCTTGTTTTTTTCACTGCAAAATGTCAGTGGACGTATCCTAAGGTGTGAAGGTTGAATTCCGAACCTGACCCTTTAACACCAGTGCTTCCTGGTAGCATGAATGTGTTGCCCACTATTTTCTTCACAACCCTATGGTCAGAGTGTCACCAGCTCAGTGTTACAATGTCTGTATTTAACCCTTACTATTTGCCCTCTTATCCCTTACTGAAAATACACATATACATCATTAAATCAAAATTCATAAACAAAATACTATAGAAATAATTTCCTAGTCAGTGCTTGTGAATCACTTTGACCTTTTGGATGTTTGTGCTGCTCCCGTTCGTGGTGAGTTCTCTTCTGCTGTAGCTGTGGTCGATGAGGTGAGATGGCATCTCACATATCTGCAACAAACCCTCAGTTTAGAAGGAAGCTCACTTTGATTCTTACTAACGTTTACTGCACATTTAATGTCTTATTATTGTGCGATGGTTTGATATCAATATGGTGTTCTGAAAATAAAGCTCACTGGGAGTTGTTTCATTAATATTTGAGAAAATGTA
>JAFBJS010004023.1:15531-32848 GCA_016785265.1 Paraplagusia blochii | reverse complement strand
AACCTTCCTGTCTGTGTTGTCCCTCTAATCACCTCATTCCTGATCCTGTCCATCCTTGTCTCTCCTAAAGAGAACCTCAGCATCTTCAACTCCTCCACCTCCAGCTCTCTCTCCTGTCTTCTGCCTATTCCTACTGTCTCTCATCCATCCCTCATGTCTGGTCTCACCACCGTCCTGTAAACCTTTTCTCCAGCTGTTCCATCCTGACTCCACTCTATTCTTCTCCTCAGCCTCTTCCACAGTCTCCACTGCTCTGAACAGTTGATCCTAACTATCTAAACTCCTCCACCTTCTCCACCTCTGCTCCTTGTAACTTCTCCATTCCACTCTGTCTTGCTGGACACAGACTGAATGCGTCAAATATCCAAAGCAACAAAAGACCCCTCAAGAACCACTTCATTGACTTATCATGAATTTAAGCAAAATCTAAACTAAATTAATTTTCCTTCAGGCCTGTTGGAATATACAAGTGAAAAAAAAACATATATATTTTTTTTTTGAAAAAAAGAGATGAATGTAAAGTCAATCCGTCAAGGTCTTTCCAAAGAAACACAAAAACCCTCTGTTGACTGCAAAATAATAACCAAAACAAACAGCGTTGCATATTTTACCCTGGGAGATTTATGCTGTTTGTTTGTGTGATTTGCTGTTGGTTTTGATCCGCTGTAGTGTTTCTGTGCCTGTAAATTCACACTTCACGGTCTCTACACTGTCTGTTCTCTCACTTTCCTCTTTGCATTATTCAGCTCAACTTGACCGAAAAGAAACATGGCTCCTCGCTTTCATTTTTCTCTTGATTGTATTTTCTCTGCTGTCACCAGGGGGGAACTTTTTGTCTTTATCAGCAGCCAGTGCTGCTGGGATGAAGTTGCTAAGGACAAATCTAGCAAAAACTAAAGTTTGCTCGTATTCATCTAAACCAGGGGTTTTCAAAGTGTGGGGCGGGCCCCCCTGGGGGGGCACAGTGCGATGCTGAGGGGGGCGCCTGTGACCCTGGGGAACATGTTTTGTTTTTCCGCCGTATGACAATAAAGTGTAATTGCACATCCTTGTAAGTTGAACTATATATTTTTTTTTTTGTTTCTTTATGTTAACAAGGATACAATGTTGCGCAGAGGTGTAGCTACAACTATTTTATAGACAAATGCTGTTATTTATAGTTGCGGCAGAAAATGGGTGGTGGGGTGGAGGTGGGTGGGGCGTAACATAAAAAGATTGGGAAGCACTGATCCCAAATTATATTGACCAACCCATATTATTGGCCTGATATAAGTATAATTATGATATTTAAGGGTAAGATCAATAATGGCATTTTTTTTCTCTAAAAATTTAAATCAGATATATATCATACGTTTTTGCCGAAATCACACGTAGGATTCTGAGACCCTTAACTCGGCAGGGCGGCATATTATTATGACGCCCAGTGGTTAAGGAAACGGACTTGGGTCCTCAAGGCCCCCAGGTTCAAATCCCCCTACTGCCAAGTTACCGCTGAGGTGCCCACTGCATGGTATCGTCCCCACACACTGCTCCTCGTCCCTACACAGTGCCCCCTGCTCACGATGGTGAAGGGTAAAATGCAGAGGCATATTTTTTTTGAGTTTTATAAAAAAAAAAAATAAATCGGTCGATATCGATATCAGAAAATTAAGTCCTTTGACAAAGGTGATAAGACATTGCTAAAAGCTCAAAATCTACACGCGGCAATAGAAAAATAGTGTCATGTGATCACAAGGGACCTAATTCTATATATTCTAAATATTCATATTCTAAATATTTTGGTGAAATAAATAAATTGGGTTTTAGATTATTTTTAAGAGTGAAATCGATCAAGACACAAGTCAATAAACTAGAGATTTTTTAAAGGTCATATATCTTAGTTCATGTGAACCCAGCATGGACCAACTAGATGTCCAATTTTAGGACCAATTCTACACAGTTAATGATAAATAAGAAAATTAACTGCTACATTCACGTTGATAATACCACCTGCTGCGGTTCCTGCTGGTTTGACTATTAGCATCTTATATCATCAACTCATGAGCTTCAGAGGAAGAAGGATCTCACCTGGATGTCATCAGACGTCAATTGTCCCTTCATGTCACAGTTCTTCTTTTTGGGCGGAGGAGGGGCCGGTTTGTGGGCGGGTGGCAGGTCTGTCCTGTTAGGAGAGTGAAAAAGACACCGTGACACTCAGAACGGTGAGGGACGACCGTCCGTTTTCTGCCTCACCGTCCACAGCACTGTAATGAGAAATCCTGCCTGCACTTGCCTTTTTTCACTCTTTCCTTGGATTTTGATAGATCTGCTGTTGGTGGCTTTGTTGCGATGGCTGCCATTCCCCCTGCCCTTTCAAAGGCTCTCGCTGGAGAGACACTGTGCTAATGAGAGCAGGCAGTAATTGGACACTGAGGTGGGGAGGTGGGGATGGAGTGGGTAGAGGAGGAGTGGGGGGCAGGGAGAAGGGCATGTGTGAGTCAAGTCCTCAGGGTGGATGCACCCTCATCATCCAGAGTGCCCTGGGACAAACACTCTGGCCTGGTGTGCAGTGACTGTTTGTTTGACATGTCCTTCTGAACAGAGACCGGTGAGTTCACCAGACAGGTCCTGCTCTCAGCCTGTCTTTCTTCAGCCGGCACATACGCAGCAATCTCTTACATATCGCACCTAATACCTTCCGAGACTCAGCACGGCTTCATTTTGGGCCCAGAGGAAACATCTCTGGGCCCGTTGGTGTGGAATTCTAAGGTTTACATTTTGTAAAGTTCGAATCCCAGGTAGAAGAAAGAAATTTCTATTTTTGTCATTGTGACGTTGTGAGTCACACCACAGCGCACAACAAAATTTGGCCTCTGCATTTAACCCATCATCAAAGTGAGCAGCTAATGAGTGTTAAGGGACGATAGCATGCTCAGAGCATCTCAGTGGTAACTTGGCGGTAGTGGGATTCAAACCGGGGATCTTGCAGACCCTAGTCCACTTCCTTAACCACTAGGCCACTGCCCTGCGTAGAGAGGTAGAGAGGTAGGCTCCTTTCGTCGGCTCACCACCAGCAAGAAGGCTCACAAGTGTTGGTTAGCAACAGTGCTGGACCCGTGACACAGTGACGGAATTGAATGAATGGATGGATATACTGTATTTCCCCTTTACAAACCTCCCCTACACTGTTATTAACCCTAACCCTACACTGAACTACCCTTTCCCACACAACCGTATGACGGTAGATTCAAAATATAAGACGGATAATGTACATAGCTGACCGTTAACACCATGGGGGTGTTGGCGAGGCAGTTGCCCTGGTCTCAGGTGAAGATATTGCTTCCTTTTTTTTTCTTTATATAACAATGGAACGGCAATCAAGGGGACGTGTAATTTACAAAAACAAAAGGTTCCAGACAATTCAAGTACACACCACAGGTAAGAACAGAACAAGTTGTTGAAGGAGGGAGAAGAGTGGGATGAGAGGTGCTCACTGGTCAGGTCAGACAGGCATTGGATGGATGGATGGATGGATGGATGGATGGATGGATGGATGGATAGATAGATGGATGGATAGATAGATAGATAGATGGATAGATAGATAGATCCACAATGCGGAAAGAAGATGCGAGATGAACCCCCCAAAAAATCTTTTGATATCTGCCCTAGGGTTGCTACTAAGCCTTTGGGAATCAGTGGTTTAGGAAACATCTCGTCACTAGACATAAAAGCACAAATATCAGCAACAATGATGACAGAGCAATAGGTGCAATGACCAGACAAGAAGTTTGGAGATGCTACGATGTTAGCATGAGGAACCGAAGAGCATGTTGAATGCTGCCTTCAACTTACCCAAGGTTAACAAACCTAACAGAAGTTTATTTTCTGCTATATTTTGCAAAGTCCTGCAATACAAGTGACCTCTCTATACAGAGGGAATATTGTATCTAATAATCCCAGTACTTAACCACTTAGTCCGACTTTCTGATGACACCTCAGGAGAAGACCAAGGCCATGAGTCATGGATGGATGGATGGATGGATGGGTGGGTGGGTGGATGGATGGATGGATGGATGGATAGATAGATGGATAGATGGATAGATCCACAATGCGGAAAGAAGATGCGAGATGAACCCCCCAAAAAATCTTTTGATATCTGCCCTAGGGTTGCTACCAAGCCTTTGGGAATCAGTGGTTTTCTGCTATATTTTGCAAAGTCCTGCAATACAAGTGACCTCTCTATACAGAGGGAATATTGTATCTAATAATCCCAGTACTTAACCACTTAGTCCGACTTTCTGATGACACCTCAGGAGAAGACCAAGGCCATGAGTCCGTGAGACCACCATAAAAAAGGATGGATTTACTTCAAACGGTAAAGAAGCTATTGATGCTACATCACCACAACAAAATCTTAATCATTTCTAAAAGTCGGACAAGTCCCATCCTGATGTTAATTGTTGACAAAACATGGAGTTTTGAGCAAAAACATCCGTCCGCTAATTGTCCCTTAAATCTTCTTCCCTTAATGGTGTCCACAGTCGATATCATCTGCCACATTCTGACGCGATATCAGCAGCGAGCAAAGATAATGAAGTGGATCACAGACACTGAGCTGTGTACCTACACGCATTATCTCTTGCTCTTCCCGCCTCCAATTTACGTCCTTATTGAATAACATGACCTTTCCGCAAGGCCAACTTGGCGTTTTAATGTGCAGGAAATTTGTGCATGAGTGCACCTCTTAACTCTTTCTTTCACGCTCATTATTTCCACTCCGTATCACCTTGTCTCCAGACAGGGACGCGGTGCTACTGCCAGATTCAAGTGCCACCCTGTTCCGCCTGCAGCAGCTGAGGAGGCACGGTAAAAAAAAAAAAAAAATCATGCACGGTTTTCACTTTCACTGCTACATCAACAACAATTCTTTTCAGTGGCAACGGCCTTCATAGCATCCATTTAATCCGAGATGGGAAATTGAGGGCGCTCTGGACTTACGACATCCGCAGTAAGTGCAGGAAGCACGCGATTTTCCAAAGGAATAGAATAAAAATGAATATAATCTTTATATTATACTATATTTCCAACAACTGGTTGGTTACTTATGTAAGGTCAATTATGTTTATGGTTTCTAGATGCATAGTTCTTTGGCCTTGAGTACCTGGCATACAAGAGAATCACATCTCCTTCAGATTCCTGATACATAAATGTATATACACCCTGTGGATTTATTACTTTGAAACTAGCTAAGTTGCACAAAATGAGGAGTGGTTGTCTTGAGGAGTAGAACTACTAGAGTTCCCTCTGACATCAACCAGAAACTTATGAAGTTTCTCAGTTGAGAAAAGAAACGTCTTTCAACTCCAAGAATTAGTCCAGTTGCTGACAACTAAACTTTTTGGAGATTATTCTGCCCTAGTGATGGCCTTGTGGCTAACATCCCGTAGGTTCAACACCCACAGAGAGGCTCATGTTATGGCGCAATGTGATTTGGGTGGTGCACACTGCCCGTGCAACCCCGCAACGGACAAGCGGATGAAGATGAATGAATAAATTCTGCCCCTACAATAGGTTGCTAACAGATTCCACAAGAAATATCTGAGACGCTAGTTCTTAGCTTAATTTTTTTACTTTACAATAAAAGTAAAGGTATCAAAGAAATAAGACGCCAAAAGACCTTACATACAAACACATTGTGTTTCCATTGAAAATAAATGCATAAGCTTGACACGGATGTTTATGATACATCCCATTCATATGCTAGCAGCTAGCATTACAGGTTTGCTTTGACTCATTTACAAAATTTTAAACATTATTATTCCAAACATGGCAAATGCTTTCTGATCATAGAGCAGAGTAAATAGTATAATTTCTGACAATCTGACAAAGAACTTCGGGATGAAAATACCACCCGGACGGACAGCAGGCAATTTGTAAAATATCTACTTTACGTCTAACGTCAGGTTGTAAAAAGCAGGAGGTGAGTTTACGACTGACGACCGCTGACTGACACAATCGTCTAAAAGGTTTACAAGAACAAGGTAGCTGAGGACAAAAAAATAAATGTAACAAGTTTTTTTTTACCTACGATGAAATAGGTCTACATATATATAAATTATCTGTGATGTATGGTCCATCCAGGTCATGGTCAGGGTTAAAGGGTTTTGTTTGACAACTGGACACTTCAAATATATTTTCTCATTATTCTATTTGACAGAAATCCCCCTATTTGCGTGGAACCAAAGAAAAGAAGCAGAACCGTTCTCCTTTTGTGACGCACGGGTTTCAGTGGCGAATATAGTTGCGTATGTACAGTAATTATGTTCGGCAGCAACATAGAATGACTGACTGGATACAGTGTATTGAATGTTTCAGGGTTTTTTTCATAGCACAAATACTGTACAGAGTGTAGCTCTGTAAGAGAATGTCTGACTGCTGTGTATCTTCTTTAAATGAAGGCTGAAGGTCTAGATGCTGTATATGAGGCTACCTTGGAGCATGTACATTGAATAATATATATATATATATATATATGGACAGATTTTTTTTTCTTTTGTAATTACGATGTTACTCAGTGTACAGCACATTTCCAGGTGAAATGCTTCAGATCAGGCACTCTATTTGGTATTTTATTTTTTTTATTTTTTTTATTTTTTGTATCATGAACATACAGTTTATCTAAATGCACTTGGTTGCAAGGCAAGTGTAATGTACTTTTGGAAAATTCAACTGCCAAACCTCTCAACTCTGATTATTGTCACTTTCGATTTCAAAATCAAAGTTTTTATAAGTAAAAATTTGATTTATTTATAGAATTTTTATTAATCCTTTGGGATATACTTCAGGAAATGATGCATTTAACCCATCGCCGTAGTGAACAGGGGGCAGCCAGCCCGGGGTGTAGAGTCCGACGGTTGGGGGATTCAAACCACCCTCCGTGTGGACCCAAGTCCATTTCCCTAACCACTAGGCCACCAACTGCCCCGAATATTTCATATCACCGACTTGCTTCCCTACCATGTTGAAGCAAGAATGAAAACTCCTCATTTTGACGTTTGGATTCACATCACTGCGCACAACGAAATCTGATGTGATGGACCTCAGTAACCTGGCAACTGGTGGATTCAAACCAGAAACCTTCTCCTTGTCATGTATTTATGATAAATAACAATAAAATTCAGAACTTCTAATGTTTAATGTTATTAATATGAAAGTGTTCTTCGTGGGACCGGGACGATTGATATATATCTTAAAGAAAAACAAACAACAAACAAAAAAAAAAAAGCTTTGCTTCATTTATGTGCAATATTGTGTCCTTAATGAGTGAAGATAATTGCACACTCTGGTAATTGTATAGATCTGTAATCACAGTAACGTTACGTTTCTCTGTGCTCCTAATGATATGGTGAAATATTATGGAACAGATTGTAAAGCTGCAGTGTGTAATTTGTGTCATCTGCCTGAAAAACTCTAATTACCCAGAGTGCTGTCTGCTCACCGACATGTTTGCCTACAGGTGTCTTCTCACCCCCCCCTTTTTCTCCTCTACTGTCCATTTACAACATGATGGTAATCATAAGTTACACGCAATAACCAGTTGGAGGCGCCGTGGCTCAGTCAGCGTCTTTGTTTTTGTTGTGTAACTCCAGCGTTCACCTCCTGGGCTCAGATCAAATCTCTGTTAGCCCCCTTCAGGAGGAGCTGGAGTGGTGCAGTGTGATTTGGGTGGCGGTTGTGGAGACTGCTGCCATCTGGACCCATTAACGGATGAGCTAAGCTAGCTCGAGGTCGGGATGTGATTCGTCCACGCCAGGTTCAAATCCACCAGCTGACAGGTTGCCACTGAGGTTCTAAGAGTATAGCACCAACCGACCCACGTAACTTACAGTGGGCTCACCACCAACGGTATGGTGCAGTGTGATTTGGGTGCCAAGTATGGAGACTGCTGCCCCCCTGTGACCGATAGCAGATTAAAATTCAGATTCTCAAACTCAGATTCTAATCAAACTGCCAAATTTTAGGTCGCAAATTCGCTAATTCAACCTGTTTTCTTTTTCAATCCTTCTTAAAGTTGTGGCAGGATTTAAGAAAGCGGTGAATTATTGAAATAAATTACAACTTTCCACAGTCGCCTGTGTGAAAAGTGAAATATTTAATAAATCCAACATTTTAAATGTCACTGAGGAGAAAGAGTTTCTTTACAAAGTCAGATTTTATGAAATGCTGTTATACTGTTTTTTGATTAGACACCAATCCACACCTGGTGAACATAATATTAAGTTATAACCTACTGAGACCTGAAGGTGGAGGATGGAGGCTGAAAATCCTAATCCAGTTTTTCATGTAATAAAATTTTAAAAAACATAAAACAACATAGCAATTTTTTTTCGAAAGATAGGTTTAAAAAATGCGATACTAAGGAACGGCAACGTAGAGAGGGAACACGGTATAACACGGTATACTGTATATAGCCTAAGGTAAAGGATGCTGGGTCCATAAGGTTTCAGATTAAAATCCACCAGCTTGTCCAGTTGGTGGCGCAGTGTGATTTGGGTGGCAATCGTGAGGACTGCTGCCCCCTAGGACTGAACAACAGATAGGATATGAAGCTAGATGAATGATTCATGTTGACAGTCACATTGGCTCAGAGGCAACGTCTCTGTCATTGGTGTGAAACTCTAAAGTTCACTTCCCGGACAGCTTCAAATCCCGCCAAGAGTGGTTGATGCCTTCCAGGGGGCTTTCATCCTCAAGAGGGGCTGGTAGGGTGCGATGTGATTTGGGTGGCAGTTATGGAGACTGCTGCACCTGCAACCCGGTAACGGATAAGAGAATGAAGATGAATGAATGATTCATGTTGACAGTCGCATTGGCTCAGAGGCAACGTCTCTGTCATTGGTGTGAAACCTCACGGTTCACTTCCTGGGCAGCTTCAAATCCCGCCAAGGGTGGTTGATGTCTCCAGGGGGCTTTCATCCTCTAGAGGGGCTGGTAGGGTGCGATGTGATTTGAATTGCATTTATGGAGATTGCTGCACCTGACAGTCACATTGGCTCAGAGGCAACGTCTCTATCAACTTCAGGGTTCACTTCTGGGCAGCTTCAAATTCCGCTAAGGGTGGTTGGTGCCTTCTAGTGGCCTCTCAGGGGGTCGGTATGGTGCAACGTGATTTGGGTGGCAGTCAGGAAGACTGCTGTCCCCCCGATCCAGTTATACAGGTAAAAATGGATGGACGATTCATGTTGAAGTGAATCTGCTTCCTCCATTAGTGCTAACTGTTACTAAAATTCCCCATGAACGTCTGGCAGAGCTAGCGCTTACAGTCACGACATTCATCTCTCACCCCCTTTCGTGCATCCTTCCTCTGATGCCGACAGCATGGGGGTGCTGCCTATTATGAGAGCCACACACTAATGAAAGCCGACAAGAACCACAGGCCCGCGGGGAGCAGAAAGCACTGGACGGAGAACCATAAGATACACCCAAGTCTGCGGCGTTTCCTCCTCAGACATCCACCTTGAAGACCTTGCTATTCCCTGCTCGGTTGGCTACAAAAGGATCAGGGCAGCTTAAGGGGAGATTTAAGGGGGATAGCGAGGAGAAAACATAACTAATCCCCAAACTGAGGGGAGTAATCTCTGACGGAAGATTTACAGCAAAGCAAATGATTCTGACAATGTTTTTACCAAAAAGATACTGGTTATTTTTATAGTTTAAAACTTTAAGCTGCATATAATCACAGTCCAACCTGACCCAGGGTGTGAAAAGAACAAAAAAAAATAAAAAATTAAAGCAACTTTCTGTGAGATTCTATGTGAAATAAGTGGAACTGCCGCACAACGAACACAGTCAGGTTCACACAGCCTCTACAGAACCACAGTCCGACGGCGGGAACATGGCGCTGATTCGTTTGAACTGATCCTTGGCGCTCTCATTGATTTATTTTGATCACAATCTTATTTGGCAATTTAAATGCTAATGATACTTTTAATTGCTAGATGGGATAAATGTGATTTGATCTTTAGAAGCCAATTACTCTCATGCATCGTCTTGGCGCAGCCTTTTCAAAAGGCAGTCAACAATCGTATGCCTCGGCTTTCTCATCATGAGACGGAATCTCCGAGACAAAACCAAGAGTTTGATCAGTTTACTTCTTTGGTTTGGTTATAAAAATAGATCTCATAGAGTTTTTTTTGTTCTTTCATTCTTATTTAAAACTTTTAAGATAACAAACACATTTTTTTTTCTGTTTCTTTTTCCCATTCATGTTGGTGCTGGTGAATGGGCCGATGTCAGAACTAGGACAACTAGGAAAATAATGACCAGAATCAAAGCTTCTTCTCACTACTGACATTATCACAGATACTGGAAGAACTTCAACCGCTGTATTTGTTTTATTTTATTGTATTTTTATGCTCTGGGTACCATTTTTTGCACTGTCTGTCCGTCCAGGGACTGGAATCTCTCTCCTGTTGTTCTCCCTAAGGTTTCAACCGGTTTTCTTTTCCCTGTTAAAAGGGTTTTTTTTTTTTTTTTCTCCTACCACGACTGAGGGTCTAAGGACAGAAGCACGGATCCGCAAGTGTCTTCTGAGAAGAACACAACACATCAAAATACGTTGGTGATTTCTTCAAAATACTTTTGTGATTTATGGTACACGCATGCAAATCGTGCTTTTAATTTGCGAAACTACCTTGCTAAATCAGTCCGTCACCAGCCAATCCAAAATCTCACTCGTTTACAGCCAATTACACAGCAGTGTCCCCACGAGGGTCCGTGTGTGACGTCACTAAACTGCGCCCGAGAACCAAGTTCGCATCCTGCAAAAATAGCGCCTGGAAGCGCGATATGGCGAGCGTTCCAGTCTAAGTATTATGTTATAACATTCTTACATACTAACACTCGAACTCGCTTCCAGACGCCATTTTTAGTTTAGTGGGCGCAGTTTAGTGACGTCACACACGGACCCTTGTGGGGACACTGCTGTGTGATTGGCTGTAAAGGAGTGAGAATTCTGATTGGCTGGTGACAGACAGACGTTTTTTTTTTCACTTCTGTATTTTTAATAGAGTGAACTTTAACAACTTTGAGCGTCTGGGGAGTTGTGAGTGGGGGCGGTGCCATGCTCAGAGGATCTCAGTCCTAACCTGGCCATTGGTGGATTTGAACTTGGAACCACAGTCTGGTTCCTTCAACCGTTAGGCCGCCATTGTCCCAGCAGCGATGACACATGATGACACAGATGTCACATTTAACTCAACAAATGATTTATTTTAGAACAGGGACAGTTCATAGATCATCCTGGTAGACATGAAGACAAATCCAAACTGACCATATCAATAAAATGTTAAACCACATTAATAAAACAAAGATAAACACATACTTTGAACCTGATAGTAACTCCAAAGAGTCAAATAAACATTTAACAAATGTACGGACAAACATCCCATTTATCTAACATTTACCATTTCACCCGCACCCGTGAAATCGCAAAGGCAAAAAAAAAAAAAATGGTTGCAAAAATAATCATTTTAACCCAATCACCCTTGTTTTTTTTTCTGCATTAGATCCTGTTTTCTGATACCGCTGTGACTGTTGACAGACGCTGGCACCACCGTGATTTATACCAGCCAGTATCTGCAACTGTGTCAACACCAGCTGCATGTCAGCAGCACCAGTGAGTCAATTCATTTTGCAGAGAGGGGGAAATGGCGTCACGATTGGCAGAGCTTTTCGCCGTTCTGGAGGTCGTACATCACAGCGGGGCAAAAGACAGAGTGATAAACACATTATTCTGAGAATATTGCTGTTGACAATGCCCATCCATTCTGATAATCAATCCAGCATTGTGCCAGCGTGGCTTCTAAAGGGCCAGTGATCTATGAGGATTGACCGATTTTGAGTCACATCATGTGCTTCTTGGTGAGGGCAAACAGAGGCGTGACTGGCGGAGCAGTCAGGCATGTTATCAAATGCCCAGGCTTGATTAACAGCTCATCAACATGCAAAACTAAACAGTCTGACTAAATACATCCTCGCTGTTCAAACAAGCGTGTTTTACGGAAAAAAATCCCAGCACAGGCTGGCGACACAGCTCACAAACGTCCTTTCGAAGCCGTTTGCATCGACGTAATTCTTGATCGTAAAGAAAAGAAAAGAAAAAAAGGCAACACTTTACAGAACACCAGACATGACAACAGAGATTAACCTATGCAGTTGAAAAGAAAACATTTCACTGCACAAAGCATACATGCCAGGTTAATATTAAAAAATATTAAGCTGTTAAATGACACTTGCACAACTACGACTTGTCATGCATCTGATCATCGTCATGCACACAACAACGGAGGAAAAAGGTTGCGAGAAGGAAAAAGATGGAGGTTGGAGATCATTTCTCTGTTTGTTAACATCAAGATAAATTTTTTAAAAATCAGTACTTTTTTCCTGTGTTCTCCTTAAGGTTCAAAATAAAAAAAAAATATTTGATTTCCATAGAAAAATAAATAAATTATCCTATAATGGACCTTTAATAACATTAGTCCTTGATTGATACTTCATTGTACAGTGGTTTGTAAAAACAAAATATAATTTTATAAAATTATATTTTTTATAATTATATATATAATGTTTATAATAGTAATTATTATTAATGATAATAGTAATATTTTTAAATCAGACAATGTGGTATAGTCCAATACTTGGACTATAAGTTGCTCCGGAGTATAAGTCACGCTAGCCAGTTAAAGCGCTGTCTAGTGGCTGTCAGTGTGAACAGTTAAGTCAATTTTTAGTGCTATATAAGTATCAGATATCGGGACACAATTACAGAGAGCCCTCTAGTGGCTGTTAGTGGCAGAAACTGGTAAAAAAAAATGTAATTTTTTAAATTATGACAAGATAAGTTGCTCCAGAGTATAAGACGCACTGGAGAGTTAGAGCGCTGCCTAGTGGCTGTTATGGCAAAAATAAGGAACAGTAAAGTACATGCGCTATATAAGTATCAGATACCAGTATGCAAATCTAGAGTGCGCTCTAGCGGCTGTTAGCATAAAAATTTTAACTTCCCAAGGGCTATGGATGGCGGATACTGTTACCTACCCTAGAGTGCCCTCTAGTGGCTATCAGAAAAAAAACATATTATAAAAAAAAAAATCTGTATTTAATTGTATAAGTCGCAACTGAGGATAAATCTCAAACCCAGGCCAAAGGATGGGGGAAAAAATAGCGTGACTTATAACCCGGAGAAAAACTGCAGTATGTCTTGGTAATCATGTTGACGTTATCTAAATGTCAGGTCTCACAATGGTGTGCTTAAATATGTCACTTGCAGGCCACCGTTACATGCGGGCAGTAGAACAGATGATCCAGAGGGGCAGGGTTCAGCAGGGGGAGGGTCAGGGACTGGGACAGGTGCCTCTACTTTCCTTGTGGGGGACTCTGGCTTCTCTGGAGCCTGTGTCACACAACTATCAGCAACAGCAGCAACAGCAATGCTGAGGGAGGGGAGGTGGAAACAGAGAGCAGTTACTTTGGCATCAGAGAGAAAAAAGAAAGATAGATTAGCAGGGGAGAAGAAGAAGACAGAAAGCAATAGGAGAGGTAAGAGCCTGTGTGCTCCATTTGTCTTAAAAAGCATTCCTGAGAGGTAGCGGCGATGTGGTTTATGGGTCTCTGCGGGCTCAGCAGTGGACCTACAGTCACCACAGAGGGCAGGGATAAGTGGACCAAGAAGTCACCGAGAGTAAATTTGCTGATGTTTGGATGTGAGCGCAGCCGTGGTGAATATCAAATCAATTACGAAATACTAGAGGGCGTACTAGAGCCCTGGGCGTATGCATTACAATCTCATCATAAGGGTTGATTAGAGGCTCATGTGGACTCTGAGCCGAATCTGGCAAAACCCCAACCTCAGTTGTTTTGGTAATATTCCCAGGAAGGATGTAAGCCAGCCTCCACACAGTAGCGTTATTCCTCTGAGGATTCCTCTTTGGTTCGTTCCTTGTAGATGTACTATAGACCGAAGACTACTGCATAATGGAAACCTTGGCAACCCTCAAGCTCATGGCTGAAGCCAGGTGTTTGAGACAATGTGACTTTTTATTCCATCCCCAGTTGAGGAGCGGATTTTTTTTATTTATTTTTTTCCCCCAAATGTGCAGCCATTTTTTTATTTATTTCTTTTTTAAAATTACATAATATCAAATGTTTAACTATCTGGGTTCAGTTGTTCTCCGGGTTCTATCCTCTCTGCCCTCACATGTGCGCAGGCAGCAGCTGGAAATGTTCGGAGTGCGATGGCCTCTGAATTGGAGGCAGAACAAAATTACAAGCTTGGCGAGAGCGGTGCGTCCTTAAATCTTTGAAAGCAATCTATCTGCCTGGGAAAGGAGTCATACCTAAATTAAAACACATTCTGAGAGGGTATTTCAATTTAACGGGCCACCTTATGTCAATGGTTTTATTATAATTCATTTTTTTTTACACCTGTTTCCTTATCTGTTGGGTTGTTTTTAATCATCTAATGAGGTTTTTTTTTGCAATGTGTACCAAAAATCTATAATATTATATGTTTTTCACCTCTGGTGCTCACATATCTCCTGCGAAATCAGCCCAAACATCCTGTGCAAGTCAAAAGAAATAACACTGAGGTAAGATTTCCCAGGAAGAGACTGCGGCACATAGTCCAACAATGAATCCTGATTATGTAGTGTTTTGATAGGAAATGGGCTCAGTGTGGCTCAAACGACAATCAAGTCACCGTCTAATGGCTGCAGTTTTAATGATCTATTCTATTCGTCACCTGGTTTTAGCTGGGATGGAATTAAAGTAGATATATTTGGCTGTCAGAAATAATGACAGGGAGGGAGCATCATCTTAACGCTGACGCACAGACACACACAAAGAGGAAGAAGGAGGAAAAAAAAAAAAACAAAAAAAAAAAACGGTATTTTTCTCTCCAAAATGTTTCCCCTTGTGGGCTGACAAGAGTTCATTCCTAATCTCACCACCTGTCCAGGCCACTTCAATACCATCTTGGAGGAGTGAGCTACTCACAGGTCATTATCTGTCTCGGTGCGGGTCTTGTGCTGCCGCCGATGGACCATGACGACAGTAGCAGCCACTCCGACGATCAGTCCAATAGCAACAACACCTCCAAGGATCCCTATAACTCCACCTGGGGGACCCTGCGCCATCGGCTTCTCTGCAGACAGGAGGAGACATAACAGTGTCAGGCCAGGTGGTGCAGTAATTGATGGAGGGTTGGAAATGAATGGACAAGGATCACAGCAACACAATAGCTCAAAATGGGAATAAAATGTTTTGTTATCGCCAAGGGTGGATTGTATTACACCGTATCACGATATTTCAGAGTATCCATTTGCAGTATTATAAAAGACTTCAGACATTTTCATTACTCTAATATACTACACTGTACTACCTCATGCTCAACAAAATAATCGTATTTCGATTACATTCCTATTATTATGATTGTTGTTAAAGACAGTTTTATTGGTCAGTGTTCATTTCCTGTACATTCCGAATCGTGCGTCAACATTTTTATCTATGCTCAACTGCAACCAGTGAGTCTGTACATAAAATGTCCAATGATTCAATGGACTCTTCTTCTTGTGAATATCCACCTTTTACAGTATATTGTATATTATCTTGCACCATGGGTCAAAAGGGAGAGCATTTTTTGTGCTATATCTAAGATCTATGGTATATTTGACAATGAAGTTGACTTTGACTTTTAAAAATAATGCAAAACCATACTTGGACTAATATAGACAGACAGACAGATGGACTTATAGATAGACAGAAAGACCCTTATTAATGCAACAGGTGTCTCCATCTGTATTTAATTCACAGACCAGCAAAATATTAAACATTTTGTCGGAAATAAAATGTGTGTCAGAGGAGGCAAGTGAGGCACTGCCTCACCTGTTATGATGGAAATAATAAATCAAAACTCATTTAAATAGATATATTTATTTAGTGTTTAATTCTTGTTCCTTTCATTTTATAATCTAAAATCGCAGATTTTTCACGTACACGAGATTTGGACGTTCATGGATTTTTCTGGCTGAGAGAGACCATTTTGCCATCCATCTGCATGTTGCTTTTAAATGGTCCAACATGTTTACCATATAAATTAAATGTAATTATTTCAGCTGGTGCACACAATGCACAGTGTTTATTTTTAATCGTCAACATCTGTATGTGTGAAACGCATTCTTGTGCTGAGCGGTAAAAAAAAAAAAAAAAAAAAATACTGGCTGACAAAACTGCACTGTGAGGCACACAGTCCTCCGGCCTCATGGAAGGAGAGCTGCGTGACTCTAAAGACGGATCTCGTCGAACTGTCACCAAAGGTGTGGGATGATTGTAAATCAGCTTTTTGGCCCGGAAGGATCTCGTTGAATCGGTTCCTGGGGCAACATAGTCCGCGCTCATGGTCGTGCTCGTGCTCAGTGGGCCTGAAACTACAGCGTCGTCTGCTGTATGGGGTCCATATACTTGTAAATCTGACAGTGATGACGTTAGCGCCTCCACCAGACATGAAACTCATCGCGCATTACTGTCACAGACACATATTCCAGGATGATCCCATTGTCCCTGCTGCACTGGCCCTCTGTGAATGCCACAGTTGCGTTCACTCGACAACTGCACTTCTGATGTCCACTACATCATCAGTTCAAAAAGACGCCAAAATTGGCCCAGCTTCCACAATAAAATCAAACAAACTCTCAGGAGTGTGAGCACAGCAATTACCTTTTCCACTTCTTTCCAGTAGGAGGTAACCAACACAAAAATTTACTCCTAGCCTTGCAAAGGAAATGAGGTATTTCTCTTCAGAAAGAAAAAAAAAAAGAAAAGAAAAAACCTGCTTTTCACTTCATCAGACTTGGAAAGGAATAAATTCGGCAAAAGTAACATATTTTTATGATCCTTCTTTCCTGCTGTAGTGTATACCGGTAACTTTTAAGGTTGGTGCCACCAGGGAGTCTGGGAAAATTGGCAAGAAATTAAGAAAAAAAACATTTCGTAGACGTGAATTGTGGAAATCATTGGATTGACAGGTTTCTTTTGGCAAATAAATGCTTGAAGCTAGTGTGTATATACAGTAACTCGTCCTGAATAGACAAAAAATGGGTTGAAGGAGCGGATTATTTCTCCATCGTGTTCTAAACATATTTTATGATGTGTGATAGAAGATCAGCTAAGGTGAAGGGAAAGGTTTACAGGACAGTTGTGAGACCACCCATGATGGATGGATTAGAGACACTAGGAATAGGTAGAAGACAGGAGACAGAGCTGGAGGTGGAGGAGTTAAAGA
>JAFBJS010004023.1:0-12667 GCA_016785265.1 Paraplagusia blochii | reverse complement strand
AGCCAGATGGGGCCAAAAGGAAACATTATTTCTCTGAGGCCCGGCACCAATTCACCCACGGACCGGTACCAGTCCCTGGGCCAGTGGTTGGGGACCACTGCCATAGAGAACACATTGTGCACAAGCAAAGTAACACATCTTTAAAAGCCTATGTATAAGCAAATATAAACAAGAGCATCATCTGCGTACAGTGCCACTAAATGACGTATTGGTTTTCACCGATGTCTGGGAGATGGGGATGCTAGCGCAAAATACCTGCTAACTGAAAGTATCTAAATCGCAGTTTACCTTAAAGTACTGTACTGTAGGTAAAGCTAACACTTGTCAACAGCACTTTCAAGTCTCTACTTTCGTAGGGAGACGCCTGCTCGCCTCTGCTGTACCAATCCATCTGCTGTGGGGTAGATAAAGACACGAATTACCGAAGGACCTGTGTGAAATCTGTCCGTCCTCCGTTTTCAGAGGCACAATGTATTTTCTGTTGTTGGTGTTGATGTGGCAAACAACACTTGCATCTGTCTTCCTCAACAAGAGCCATTTGAGCTGTCCTTTTCAAGACAGTCTGGGGACCAATCAAGGCTTCCAGCCCGTTGTGTTTGGTCTCTCCGCAAATTCTCACCATCTTCCACTCTGAAAAGGAAAGCCTATCTCCTGCCCTCATGATGTCTCTATTATTATCTGGCTGTCCCTCCTGGTAGTGACAGAACAAGGCCCTGCTCCCGGGGGGACTCTACTCAACAGCCCCTGCCTGCTCGCTTGATTCACTGCCCATAATGATGGACACAGAGGACTACTTCACATATGGCCACACAATAGCCTGCACGTCGGACCACTTTGTACTCGGCTCTACAGCCTGAAAGCCAGTGATTACATATCATGTCCATCAGTGTGTCCTATCACACCAGTGTAGTCGTGCTCACTTTAATTTTCCCCTTTTTTTTTTTTTTTTTTCATCCTGCCACTTAAAAGTTATGTCGAATCTGAGCACCAAATGAGAACAAATGCGTTATCTCCTCACCGCTTTACATTAATTTCATGTGAGACGTCTCAATGAAATAAAGGCTGCGCGGTAGCTTTGGGGATCGGCCCTGAATGTGATCTCACTGCAGCGTGGTGACAGATAAGCTGGAACCCGCGGTGCCGTCTCATTGTTTCACATAAATAAAGCCACTGGCTGGATTTCATGGCCCTTAAGCAAATGCCAGCCACAAAGGTCTGTTTTACTACAGCTTTACTCACAGTTGTAAAATGAATGATCCTATAATTTAGCTGTTTCCAGGCCGTAGAATGGCTCACAATGGTCGCAATTCCATCACGATTTTCTGCACATCTATGCGTACATTTCTTCATTTCATACCTCATTGAGGTCTTTGGCAAAATTCAGCTGTGATATGCAGAGAGGGCGGTGTTCATGTGAAAAGCACGTCCTCGTACGACCTGAGGCAGGGTTATCGGTTTGGATGAGAACAAGAGTGGACTGGACATTCCAAATGTTCCTGTGAGCCCAAAATGCTGACATGGAAGCCGGGACATGTCCATTTAGCAGAGCTGGGTAAGTGGGCCTTCCTTATTAATGAAACTCTCTACCTCCCCTGTCGCTTTCTTAGAGTCTCATCAGGTTGCTCCACGCAATGTTCCTCAACATTGCACTTGTCCAATCAGCCTCCACTCCACCTTTCTTTTATACTCGCACTTACTAACTTATTGGAACAGTTTGTTGCATAATTTCTTTTTCCTATATAATAAATGGTAAGGTTTGACATGTCTGCAACCTTTAACACATGTGTTTAAACTCGAGGCCCGTGGGCCATTTGCGGCCCGTGGAACGATATTTTACGGCCCCCACCTCAATGTAAAAGAAAGAAAAAATCCTATAGTTCTCAAAACCCTGATCCACAGTCTCCTTCTGGTTCAGCGTTGTATTACACAGAATCTATGGGAAACAGATTTTTATTAAAGTGCAATGATAGTGTGGGTGGTGGCCCTCAATCTATTTGAGAATATATAAATATAATAGATATATTGTGGCAGTTTTTCCTAGTGCCATTGTCTCTGTCATTGGTGTGAAACTCCATGATTCCCCTACTGGTCTAGATTGGATCCAAAATAGGGCAGTTGGCTCCTTAAAGTGGACTAATCACCCAGAGGAAGGTTCATGAAATACAGGTATGCAGGTGGTGTGATTTGGGTAGTGGTTGCGGAGACTGCTTTACCCAAGACCCTTTAACAACAAACAGATAAAGATGGTTGGATAGTTATACTGCTAAATTATATTGTACTACACAAAGGAAGCAACTTTTGGGTCAAGAAATGTGACAACCTCATCAGACCTGGGCAAACTAGGGTTCGGGGGCTTGATGTGGCCCATATTTCTCTTTAATCTGTCCCACCAAACTCCATCCCTATTGTAGCATAAATCTATATTACCATCATCCTTTCTGCCTCTTCCCTGCAAAGCCCATATTTTATGAATAAATAGTGTACAAAAGGTTAAAAGCAGTTCAGAATTTCAGCCTTAATTCATGACTTAACTCATCATTTATCTTAGTTTGCGCAAATGCATCATCTATCTGATCCTGGCCTGGCCCATGACTCAAAATAAAGTACCAACGATGGCCCACAAGTCAAAATAATTGCCCAGGCCTGTCTTAGATAGAGAAGACAGTGATATATATAATTTTTTTTAAGCAACAAACTAGAAATCAGGTGAGAACTAAATCAAACTTTCCTGTTTGTAAAAACCAAAATGGTTGTTTTTTTTCTCCCACTATGATTGGAGAATAACCCCAATCTGAGTATTAGGTTTTATTCACATGGGTTTCGTACTACAGCCGCTAATCACTTCAGCTCTGTTTTGTTGAAATTAATCTGCAAAAAAAAAAAAAAATGTTATCTTTATGAGAAGGAAAGGCAGTGAACGCTGTGGACGGTTAAACAAAATGATGAGCGAGCATGCGTCATTACTCACACTCTGAGCACCACAGTGCTGAGCTGGGACCATTTGTATTGCAAAGGCAAAAAGCCAAGCCCTTCCAGGGAACAGGATATGCAGCACAAAACATGCACGGGTCAAAGTATGCAGCAGAAAACTACTCCCCAAATGACTCAATTAGCTGAAGAAATGTCCATAGAGGTATGTATACAAACATACTGCCACCTAGCTGATGGAAACTCCAGGTTGGAGTTGAAAGACTCATTACATTGCTACAAAAAGTAGCAATAACCATGCATTTAAACCAATCGTTATACCACCATGTTTTAGCAGTTTTTATCGAGTTGTAAAGATCTTTTTAATCCAATGGATGGTCTATCTTAGTGAGGGGTCACCAACATGGTACCAGGTGGTACCTCGTAGTACCCATGGTCTACCTTAGGATGTGGTGGGGAATGTTCCAAAAAAAAAGGGGTCCTATGGATGGTCTATCTTGGTGAGGGGTCACCAACCTGGTACCAGGTGGCACCTGGTAGCACATGGTCTACCTTAGGTGCCTGCGGGAGATGTTCCAAAGAAAACAGGAAAGCGTCATCAAGGAAAGTCTGATATTATCAGTAACACGATAGTATTGTCCCAATTTTAGCATAATTTTGTTATATCACCAAGATTGTTATTGGTTTGTCGCCAACAATCCCAAAAAAAAAGAAAATAGACTAATGGATGGTCTATCATGGTGAGGGGTCACCAACCTGGTGCCCAGTGGTACCTCATATTCAAAATAAATTAAAAAAAAAAACCTAGACCAATGGATGGTCTATCGCGAAGAGGGGTCACCAACCTGGTGCCCTGTGGTACCTCGTATTCAAAAAAAAACCTAGACCAATGGATGGTCCATCTCAAAGCGGGGTAACCTGGTAGCGCCCATGGTCTACCTCAGGTGCCGGTGGGTGATGTTCCAAAAAAAAAAAATGTAGTATAATTGATGGTCTGTCTTGGTGAGGGGTCACCAACCTGGTAGCACCATGGGTCTAACTAAGGTGCCGGCAGGCTAAGTTTAAAAGAAAAAAAAAATAGTCCCAAAGGCAAAAAAGGTCTTGTTTTTGCGCTCATTAAGCAAAGGTTACGCTTACATTGATATTCTAATTAGTGCAATCATGATGGTCCGAATACTGGTCACTATTGAATGTCCCAGAATTGTATTATTTCGCTGTATTTCACTAGTATTTCTGCATCAAACAAGTAGCTCTTCGTATTACTTGCCCTTGAAGTGGCTCTAGGTTTTACAAAAAGATTGGTTGATTGATTAAAACCACTGCAACTGTATATCCACTACAAGAATAGATCACAAATAAAGGGATGTGGAACCCTGACAAATATTTATGTAGACCCCAAAGTTGTCCGTAGTGGCTCCAGGCCTCAGCAGAGTCTATTAGTTTTCTCTCATGACCATGACTCTGCCCTGTGAAAGTAACGGTTTGGAAAAGTCCCAACGCTGCGCACAATAGGCAATACTGCATGAAGAGGTCTTTGTCATTGTTTTAGAATAAACAGTGTAGAGCCAACAGTAATAATCGCGGGGATCGTGTTTCTGTGTGCAGTGGTTTCTTCACTGCTGCTGGCTGAACAACATTAGTGCCAGAACCAAGAACAACACTGCGCTGCAAGCAGAAAGATGAGAGTTTGTTTTTTAGAGTTCCACATAGAAGTGTGAAATATTATCACTGGATGAAATACTTCACGACGCATAGCTAGGAATGAAAAGAGGCATTGTGTTTATTAAAAATATGACTGCATTAAAAATCATCTAGTAACACTGTGTTCAAACAGAGCTGCAAGTATTATTTAATGCAGAGACTGTACCAGGTAAATCAGGACGTTGTCCTTCAACCAACCTATGAACCAAACATCTGGATTTTACATCATCGCCATGTTTTTAAACAGATTGAAACAATCAAATGATTGGAATCGATGATTTTCTGCATCATAATCAACAGCCTCTGTCTCTTGAGTTCTGCAATCCTGGCTGGATTTGCAGTTTTCCATTTTTATCTCCAATTTTCTTTTCAATAAACAGCGTATTAATTATATATTTTTGTTTTACATGGCAGTAACACATCATATCCTGAGGGAGCTTGTATTTGTATTTCGTCCAATGGAGGAAAATGTTTTATAGCGTTGGAGTATTTTTTCTAAGGTCTGCAGATTTAATCAATTTATTACAAACCTGGTCAAATCTGTCTTTTTTTGCATTCTTGGGTTATAAGTGAGCTTTCCATTCTTAAATAGTTCCAGAATTACTTCAGATACATCATTCTTTTTACTCGTAGCCAGAAGGGCTCGTGTCAGGTTTACGTCCCTCCTTAATTATCAAGAAACAAATACGACTCAGGTATAAATCCACAAAAGTTAGAGTCGTTTCCGTCCTAAATCATAACTCTGTGTTTAACACTGGAACACCAGGGATACAAAACTACTAAAACACCCACCAGCGGTCATTCTGACCGCTTGAACATAAACTCGCAGATTTTGCATGATAGAAAGAAACTCAAAGGTCTCCTCCTCTGAAAGCGCCTTGTTAGTCATCAAAATGCTGGTTCCGACAGGTTCGAACAACAAGCCTTTGCCTTATTTCTTTCATTTGCTAATATCTGTAAGTATGTACATACCTACGTACATACCTCTGATCGCTAACGACGTACCTTATAACGTTTATAGCATAGTTTTTGTGCTACCCCCAGTTTTTTCTCTTACAATGTCCAAAACAATTTTTCCACTACCTCCACTTTTTCTCTTATACTGTAAGTATACTGTTGTATATACAGTATATTGAAAACCTCTTAGTTTTTACCTTGTTTTAAACCTGTGTATTTAGACGGGGAGTTGTGGCTCCTTGGGGGCTCCCTCTATTTGGTTGTACCTCCCCAAATGCAATGACACTAAAGGACTATTCTATTCTTGTTAAGAATAGATCTAAGACACCTCCCCTACTGACACTCGGTGTCAATTGAGGCAACAAATGTCACTGTGGTGATAAAATGACAACATTTGCTGAGGGAACTCCAAAGTGGTCATTGTGAGATTTAAGATTACGTCAAAAATTTTTTTAACATGATCTCGTTTCGTCTGTGGAGGCCTAGCAGTTACGGAAGTAGACTTGGATTCGCTATGCACTGGTGCCCCTGCAACTCAGCAATGGATATATACATATGAAAAGTCCCATTTGGGAAGGAACATATTCTCTTTTATTTGACAAAATTATTCTTCTTCTCCTTTCAGCTTATCCCTTTTCTCAGGGGTTGCCACAGCAACTCAACAGCTACCTTATGTGGGGATGAAACTCAGTCTGTCCTCGGTATCCTCCACTCTAACTCCAACCACCTCCATGTCCTCCCTCACTGTCTCCATCTCCTCTTCATCTCTTACCTGGTAGCTCCATCTCTAGGATCATTTTTCTACCAATGTATCCACTGTCCCTCCTCTGAACATGTCCAAACCATCTCAATCTGTCTTCTCTAGCTTTTTCTCCAAACCTTCCTGTCTGTGTTGTCACCCTGAATACCTCGTTTCTAATCCTGTCCATCCTTGTCACCCCCAAAGAGGACCTCAGCATCTTCATTTCCACCACGTCCAGCTCTGTCTCCTGTTTTCTACCTATTTTTGGTGTCTCTAATCCATACATCATGGCTGTTCTCACAACTGTCCTGTAAACCTTTGACAAAATTAAAGCTTGTATAATTTCCAAAAGGATCTAAATGACCACCCCGGGCGTTCTAGTGGTAAACAGTTAACGCAGCAACTTTTAAATGTTGTTCAGCTAAGGCTAAACATGACCTCCTTGTATCAATGTGTTGCCAAAACCAAGACAGGCTTGAACCCTAAAATAGATGTTGTGTAGAAAAATCAATTGACCCCCTTTGATTTTGTACTTGTGGTAAACCTGCATGAAAATGTGACCAAACTCCAGTGAGTAAACGCTGCTCTTCAAATATGTCTTGTAGCTGCCACAGAAAGATTGCTATTGATTTTCAATAAGTGTAAGGCAGTCGTCCGTGCAGTGGCTCTCCCTGGATGTCAGTCCACCACACTGGCACATTTGTGCTGACAAACTCCTGACCTTGGCTGCTCATGACTCCAGCTCTGGCCGAGGTGGTCGCAACCTTCATTCCTGTCACAGTGACTCCCCTGGCGTTCACTGAGCTGCACCAAATATATGAGCTTTTGTTGTTTCTCCTCTGCTGCAGAGCGTCTGAGCCCGAGTCGAGTCATTGGCCTGCACGCAACGCAACGCGTGGTTTTTCCCAAAAGCTTTGAAGCTTTACCTTTACGTCAGCCGAAACCCTGCTGCGAATCAGATTTCCCTGACAATCCATCAAGGAGACACTGATAGCCGGGTGCAACTTGTTCATGGTGTGTTGTTCGTTGTGATGCAGGGTGCAGATGTTCAACAACCGAGGGGTCGTGACAGTTGAAACGCTGAATTAATGTGCAATTATCCCTTATTTACTCCATGAAATGAACCGGCGTAACGTCACACTCCCATCACTAGAATGGAAGATGGTCGTGCTCTGATATCACAAAGGGAAAACAATGAATCTGCTGTGTTTCTTGTGGAAGGAAACAACATTAAGAATGGCACAGCAAATCAGCACATGCCCACTGGGGGGCGGGGGTGTCAGCTGTGCTCAATAGCCAAAACATGTGGGCTCTAGGGTTACCAGTCACCCATTGAAGATGTTAGTCACACATACCACAACAGGAAGAGTTCAGGTGAGGGGGCCAAAGGCTAAGCTATCTCCAGCTGGAGGCAGATTTTACCCACTCCAAATCCAATCTGTCGCATAGTACAGCAAGGCAGGGTTTAAATGGAGGTAGGCTCCATTCCACAGCAGATCACTGCCATGTACCTGCTGAGGCCTGGAGTGGTTCACCAGACATTGGCACGCGTCGACAAACAATTAACGGTGACTTTTTATTTGCAGTTGCTGTACGTCAAAAAAAAAAAAGACGGCGATGCTTCTCAGGACTATATGTCATTTTTTGTGACGTGCAAGGACGATAATTCTGGGGCATTACTTTTTAAAAAATGCTCCAGTCATAAGTTTGACTGTATTCCAGGAAAGGATGCTGTTCATGGCGCTCTTCCTCTCTTCCATCAGAAATTGTAATTGCTATCTTCTCCACAGGGGCCACAGTATTTTCCAGAAATACTGGGAAGTTTTCAAGTGGACAGATTGAGAGTCTGGCTACCGACCGATGCCAACCGCCGATGCCATGTCTGTAACGACCACCTGTTCCAATACCGCAGTGGCTGGTTTTCCACCTCAGCCTGCATACGTCGCCAGTAGAGCAGCACTGGTTTTCTTCTCGATTCACGGCTCGTACAGCTACCTCAGGTGGGGGGGGGTGAGTGCCGAGGCTGGTACTAATTTATCTGGAGGAGAATTTTTATACCTCTTTTCCACATTGGCTAAATGCTCCCGGGCCCCTATAAAGATAAAGAAATGTAATTTAATGGAGTTCATAAATCTGTGTTTCAAGCTGCCAACTGCAAGACACTCATGCTGTTTTGTCTCCGTCTCCCACCCCTCCCAGAGTTGGTAATCTCGTTAAAGTTCAATGTTTCCAGAGCTGTCTCCTCTGGGAGCTGAGGCTCCCAATGTCATCCCCTCTTTCTTTTTTTTTCAGCAGTTGTTTAGCCTCTAGGGAGGTCTGCATCCTATTTCAGTTAGATTCACGCTGATGGTCTGTTTCTCCACCACATCTCAGGCCTGATGTGTCAAAGTGGAGGAAAGGACTGGAGGCGTTGGGGGCGGGGAGTTTTGCGGCACAGTGTGATTGCTGGTTTACATCACTCCACGGAGGGCAGCACTTCATTAAACACAAATTGTTAGCACATGGGATTGTTTATTAAGATAAACCACACCCATTATGACTGGAAGTGTTATAGACTCAACGGCTTAACATATATGTAGATAGACATTGGAGACGGAGAGAGAGAGAGAGAGAGAGCTCCAGGTCTTAGTGTCACGTCAGCAGGAGGCGTCTGGATCTCTGCTGAGTTTGACGGAGGAGCTGACGCCACGGCATGTGGCACCAAAGCTCCTGTCAATGAATATGAGATTGCGAACTTCCAGGCCAGCGCTGACGCTGTCACGAGGTATTACCTCCTCTGACAGCCTACATAACAACAGTTCTAATTAAAGAATGATTGGAAAGGGTGGACCACTACCTCCTTGTGGAGAAATAAACTGCAACATCGCTCCAGGAAGTGAATTGCGCTCATTTATTAACTTCAGGGAGCCGGTAGCTGCTGTCAAGTCGTAATAGCTTATTTAAAAGGCTACACAAAAAAAACTCCTCACTCCGACCATTTGCATGTTCACTCAAAGACTTTAATAAGAAAAAAAAAACGTTGAAAGAAATAATTCAGCCATATATACTGGTGGTTGCGTGCAGGGTTTTTTGTGTCTGCAGTTTTGTGAAAGAGAAAGAAAAAAAAAATGTTCTCAATTTTTTTGCAATTTCCGTTGCCAGGCATCACCACTAATCTGTAAATGAGCTTTGGCTCCATAAAAAGAGTTGGCGAAGAGTGTTTTTGAGAGCTCCCAGTCGGCTTCAGCAGGGAATCTAAAACCCCTTTTCATGCCCCCACTGAACCCCCTCTATGTGTTGAATGGTAATTTATTGGCTGCTCTGAACTGGAGGAGCTGCTGCACTTATACACATCTATTGCCTCGTCTCCACCTTGTCTTCCCTCTCTGACTTTTTTCTTCATGTAAGCAAAATTACTTGTCTCCCGCTGCCAGGCGCCATGAGGTCACAGCTGTAATTTTCGGTGGCTGGTTAAAAGCTGACAGTGTAACAGACCCAGTCACTCTGGATATGTTCAGAAGCAGGTTTTCAATTTATCAGCACTCGGCCTAGTAAGCTTGAAAAAAACCCAATACCAGAGACTGGCTGCTAAGCAACTGTGTCACTGCAAACACTGTACACCCTCACACATATTCAGTTGACCTTTGTGGAACTTAGAATTAGATGTGATGAACAACATAATCATATTCCTTGGCTGGACTCTTTGCATTCTCAAAAAAATATATTTTTTAACGCTCCAGAGACGCTCCGGCAGATTTCAGGGTTTAAAAGCACAATTAGGAAATCATTTTTTAGTTTCATCGTCCAAGCGTCAATCTCACAGTGTTTTTATTGTTGCATTTTCCTGTTAGTTTTGTGGAGAAATGTCAGTCTTTAAAGATTTTTTTTTTTTCTTCTCTTTGAAACTTTTGCATATTCAAGTTACTTTTTTATTATGTTGTTGTCTTCTATCCCTTCATCTTCGTCCACTTATCCAGAGCCCTTTTCCAGGGGCAGCCTTCAAAGTAGGGATACCAAGACTTCCCACCTTCCTAGACACTTCCTCCAGCTCATCTGGGACAATCCCAAGGTATTCCCAGCAAGGTTATGATCGTTAACGAAAACTAACGAAAAAACATTAACTGAAACTAACTAAAACGATCATTAAATTAAAAAAACGATAACTAACTAAAACGAAAATGTGTCCTAACAAAACTAACTGAAACTAACTGAAATTAGAAATGAACTACACTTCGTTTTCGTCTTTGTTTGAACCTCGCAGAAAACTAAAACGGAAACTAAAACTAATTAATACTAAACTAATACTAAACATTTTGGACAAAACTAAAACTAACTAAGACTAAATTAGTTGCTTTTACGAATAACTAAAACTAATGTGCTAAAAGGCAAAACTAACTAAAACGAAACTACACTGAAAAATCCAAAACTATTATAACCCTGATTCCCAGGCCAGCCGGGCTACATAGAGGCTCCAGAGTGTCCTGGGTCTTCCTCTGGGTCTGCTCCCAGTGGGACACGACCCAAATAGGCTGGCGTCCGGGGGTCATCAATGTAAATGCCCAAGCCACCTCCACAGGTTTCCCTCGATGTGAAGGAGCATCGGCTCTACTCCGAGCTCCTCCTGAGAGACAGAGCTTGTTTCAGCCTCTTGTATCTGGGATTGTGTTCTTTTGGTCATGACCCAAAGTTCTTGACCATAGGTGAGGGTGGGAACGTAGATTGACCGGTAAATTGAGAGCTTTGCCGTTTAGCTTAGCCCCTTCTTCACCACAACAGAATGACGCAGCGCCAACATTAGCTGGTGCTAGTTTTCATCCAAGTGGTTTTACAATCACAGTGATGATTGCCCCAGCACATGCTCCAGGTTCTGGTGCGAAGAAGCTAACAGACAACATCATATGGAAAAAGCAGAGATGGCCCTTGAAGGTTTTGTGGACCTGAGGTTGCCCCCAGGACAGGGTCTTGTTTACCTCTGTTGTATAGCAACCTAAACAGAATCAAGTGTAGAATGAGTCCTTCCTAATGGGCTTCATTGTCAGACCATTTCCTCAGGAACTCAAAATGTCAAACCGGGAAGTCAGAAGCCTTCACGGAGGTGTTATTATTATAATAACTTTAATCATAGCACCATCTTGATCAAGGATGCATAATTACATACTTGCCATTAAACTGACATTTTTAATAAAAATGTTCCGTCGATTGTTTGCAGCATTGCTGTCATGTACGGAAAAACAAAGTCGTTATGTTCATTACTGGGTCCAGGATTTAATTAGGAGAGGCCTAAATGTTGTGATAAAGCACATCCGAGTCAGTTTGGAGCGCCGGGTTCTCAAACAACAAACTTTACGTATCAACTTTTATTTTGATGTTTTACGGCGAAGTGATCTATGCACATAGAGCATTGTGTTTTATACACGTAATTATTTTATTTATTTATGTATTTTGAGAGTCTGAAAACCTACAGACCATGTGACAAAATATGTTACAATGTTCATCCCACATTCCAAACAAAAGCCTGAATGTCACATGGGCCACCTGAGAATCTGAGTTTAGTAATGGTTCACAACCCAATGTTGTTAGGTGCATGCTGCCTCCTACTGTACTCGAGTGTGTAGTGTCATGGTATGACCACTGACATTTAAGATAATAAAGACTGCTTTACCCGGTATAGCAATTTGTTCTCTTTTTTTTTTTACAAAGTTCTTGTATTTGTAACAGGGCTTTGAACCAGTTCAAGTAAAGAAAAAGGTAAACGTTTTTTTTTTTCCGGGAATAGAAACGCTTAGCAAAAAATTATTTCAATCGGCAAATACTGGTTGTATTTAGTTCTTTAAAAAATCCAGTGCAGGCTACAATGAAAGTCGATTGTCCCCTAAAAAGCTCAGGGATTTTTTTTTTTTTTTTAATATTCTAACCAGTTCAGGAACCCAAAACGAGAAATGTTGGAGTGCTATTTCTGTTCCAAACCGATTCTGGTTTAGAACCAAAAAAAAAAATTCAGGTTCAGAGCCCAGGCTACAATTTACTACTTAAGAAATTTTTACAAATTACTTTGATTGGAGGCTAGAGAGGATTATTTAAGAACCAAAAAAAAATGTTTTCAATTCTTGAACTGATTCAAAGCCCTGATTTTTATAATTTTTTTACTGTTTGTGTTTTGTGTTATATCCCTATTTAGGTACCGCCAAAAAGTATCATTTTCTGTGGTTTAAAATAAATGACTTATTGCATTTTGTAGGCCATTTTTTTTTTTTTTTTGCATTTTCTGGACTATAATTTGCTAAGTGGTGTGAGTTGCCCCAGTCAAAAAAAACTGATATCAGTCACTTTGGAATAATAAGTTGAAAGTGAAGTCTGCGA
>JAFBJS010004021.1:37199-58961 GCA_016785265.1 Paraplagusia blochii | reverse complement strand
AATAAGCTACTGTTTTACTGTTACTTGTTACTGTTACTATCTATTCAATATATACTGTATATATATATATATATATATACATATATACATATATATAAGCTTCTGTTTTTCATGAATTTCTCCTTCTTTTATACATGCACTTGTGGCACACAGTTATTACTAAGCTTATTTTGTAGTAATATTTGTCTTACGACTATAACTGTTTCTTAAATGCATCTTTTCTTCTGTTCCTCAGCTCTGTTTTGGTAAAATTGAGTCTTTCTGGTCACATTAAGGTTAATCTATTTTTGTTCCTGGTCCTTAGAAAAGTTTATTATTTGAGTTTTTTTTTAGTAAATTATATTCCCCACATTATGGGATCATATACTAAATATTGTTTTACAGCTATGCTAGTCAGTAATGCAGAAATTGTAATTTTCAATGGGAATTTTAAGAAAATTTTACATTTTAAATATGATAAAGTGGTCCAACGACTTCAGAGAACACAAATTCTCTGAATTAAATTACCCCATTCTAGAATGCCTGTTGCCAGGGGACACTTATAAAAATAATAAGAACAGAGACAGAAAATGAAGCACAGTTCTTTACAGCATAACTGTTATTTTTAGCTCATCGTGCCCTTTTGTCTTCTAGACAGTATCATAAAAACCGACGATAAAAGAATTGTGTAGGGAATTGGTTTATTTGTTGTTAATCTGTTTCTAAATATAGATTTAAGGCTCAGCGAGTTAACCCTCACCGCCAGTTTGGTTTTTAACCAGGACACAGTCATTTCCAAGGTTTGTTTTTTTAAATATTATTATTATGTAAAAAAAAAAAAAATCAACAAAAATGTGCACTACAATTGAAAAAAAAAAATAGGGACAGTTGTGGCCTAGTGGTTAAAGAACTGGACTTGGGCTTTGAGGGTTCCAGGTTCAAATCCAACAGCTACATGATTACCACTGATGTCCACTGAGCATGGCACCGTCCCCACTCACTGCTCTCAGGGCCCTCAAACTGTTCACTTTGCTGATGGTTTAAATGCAGAGTTCTCATTTTGTTGTGCGCAGTGGGGTGAAACACAATGAAAAGTAGTTTGCTCCCCTGAAAAACATAATGCTTGGTAAGAAAAATAATTGCATTAAAAACTAATAGTATTCACAAATTAAGACATTTTGATTTTCAACACAATGACAAAATATAGATATATCTAACAGGGAAATGTCAAGGAAATACTCAAAGTCAGTTCCATTACAGAGTAAGGTTTTTTGTGTGAATAGATAATTATTATTAGCTCTTATATTAACTATAAAGAAGAAAACAGTAATAAAATGGTGTTCCAGTCCTTAACAAAATGTTAGCATTAATGAAATATTATAAAAAAAAGCAAAGAAGAAAAAAAATCTACAAAATATTTTATTCTTAAAAGCCACATTTCTTAACATGCACAAACCAGACAAGAAGATAAAACAAGACATTTTGTAGTTTTTCACCAGAATTTACTATCAGTCTGGTTTGTATAAGGGTCAAGATGTTTGTTTGTGTCTGGCCGTTAGTTCCAAAATCAGATGTTGCTCATGAGGATCAGATGATGGGAGACAAAAGTCCATTTGTGGATATGCGACTAAGATTGTTTGGATTGCACTTATTTACTTCCAAAATGATCTGAATCAAATAATGACTGCTCTGTGTGTAATATACACTGAGACTCTGGGTTTCACTTTGAGGAGGAACATCGTCTCCCTTATCTTATCTTTTGGACGCTCTTTACGGGTTTTGCCAAAATAGATCATCTGCCCCCATTGATGTGGGGAAGAAGGGCTGCAGTGTAAACACCCTGAATTTACACCTGGAGTATTAGAGTGATGAAAGCCGCGCTCAGACAGTGGGAACGGAGCCATCGCTGCATCTCTGTGAAGTGAGCTGTAGGGACGTAATTTGGATCCAGTGTAAACATACAGATGCCAGAGGGGTGACATGTTTCCATGAGCTCAGGGTTTGAAGGTGACGTCTGCTACAGACAGACTCCCTAGATTACTGAGCTGCTGCTCAGAGCACATGACAGTTGGCCCAATGTTCCCTGTGCAGCGCATAAACTAAAATCCGAGCTCCAAGTGTAAATAAAATAAACAAATAACAATTTGTTTTTCACCATTTTGCAATGCAACTCACTGACTGGCATGTGACAACAGGCGGTACTTTAGTAAAACAATCACTAACACTGTTCAGCCAATGATATGATGCGGTTTACACGTATTTACTTACACAGCCAATCAGTGTCATTAACAGCGCTCTATACGTAAGTCCCGCAGTTTTGCAGGTTAGCATGTAGCTAACAGGGCGGCTGAGTGTAGAGCAGTGCTTCCCAATCTTTTTCTGTTACGCACCCCCCCCCAGCAAGAAGAAAACAATTCGCGCCCCCCCACTCCACCACCCACTCTCCGCCACAACTATAAATAACACAATTTGTCTATAAAATAGTTCTAGGTACACCTCTGCATAACATTGTATCATTGTTAACATAAATAAACAACAAAAAGAGATATAGTTTAACGCAAAAGGATGTGCAATTACACTTTATTGTAGTACGGCGTAAAAAAAAAAGCATGTTCCCCACAGTCACACACACCCACCTCAGCATCGCACCGCGTCCCCCCAAGGGGGCCCGCCCCACACTTTGAAAACCCCTGGTGTAGAGCATATACTGTGAAGAAAGATAAACGCGGATCAACGCTACGCTAACCCCTTATTATGGCGAAACAAACTGGCATCCACTCAGCAAAGCCAAAGTAAAAAAGAATTGCGGTTCTTTTTAGATGGGATGGGATTTTTTCGGGGCCCACCCATTTCATGGGTTCTGGCTACGCCCCCTGCCCACTAGTGGTAACCTTAAAAATCACATCTAGCGTGCATATCTTATGTTGCTCACAGTGGTCCTGACTGTGCTCAGGGAGGTTCTCTGTCTGCTCAGAAAAATAAAAAATTGGAGGGAACATTGTTTGTACCGTAACCAAAATTATATGGAAATTGTAATTATGACAGTTGTTAATTTTTTCCCCCATTTTCTTTGAAACGATTTTGAAAAACTCAAAACAAGAAAAGTAATTCATTCATTCATCTTCATCCACTTGTCCATTACCAGGTCACAGGGGCAGCTTACACCACCCAAATCACGTTGCAACATTTGCACCACCCACATTCACCTGTGGGTGGTGTGGACGATGTACCGAGAGACCCAAATAAAATATAATAATTAAAAGTTTCCAGATAAAAATTCCATGAGCAAAGTGTGTATAAAGAATATTTTGTATCTTTATTGTACACCACACAAATCACGTTGCACCGTTTAGTGAACCTCCCCGTGGGTGGTTAGCCCCCAGACAGCTGATTGGTCAGTCACTGTGCACTGGATTGGTTGGAACTCGAAACCTGCAGCCACATGGCCCTTATTCAAACAGTTTGACACCTCTGTTGTAGAAGAACCCCAGGAACAGAAGATCATGCGAAGCTGCCAGAGATGCCTTTTAGTTGAATTTATGACATTTTAACTGTTTTCTAGGCAAGAGAATCGGTACTACTTGAGATGTTAATAATTATCCATCCATCCATCCATCTTCATCCACTTATCCGGAGCCGGGTCGCGGGGGCAACATTCGAAGGAGGGACACCCAAACTTCCCTCTCCCTAGACACTTCCTTCAGCTCGTCTGGGGGGATCCCAAGGCGTTCCCAGGTCAGCAGGGCAACATAGTCACTCCAGCGTGTCCTAGGTCTTCCTCTGGGTCTCCTCCCAGTGGGACATGAACCAAACAGGCGTCCAGGGGGAATCCGATGTAGATGCTCAAGCCACCTCAACTGACTCCTTTCAATGTGGAGGAGCAATGGCTCTACTCCGATCTCCTCCCGTGTGACAGAGCTCCTCACCTTATCTCTAAGGGAGCGCCCTGCCACCCTGTGGAGAAAGCTCATTTCCGCCTCTTGTATCCGGGATTGCGTTCTTCCGGTCATGACCCAAAGTTCATGACCATAGGTGAGAGTAGGAACGTAGATTGACTGATAAATTGAGAGCTTCGCCTTTTGGCTTAGCTCTTTCTTCACCACGACGGGTCGATACAGCGAGAGCATTATTGCGGTCGCTGCGCCGATCCGCCTGTCAATCTCCCGTTCCATCCTTCCCTCACTCGTGAACACAACCCCAAGATACTTAAACTTCTCCACTTGAGGCAGGATCTGTCCCCCGACCTGGAGGGTACGTACTTACCACCTTTTTCCGGTCGTTAATAATAATTATTGAACATAAAAATGTTAAAACTAGACCGGTCTAGACCAAAAGACTAGACTGGTCTTTAAAAGTTTCCAGATAAAAAGTCCCTGAGCAAAATGTATATAAATGACATTTTGTATCTTCAATGTCGAGAAGGTTTCCTCAACATTCTGATAAAACAAATACAGCAGTTCACAGCCCTCCACATAAGTGTCGTCGTCTGTATGACCTCACATCCCAACCTCCTCCTTCTCAACACGCTTTGTTTGTCTACAGCAGTAGATACTCTCTCTCTGTCTCCCTTGTCTCTTTGTCTCTGCGTTCCCTCAGTATCCGTCCCTCCAGCACATGTGGCAGCTTCCGCATGACCGTGTCCGCTCACTTGCCCGCTCTACGGGGCCGTGGCCCTGTCATCTCAGATCCGTCTTCGTTGTGGATGGGGGTGTCCGTTTATTAAGTCCAACAGAGCTCAACAGGAGGTGAGGCGCAACAACACGGTGTCATAAATCTACATTAGAGAGGAGGAGTGCGGGAGGGCGGCGGCGATAATGAATCGGCGCGGCCCTGAATGCCCGACACTCAGATAAGGAGCCAACGCTTCCCACTGATTAGCAGGAATGATGGCCTCCCATGTCGTATGAGGGAGCGTTTGCCGCTGCTTAAAGATTTTTCATCACCGTTTTCACTGTGCAGAGCGTGACCCATATGACTGCCATTTACATAGCCTGATTTTTCTCTTGGACGGGAAAGGTCAGCGCCTGCAGGGCAGCGTGCCAGGTGTTTGTAGAGCAGCAGACCAGTGCGCTGTGGTGAATGTAATTACAGCACTCCTGCAATCTGATAACCTGCCACTGGGTCGCTCAACACTGGGAAAGTGCACTGGAATATTAAATCAACATCTACGAACCTGGTTGTGAGAGTGGACACCGTCCACACCTGTGAGACAGACACTGGACGGTCTGTTGGACAAACAAGACCGTCACCTGTGCAGTCGTCACTCTGTAACAGCGTCGGTGTTACAGCGAAGGTGAAGGTTGATGAGGAATTTTGTTTTTGTCTTTTTTTCAATTTCGACTTATTTTTGAATATCTTTTAATCTAGTGGACAACTGCTGTGAGACATAAGACATTTAAACCTTTAGGCTCAGCATTTTTCATCTTTGTCACATTGGTATGTTATGGATCGACAAATAGTGTTAACTTTTTCTCAGATTATTTCAGCATGACCTTATTGAATTGTGTATTTTTGTGTAAAAAGTGTATTTTTACATCCTTTAGATATTGAATTTCAGTTTTTTCCTTTGTTAATTTAAGTTTTTTTTTTTTTTTGGTCTTTTAGCAAATTTTACATTTTGGGATGACCTCATTTGGCAAGAAGTGGTTTTAAAATTCACCAAACCAAAAAAATAAATTGCATAAGTAAGACACAAACGTGGGAAATCTGCTTGAAAAGCTAAGACAAATAAAATCACAACCATCCCAATAAAGATTAGACATGTTTTTATAATGTGTTGCATCCACTTATTTATATGTATATTTGCAATACTCAATTCAGTAGAACTATATTTTTTTTAATCCAGTTCAGGACTTGTTTCAGTTTTTCTGATTTTAGCCTTGGGTGGAAGTCTAAATTACTATATAGAGTATTTTCAATATAAATATGTATATAGATAAAGTGTTTTTTATAAATACAATATTGCTTGTTGGATATGATTAAATACACATTTACTAAACCATGGTGACAAATAAGAGCACTTATTTTATACATATATACATATATGTATATATATATATATATATATATATACACATATATCTGTATATATATATATTGAAAATACTCTATATAGTATTTTAGACTTCCACCCAAGGCTAAAATCAGAAAAACTGAAACACCTAAACTGAATTAAAAAAATATTTATTTATTAAATTTATTTAATTATTTATTTTCTAAGGCACAGGCTTCTCTACAGTAACTTTTTATCATTATCTATTCATGCTTAAAAACAGCATTTATTTTTATGATTTTTACACATTTTTACTCTCTTTATAACCTTTGTTCATTCATCTTCATCTTCTTATACGTTGCTGGATCTCAAGTTCAGCAGTCCAGTCTCTACGACTGCCACCCAAATCTCACTGCACCATATTGTGAGCCCATAATTAGCCAGTTATATGTGCTTCCTTTACCAGTAGGCCACCACTGCCGTACAACTTGATAACCTTTCTAGTGTAATTATATAAATAATCTACCACTTAAAATATACTTTTATCACTCGGAAGGACAATTGGTCTTTGTCAGGCCCTTGAGTAGTAATGATAAAATAAAGTGAAATCAACTGAACAATGCTGGATGTCTGGGTCCCAGGGCTTCAAGTCACCTCAGCAGGACTCCTGTTTGGTAACAGGAACAGATATGAACTATGTTGCTGCTGCTGCTGTTGCTGCTGCTGCTCCGCTTTAGGAAACAGACAGACAGCCGAGCGGGATCTGCAGGGAGACGAAGCCGCTGCCTCCCTGGACCTCAGACGACTCCATAAGTCAAAGCGAGGCCATTTAGACGTCTGAGCTGTTTGGAGACTTGTGTTAACAAGCACAAAGGGGCCACAGAGTGAGCCAGAAAAGGTGTGGCCATGTTCCGAGAACAAAGAGCAGCCTCTTCACTCGTCTGTTTCACTTCTCCTCCAGCGTTCATCCTCTCTGTTTTCTTCCCTTACCCGCTGTAATTCCGCTTGCTCTGTCAAGCACAGCTGGAGGCGGGGCTGGAGCGAATCACTCATTAATATGAATCTGCTGCACGTCTGTGTGTGTGTGTGTGTGCATGAGCTTGTGTTTATGTGTGTGACGCGCCAGGGTTTTCTCTGGTGGTCCCTGTGGAAACATTATGTGGTAAGCAGCCTGCACCTGCATGTCCCTCCTGGGACACCGGGGTAAGTCAGTTCCACTCTGGGGAGCTGTAAGTGTGAAGTGAGGCCATCCATTTTAAAATCAGCCTGTTACAATTGCGAGGAAAGAAAACAAATTCTACGATCGGTAACGGTCTTTATCTTTACCTCATCAGCTAAATAATATCTCAAACTCAAAACTCCAACTCCAGGGGCAAATGAGGGGCATTGGGGAAAAAAATGGATTCATTGTTAAGATGTGAATTCCCAACAAAAACCAACAACTGTAACATGTAATATGCTGCACTACCACCAGGGGTGCTGAGTGACGTCATTCTGGCACTGTTTTACATATTTGTAGTACTGTATGTTAGTATTGTATTTTTTTAAATGAATGAATGTCTGTTTGTATGTATTATTAATTTATTTATTTATTGACGTTTTATGCATCTTACTAGAGTAGCACTCGATGCATGCGTGTGCAATGACCGATAAAAATATTCAATTCATTAATGTGACTGGAAATTGTCTGTGGAGATTCTCATTCATCCAGGTCGTGATATCCAAAATGTTTAGGTTTAAGCAGCTGGACTTTTCTTCGGATTTTCATTCCGTAACTTGGGAACAGTACAATTCATTACCCCCAGGAGCAGTTTGTGTCCCAAAAAAGGTGTGACCCCAATAATTCTTCACACCTTTGTCCATTGGAGAAGGCAGTGGTCAAAAGGAGAAAACTTACCGTAATTTCCGGACTATAAGCCGCACCTAATACATTTTTTAAAGGTAAAAACATTTTGTACATACATAAGCTGCACCTGACTATAAGCCGCATGTGCTGCATTCTTTTTGCATTGTCCATGATGAGGGTCAGTTTATGCTAATTCTATTCATGTACGAAGCGCGTTACCGTACGTTAAACTTCATCTTCTTCTGTGGTGTTTATTGGCGGTTGTGACTTGCGTCTTCCTCGACACCACCTGTCTCACTCTTACCTTTTCTGCTCGAGCAGTTAGAACAAATGCATACATTAGCCGCATCTCTGCATAGGCCGCAGGGTTGAAATTGTGTGACGAAAGTTGCGGCTTATAGTCTGGAAATTACGGTAGTTAGTGTTCCTTCTTACATCAACCTGAAACTGATGAAGTTTCTCAGTTGGGTCATGAAAGTTCAGCTGCTTTCAACAAAACGTTATGGAGACAGGTAATTGACATTTATGTAATGATAACAAAATGTTATCAAGTTAGCAAGCATCAAAAACATATTAAACCTAACGCGGAATAAAAGATCTACAGGGTTTTCAAGGAACTGCTATTGGCTAAGCTATGGTGGTGGATGTTTACCTCAGTTTTAACCAACGACTACACTTATTCTTGGGTGTCAGGAATGTGGTCATTAGAGGGACAACATACACAGGAAGGTTCGGAGCCAGATTGCCAGGTTTGGACATGTTCAGACGAGGAACAGTGGACACATTGGTCCTAGAGATGGAGCTACCAGGTAGGAGACAAAGAGCAGATTGATGGATGCAGTGAGGGAGGACATGGAGGTAGTTGGAGTCAGATGGAAGATACAGAGGACAGGGGGAGATGGAAAACATTAATTTGCTGTGGCAGCCTCTAAAAAAGGGACAAGGTGAAAGGAGAAGATGAAGGCACTAATATTTGGCTGCTTTTAAGCTGTTTATAATTAATGGGATATCTATATTTTTCTTTTTTCGAAACTCTTTAGATCAGCACATGAAATGCTTTCATTTTTACTCCTCTCAATTCCAAATAAAAAAAAAGGCATCAACAAAACAAACAGTGTGGCAATTGTTAATGACATATAGATGCAAAATATGAGCATCTTCAGAAAAAGAAAATATCAAAATATGTAAATCCACAACATTAAAATTCAACCACTTGGAAGAATGTCAGGCACCGGCACAAAACCTGCAATTAATATGATTGAAAGCGCAGCCTGTTAGTGACGTTCTGACATTTCTGTAAATCTGTGTAGACGGATCAGACCATAATGCAAGTTCTGTGCGTGCTGCGTCTGAGGTGTAGCTTTAACACCAACCAAAGCACCAGACCAGAACAGATGGTGTTACACATTGCTTCTCTCTCTCTCGGATGTGGAATGAGGTATAATCAAACACGTTCAGAATTGGGTCTGATCATGGCAGAAATGCGGCTGCTCCTTCTGGGAAATAAATAACTCTTGTCATATTGAAATACAAGGACGTGTCTCATACAAAGAGAGGCCGCGCTGTTGTTGCTGCTGTTAGCTCTAGGTCAGGCCCGGCAAAAGGAAACCACTTGGAGGCAAATCTCAGCACGCACCACACGGTTGTACTACAAATTACATGTAGCTACAGGCGACATGAGAGCCGTTGTTAAGTCCTGCTGTGTCTGTGATGCCACGGAGGAAGGAAATTGTTATCTCTAAGTCTCTCTTCAAAGCGAGGGAGGTCGGAGTCATTCCTGCGTGCAGGCTTCATTAATTGAGACCGCCAGACAGTAACATGTATATACACTCTTCAAAAGAATTCAAGAAATTAATTATTTATGTGAAAAAAAATAACAACTGACGACCGAGTATAAACAGCATTAGAGAAGATTTTAATAAGAATGCGGGATCCTCCAAAACAGAGTGACACGCTGTAAAAAAAAAATAAAAATAAATAAAACCCAAAGCAAAAGCTGCTTCAGCTCATTTCCATAAAACCTCTATGTGCCCCGTGAGAATCTCTGGGTTCAGTTCGCCGTCATTTGCATCTGCCGTGAAACAGCATCTACCTCTTAAACCATTTTGTGCAGCAGGACGTTTTAACTGCCCGCTGGAGTCTCCTTGTCCGTGATAGTGCCTTCACACCAGCTTAATAATTTGGGTGTAATTTCCTGTGTAGTGGAGAATGTTTATCAGACCCTCGGCGGGTAGCATATTGGATCAGCGATGCCAAGTGGCGATGATCATCACCTACAGACTTGCAGATGGAGGCTCGTTTGAATTTAGGCTGTACAACCTCTATTAAACTTGCAAATCTCCATTTACTTACTTCTTGCAGAACCTTAAGAATCTTACAGAACAGAGAACCGCTGCAGTTTAGACAACTTTTTTTTTTTAACATACATTATTCCGCCATTCTAAATCACTCATTCTCAGTTTTTAATAAAAATGTGGCAGGAAATACCGGAATGTCCGTTAATGTAAAGAAAACCACAACTGTCTAGACCAGTGGTTCTTAACCTGGTTAAGAACTACTGGTCTAGACTAAGACCACAGGTGTCAAACTCAGGCCCCGGGGTCCAAATCTGGCCCGCATTGTTATTATATTCGGCCCCCCTGAGATCATATCAAATGTGTACTGAAGTTGCCTTTTCTCTATAGCCCTTAAATACTAGCAGAATTTATAGTATATGTAATGGTAGGGTCTTTGTTATAGCAAATACATTTTGTTTTATTTGTTGTAGGTCTGTATAAAATTGTGCAGAATAAGAAACATATACCACTGATGTCTGCTTTATTTCTAATTTATCTTCTAATTACTGATTGGTTGAAACTATTAAGCATTGTCTGTTCCAGATTTGATTAAAAAGAAAACAAGAAAAAAACATTTAATATCTGGGGAAAAGGTGAAATATGTACATGAGTTATGAGTTTGGCCCATGACTTCATGCCCATTTCTAATTTTGCCTTACTGTGAGACTGAGTTTGACTTAAATTATTATTACAAGTGCTACGCAACAAAAAGCTTTGTCCTAACTAACACAAATGGACAGGTTAATCGCACTGTGACTGCGTGACCTTTTCCCATCAGTACTTTACGACCTGTTCCACACTTTAATGCGATAGTTCAATGACAAATTCGGAATATAAAAACTTTTTTCTTCTGTGTCTCTGGGCCAGTTCCAGCAGATGCTGCAAACAAAAATGACATTATTAAATGCGAGTAAGAGTAGCTGAGGCATGTGACTGCCTGTAAAACACTTAATGTTTACAGTTCTTTTACTGTAACAAAGTAAGTAGTCATAGCACTTGTTATGATTTTCTGTTTGGATATAAAACTATTAAGACTTTTATTAGATTGCCCCTAAGTCAACCCCACATTGCATTTACATGTTGATCAACTCAAGTCCATTGCGTGTTGACCGTACTTGGTCAATTTTCTGAACAGGGAGTAGTGAGCAACTGTCAATGAACGCTGGTTTTGGAGATTTACGGCCCTTGGTCCAGATGGATCCCATCAATTGAGAAGCATTTTATTTTTTCATTGTTTTTTTTTTCTTTTTTACAGTATATCTTTACAGAAAATATTAAAGTTAATTACATCCAAGTGTTAGTTCTAAAACCTATGCAATGTGCACTATAACCATTCATAAAATAAATGACGTGTACAAGTTCACATATTAAAACTAATAAACCGAGTAGCAAAGCATTTCTTTCATAGATGTCACGATTAATGCAGTGGACCAGCACAATGTACTTTTCCTCAGGTATTACATCACCTATAAATCAATGTACACCTTTTGAATAATAAAAAAAAGAACTCATCATTCATGATCTAAAAAAAAAAAAATGGTCACATATCATTGTCCATGCAATGTTGCACATGTGCAATACAGGTAACATCTCGGCTTCCTTGTATTTGTAGAGGACGTGCAAGGTTGACTGAATAGTTCGTGAAACTTGGAGTCATGACAGATGTAGCAACAAAACAGCATCATGACGTTAATGGTTAAAGGGAGGAAGCATTTCATGCAAGTCTAAAAAGTTTGAGTCATTTAAGACCAATGTGGTTCCCAAACCTGGTCCCGTCCTGCATCACACATCCGAGTTGATGCTCAAGTTTGCCAGTCTCGGGTCAGAGTTTATCTCGTACCTGTAATGATACCCTTCCATATGGTCCCTACAAGCATCCCGGAAGTTATAAATCCAACGCTTGATGCCTTTTCTATTCAAGTACAGCACCAACAGGAAGATGACACCAATGAGTGCCAGAACCAACCCCAAAAAAACATAGGAAGTCTCCAGAACACTTTCCATGTTGCCAGAGCAGTTTAGAAGGGACGGATCCACGTGCAGGAGCAGATGTCGTCTCAAGGCCTCAGGGTCCTTGCAGGTCAGATTGTGCATGTCGATGACTTGGGTGGAATTCTTCAACCAAAACAGTGTGTCCTCTATGAAGCAGTCGCAGCGCCAGGGGTTCCCTGACAACCAGATGCGAAGGTCGGGCATGCTGCTGAATTCAGCCAGTGTGGTGGTCGGCAGGTATTTCAGGCTGTTGTCTCTCAGGTCAAGGTTACGCAGTTGCGGCACCTTCAACGTCCCATTCTGGATGGCGATGATAGAGCTGTTCTGCAGGCTGAGGTTGACCAGGTTTAAAAGACTCATGAAGGTGTCTTCTTGTAGAATCACAAGGTAATTGTTGGACAGGTCCAGGACTTTCAGACCTTCGAAATTTCCATTCTGCAGGGCGCCAAGGACCACGTCTGCGTCGGTACGATTTTGCAAAGACTTACTGAGGTTCAACACCTCCAACCTATTGTCGACAGCAAAAGCTCTGTGGCTGAAAGTCTTGAATTTGTTGTTGCTCAGGTCCAGTCGCACAAGGTATGGCAAGTTGTAAAACACCTTTCCCCCAACGGACTCTATCTGGTTTCCACTGAGATAGAGATCAGTTAACATCTCCAGTTTGGTTGGGAAGGAGTCCACGGTTAAATCAGAGATGTTGTTCCCTGTTACAAACAGGATTTTGGTATTAGGCGGTAAGGACTGTGGAATCGCGCTCAAGTCCTGGTTTTGGCATTTGACAGTTTGTGAGGAACACAGGCATCTGTCCGGACACGAGCAACGCGAGAGTACAACCGTGAGGAGCAGGACGAGTAAACGGCACATACCCGTCTTCAGCGCTCGGCTCCGGCTCAGTCCGATCCAACAGGCGCCAGACGAACTCAACAGGCACATCTTGGAATCTTAAAAATCAGTCTGTGCTGAGCGCAAGGAAAAAAAAAACAGCTCAGTCTCCGCCTTACGGAAAGTTTTTCCCACTCAACGTGATTTACTCAGCGTTATCCTCGTGAAAATCGCTCCCCTTCCAGCCCTGCAGTCGTAGAGAAGTTACCCCCACACCATCGTGGCTTCGGTCTGCATGTCCACCGTCACGAGGGGAAGTGGCGAAAGACTGAAACTTCCCAGGTTCTCCCTCCTTACGTGTGTCTTTTTAGAGAAGAAACGTGTTCCTCAGCCTCCGAATCCCAATGCAGGAGTGAAGAGCGGCGGTAAAAGTTGCTCGGGATACTGTTTCGGAAACAAACACAATGAGCCCCTGTTGTCTTATTCCAAGGTTTCCTCCTGTTACATACGCACTTCCAGAATGTAATGAAGCTCAGGGACTCTGAGGGAGAGGGAGCGAGACAGAGAGATGGAGAGAGAGATGGAGAGAGAGAAGGAGAGAGCGGCTGGGAGCGTACCATCCTTCCGGAAAACGGGGGTAAATAGAAAACTAAAGAAGCTTCTATCAAGCCAAGGACTTTTGTCTACACTCCACACCGAATAAAAACTATTCCCAACTCGAAGTATCTGCCAAAACTTGCAATGTTCAGTGTTTTATGGCCCTTTATGGCGCGCTTCTTGTTATTGTTCTACTTTCACAAAATCAGTAAATCCCCTGTTAAGAGTTACTGGCTCTAATGAGTAATTACCTTTGCTGGAAAATGCTATATTAACTCACATATATAATGTGATATATTATTCCATATGTAGAAAGCAGACTACCAAAAAAATATCTGTTCATATCTATTTATCGATTCAACTCTATTTGTTACACAGATAATAAAACTACTTCAATTGTCGGTACAAAACTCACACAAGTTCTCAAGAAGATTCAAGAAGTTTTATTTGTCACGTCACATTGCAGGGAAAGACAATGAAAACGTGCGTGAGCTCACAATTGTGTCCATACAAGTAAAATAAATCTTGGTTAAAAATTAAGCAAATAAAATATTCACAAAATAATAATATATATATATAACAATATGCATTTTTTTAAATAAAATAAAGTAAAATAAAATTTAAAAAACAAGCAGCAATGAGAAAACTATGTATATGCAGTATGTGGACACATTTTTTTTACATTAATACACATATACCCACACATCACATCAACACAACCATATACTGTATATGTAAATATATGTATACAAATATATTTGTAAATGTGCATGAATGTAAATACCAACAGTTGTAAACAAGACAGTTCATCAGGTAGCAGTGACGCTGCTAGTGTACTAGCTTCAATGTTGCATAATGTATTGATAATAATTGATGTATTACTCATTGCCAAGTTTGTATATATCTATGTATATACCGTATTTTTATTACTGTTTTGGTAAAATGACTTTTTTGTGTATTGTGATTCTGCACTATTCTGTTGCTTTAACTAAAGTGTGTATCCATTAAGGCCTCAATAGAGGAAGGCGACATGCTCATCAATATGTCATATTTGAAAGGCCCCTGTGTGGATCCCGGTGTAACCTAAGCTTTACCCTCCCTTGACCCTCTCCTATTCTTGGCCGAGGTCAATGTGACAATCATCTAGGTAGTTCCATGACACCTGGATTGCAGTTGAAAGTGATACATCACTGAACATCTTATATGTTGAGTATGAAGCAAAACTACGACAGATGACACAATGTTTCAGTGTGTGAATATATGGTATCTTTTAACAGTCCCTTGAGGGATGTGTCGACTTTTTAAGGTGAATATAAGGATAATATTACACAGAAGTTCTTCATTACATATCTGTTACAAAGTCCGTATATGTACAATAATGTAAATATTCTCCCACGTATTAATGCAACATGTGCAGACAATGTTATGTAGCCCACGATGCTATATGTGAAATAATGTATATATTCTCTGCTAACAACATACTGTATCAATTCAACCGGGTTAACCCATGTTACGTAGTCCACAGTCCATTAATGTTTGATATATGTGCAATAACTACAGTCCATGTAATCTTCAACAAGCGTGAAATAATGTAAATATTCTGTACACCCCGTACCCTGTAATAAATATTTACTATTTGTTTATCACTCCTTCCCCACTCACACTGTAAAAAGGCACTCTGTGCTCTCAGTCTTAATTGCCCCCATGGACATAAATAAAGTTTTCTCAATCTGAATTTAAAAAGTCTGAAAACTGTAACTGTAAATTAGAACTGTAAAAAATGTTTTTTTTTATAATCACGGAAAAAATACTTAGCTAAGAAAATACTAGTACTAGTGCAAAGCCCATTAGCTGTTTCATAATAAACGTAGTTTTAATGATTAAAATGCTATAAAACACGTAGGTACAAATAAATCCCATTACTTCTAGTTGTACACAAACTACATTTCTGGATGGATAACTTGCAAATTGTTAAAAAATTATGTGTTTTCCCGTTGTCTCTTTTAAAGCTCTTTGGAATTTATATTCAGTGACGTTGATTTAATTCTTCATACGTGTGCATATATGCTATAACTGATTCATAATTCGCTGACCCAAAAAATAACGCCCTCTAAATTTAACCAATAGGCGATCAGTATGCACAGGTCTTGTGCAATCAGAAGTCTCGAAAGTAGTGGGTCCCTCCGACCAACCTGCAGGGTTTTAGAGTCTTGTCAAAAAATTGCTTCAGCGGTCAAAGTGTGCATTTCAGATAAAATGACACAGTTTTTGATCGTCGTTGATGCAACCTCCCCAGTTTCCCATTTTCTCTTTATCTAGCGGAAGGTAAGGAATTAGATCGTTTTTATTTGGTACGATCCCAGCCTACGTTCGCCGGCGATGATGTGTCGGTTAAGCTAATAGCTAGCCTAGAATCTGCTAAATTTAGCATTCAAATCCCCAAAACACTGCACGTTGTAGATAATTTATTTTTATCTGTGTTGAAGAAAGGAAAACTCAGTGTTACGTTTTTAAATGTTTCTCGGTAAAACAAATTTGTGTTTACGATTTGTCTCATGAGCTTCACATTTCCATATATGGGGAATATGGGAGTTTATTTTAAACTAGAAAACTGTATTTTCTGAAATGGTCACATTTGTCATAAGTTCATAAACATGCACTTACATGTTGTCAAAGTGTCGTGTTGCATAAGATCGTTATTTCCTCTGTAACAAACCCCTAATTTTGTAATCAAGAAGTTCACTCACTGCTATACTTCATTCTTTCTACACTGCAATACGAAAGTAAACTACAAATTATTTTATTGTTATGCCTGTTTTTAACAGTTCATACAATGTTGTCAAAATTATTTAAGAATCAGAAATATATAATCGCCCTGTAGACGGAGACAGTACAGGAATGTGTGTGGTGGTAGTAAAATAAAGACTGAAAAGAGTATTCACAAATATGTACAAAAATATATAGAAATATATTTGGTGTAATTCAGGGGTGCCCAATAGGTAGATCGGGATCTACCAGTAGATCTAGAGTGTTGGTAGATCCTGAGCAATAACATAAAAAAATATTATTAATGAAAACTAGAGATGTAATTCTATTTCAAGATGCTGATCACTGGAAAAACTAAAGTGAGAATATTATAGGTATTCAGTCAGACAGTATAAAATATGTTATATGTTAATGTAGGGAATGGGATATCCAGTTTATATAGGTAAATGTATTTAGAGTTTTCAATCTAGGTAGATCACTTCAGTCTGGTCATTTAAAAAGTAGCTCTTAGGACACTCCTTATGTAATGCATACTGAGAAATGTCCTCATAGTGGGGGAGTCCCTTTGCGTGTGTGGGGGGTGGGGTTGACTGTTGGGGGCAGGGGAGAAGCTATGTTTTGTTAAGTAGTCCAGCGGCAGTAGAAAAGGAACTTTTTAGTACTTATCTTGCACTTACTACAAACCTTTGCACTCTGTTTTTACTTGTAAACACAGTAGAATCAATAAAGCTTATCTTGATTTTGTTTTTTTTTTTGTTTTTTTTCCCCCCACAGGTTCACCCTACAATTATGGAGTTCTGAAAAGAAGGTTGAGAGTCTTGGGGGGAAAGGGAATCTTTCCCCTCAGGTTTGAAGGTTGGACTGTTGGAGGACAGGGGTCATTTCAGGGTTTGGTCAAATTGTTGCCTTTTGTAAAGTAGCAGAGATTAATCTATTTTTGTAAACACGGATATGTAAGTTTTTGTAAATCATTTTTTCCTTATTTATTAAAATACTGATGCCAATGTATGCTAGGTGCACCTTAATTGTATTTCAAATCACTGTCAAAATGGTGGACTGAAAAAGTCTAACACAGGCTCTGGGGTTGCTAGGGTGCAGTGGAACCTCAACACAAGCACAATTCTAGCACTCCTAACCATTTTGACATTTTGTTAGAATACATTTTTTTGTTTCATTCTTGATTGTGAGTGGGCAGCTAAGGTACAATTATAGTTCTGTTAATCTGATTTTTGTTGATTAGTTAAGAGCTTCTTTATTTTCTTTTGGAAACAGTTTTTTTAAACATTTTTGTTGACTCCTGTAGACGTCAGAATGAGTTTAGCTCCACTGGACTGCACTCAAAAATGCCGCTCACTGCAGCATGCACAGGACATAGTGGCGGCCCTGACCAGTGGCTCTGATGGCCAGTTAAAGGCTTTCTTGTCTTCTTATTGTCATAATTCGTACACCTTACGCGATAACTTTGGCCGTACATCGCTGCATATGGTGGCCTCTCTGGGTAAAAAAGCCTTACTGGAGTGGCTGCTGGAAAATAAGTATGGTGACCTGACAGTGAAGGACAAGGAATCTGGGTGGACCCCTCTTCATCGCAGCGCCTTCTATGGACACATTCACTGTCTTATCCCACTAGTCAAGGTATATATTTTGTATTTTACAAAATGTATGTATGTAAGTGTCAGACAACTTTTGAAAAAATTGTTTTGCAGCATGGTGGACTTCTCTCCACCCAAGATAAGGAGGGTCTTTCTGTACTTGACCTTACAATGAAGGACCGACCAGCACATGTTATGTTCAAAAACACAGGTAAGATCTTGAGCCATGTCTCTTCTTTACTAACAATGACCAGTTCATGATCGTCATTAGTACTAAGCTCCAATTACACACACCAACACATAACATTTTTGATGATGTTTTTCTAGGTCACTAGGTGACACTACACTGTTATATAATATGTACTGCACATGAAATATAGGTCAAAATAGTGTTTTTCTTTGTTTTGTTATTGGGTGTTTTTCCCCTTTGCTGCAGATCCAACTGAAGTCTACACATGGGGGAATAATGCAAATTTTACTTTGGGTCACGGTAATCAAGAGAGCCGACAGCACCCTGAGCTTGTGGATGTGTTTGCAAGGACTGGAGTTTACATAAAGCAGGTAGGAGAACAACACTTGTCCTCCTGGGAAATAGTGTTTCCCTGCAGGTCTTCCCCGTCCTCAATACTCCACCTACATGTGACACAACACTACAAGGCTCCTTATTTAAAACTGTGGCGAAAAATGTCAAATGACGTGAGACTTCTCGATAAGGGAGACCATCTGGGTCAACCAAAACAGACCCCTCCCCTGAGTCCTTTATTACACAACTTGCTTCATGGGAATCTTCTTTTTGAAAGTACTTGGCTCACACGCGTGTGGTGAATCCACAGCTGTTAAAACAATCTTTATCCTCAACTTTATTACTGCACCTAAATTAAACAAGGTTATTTATTTGCACAGCCATAAGTGAATGTTACTATCACACTCACTCTGCTATAGTAGCGTCAACGGAATATTTCAGCTTTCATGCTCATTTTATTTATATCAGCTAATTAAAAAAAAGTGCCCCATGTGAATAAAATTCCTTTAACTGTGACATACTGGATATTTTAATTCTGCAACTCAAACAAATTAAAAATATATATGAGTTGGGTGTTAAGGTGTTACACACCTTTTTTGATTTCACCAAGAAAGTAAACCCAAAAGGAAAATCGTTGATGGATATTTTAATTATCATTGTCACTCACTGAACAGTGTTTCCCTCGGTTTTTAAATTGAACTGTGAACAAAAAATATTTAAATTAAATATAATTAAATATTTAAATTAAAAGCTATATATATATATGTATGTGTGTGTGTATATATATATGTATGTGTATATATGTGTGTGTGTGTATGTGTATATGTATGTGTATATATATATATATATATATATAAAACTAGCTGTCCATTCGTCCATGCCACGGCCTCATACATACATATATATATATATATACTTCATTTAAGAAACTTTTTAATTTAAATATTTTTTGTTCAATCACAGTTCAATTTAAAAACCGAGGGAAACACTGTTCAGTGAGTGAAATGATAATTAAATAATTAAAATATCCATCAACGAGTTTCTTATATATATATATATATAAAATTATCTGTCCATTCGTCCATGCCACGGCCTCATACATACATATATATATCCTTCATTTAAGGAAAAACTTTTATTTAAATATTTTTTGTTCAATCACAGTTCAATTTAAAAACTGAGGGAAACACTGTTCAGTGAGTGAAATGATAATTAAATAATTAAAATATCCATCAACGAGTTTCTTCTTGGGTTTACTTTCTTGGTGAAATAAAGAAAAAAAAGAATATATATATATATATATTGGTCACAACCCTTCATTTGAGAAACTTTTTAATTGAAATATTTTCTGCTTTTTAACCATACACTTCAATAGATATAGTTTGGCACCAAAAAGAGACAAGATAATGTTTTTTTTATTTTGTTGAAACCAAAAGCAAATCAGTGGTTTACAGCTTTGGATATTTTCTTGATTGTATTGTAAACTGTGAATGCAGTGCTAGGCTACAATTTCAGGGAGCGGTCCTTTCCTTAAAGTGATTAATATACCTTCTAAATCCAAAGTCTACATATGAAGCGTCCAGCAGAGGGTATTCACACAGCAGGTGCTAGTTGTAGCAGGATGAGTAACGGATGACTCTCTAACCAGCTGTTTTTACCTTGTTTGATCGGTGGTTATATGAAGTCTATTGTCAATCCCCGTCATGTTGAATGCATGTTTGTTTACCTGTAAAAGGCTGTTGATCCACACCCTTGTAATGCTATAATGGCTGTTTACTGTAGAAATGATTGGTTTGAGGTTTTCTTTTTTCTTCTACCTGCACAACCTGTCATGCCAAGTAATTTCATAAAGCCCAGCGGGGGGTAGGGGAGTGGATCTGATTTCACGACCGCACAATGATCCGGTGACGAGGCGCACAGCCGTTGTATTTCAAAGCCTAAACCAGCAGGTGCAAGAGGTTAAATATTAATTCCACAATGACATGTTTTTAATTAAATGAACCCCAGTGGTGTGTACGCATGTGTGTGAATGTCCACACCAATGTGATACTTGGAGTAACATCCATGTGTGCCATTGAAGCCTTAAGGGGACCAATGCATTAGTAATGATGTTTGCTTTTCCACTTGAGCCCTGGCCCTCTGTTGGCACAGTGTTTTTACTATCACTACAAGAAGGATTGGCACGAGGTCCTGGAAAGTGTTCAGTGTCTGCTATGGGTCTGGCAGCACAGACCAATAGATCAGCACCAATGACACATTAGTAAATGTTTGTTTTTTTTTTAAACAGAAGCACACTCATGTTCATTCATGTTCAATGTCCACTCTCTTCTTAGGTGGTCCTGTGTAAGTTCCATTCTGTGTTCCTGTCCCAGAAAGGACAGGTGTACACATGTGGACATGGACAGGGTGGACGTCTTGGCCACGGTGATGAGCAGACATATCTGGTGAGAGTCATTTCAGTTTAGCCTACTGATGGAATACAGATACAGTAAAGAGCCAGAGTTCTGTCTGTCTGTCTGCCTTTCAGCCACTAGTTTATAGAATTTTATTTATTTATTGTGCAAAAGCCAGAGTTGTCCTTTAACAATCACTAAATATTCAAATAAACCCTGAATGTTATTCCTTAAACATTATCCTTTTACAGTTCAGTCTACCCAATAAAGGTAGAGTATCATATCTAATGTAAAAGTTAACCTGGTGCTTTTACCTAAGACCAGGTCCTTTTACCACATTTGCATCAGTGTTGAAGTCTCCAAAAAGGCTTTTATTTTACATGCATTTTGACATATATTGACTGCATCGACCCTTGGACTTGGATGTTTTCTTTTATGCACGTCACAGCCAGAAGGGCCCGCGGGTGAACCTTTATCAATCAGTTTCCACCAGTCATGTTGCGTGCAACTGATAAATGTTTCGACTCCACCCTTGCTACAGTCACATGAACACCTCAGAGTAGACATGCTAATATTTGGCTTTAAAAAAAAAAAAAAGAGTCTGAAGCTGAAAAGCTCTGACCCTTGATGTGAAAATAACATCTTAACTTAATAACTAATAGGGCTGGGTTAAAAAAATCGATTAATCGATTTTAATCGATTTTTCTGTTAATAGGACGATATCGATTCATAAATCCAAAAATCGATCTTTTTTTCCTTCTTTTCCCAACAACTTTACATGATTACGTATTTACGAGTGTGTTAACTCGCAAATGTAAAAACAACATGGCACTAAAATCTAAAACTAGAGTCTGCCTTGTAATTTTGGGTCAAGTCATGGTAAATAAAAAAATGCATGATGGATTAATATGACTGCCTTGAGTA
>JAFBJS010004021.1:9670-24335 GCA_016785265.1 Paraplagusia blochii | reverse complement strand
GGAGCTACCAGGTAGGAGACAAAGAGGAGATTGATGGATGCAGTGAGGGAGGACATGGAGGTAGTTGGAGTTAGAGTAGAAGATAGAGAGGACAAGGGAGATGGAAAATGTTGACTCGCCCTGGCTACCCCAGAAATAGGGACAAGAAGAAGACATATTTTGACTGATAATTGATATTAGATATATATATTTTTTTTAATTTAGGGGAAGTTTGTGGTGTTTTTTGTTTAGTTAAGTCTTTGTACTACCAATGAAATACTTTATCACAAAGCCTGTCTGATTTAATGTGTGCGTTGTGTAAAAAAAAAAGCAAAAGTCTCTTTGGATGAAAATCAGATCAAATCTTTTCTGCCGCAGTTGCCCTGGATCGTGACGGTAGTATTCGCCTCAACCTTTATCCTTTCCCAACGCCCTGTCTCTACCTTTCTGTGTCTCCCCTGTCAACTCCCTCAGGCCCTGGGTCCTGGGGGCTAAGAGTGGCCCCACCCCATGCTCCTCGCTGACCTTTGCTGCCATCGTGGAGGAGGAGAAGCAGCAGGAAGCGGCGCTGATCCGCAGCCGAGAGAAACCGCTCGCTCTCATCCAGGTAAACGCGTCCTGTCTATGTGCATTAGCGCTTAACGCCCTGGCCCACACAAACACGACACCTACATCACCAAATGTACCCCGCATGCATGCAGCGTCCAAGTGGGAATGTCTGTGTCCTTGTTCTCACGTCTTGACGCCAGTGATTCTTAAACCCTCTCAGCTGTGTGAATGTCGTCAGGCCTACGTCAGCCATACAATTTGTTTTTCCTCCTAGTGCCTTCTTTTTCCTATTATGTCAAATCCTCCTAACATCAAACGTCAGCATCTTTCTCCTCTACCCTCAAACAAACCGTTGGTTTTGATAACCACATTGTCACGGGTTGCCATTACTTTTTTTTTGGTCCCTTTTGTAGATTGAAGAGCGAGCCATTCAAGACCTCCTGTTCCATTATAAAGCACGTGACAACCCTGATGAGCTGATAGTGGTGGAGAGGTCCTCCAAGGGTCCCATGGCGGTCCCAACCTGGAACAAACATTGACTGTTTAACACGGCAGCCACTGCATACCATAAACGTGAGAACATCCCGCTTGGAGGCAGTTGCAGTGAGTCTGCTGCAGATTTCCTTTAACTGTCGTCAGATCCATCGGTCCGTGTTATGATGGGTTGGTAATGAAGCATATCTGAGGAGAAGTCCAAACTTACCCTCTGCAGTGTTACTCTTACTTTTTTTGTTGCTGCTCAACCTTGTGTTTGCATGCACAACAGAGTGAACGATTGTTCTCGATGAATGGGGTCCTGAAGGACATTTTTTTTTTTTTTTGCAGCTGGGACTACTTATGCATGGTTACTTTCTTCTGTTGGCTTTGTGCCCACGTTCAAAAAAAAAAAAAAAAAGAGTCGCTCTGCCACAATAAATATTCATTTTGTGATGATAAATTTGCCAAAAAAATAAGAGATTTGATGAAAAGAAAATGGGTCCAAACTAGATCACTTACATCGTGTTTAACTAACAGACACTCCTGTGATTGTGTTTTTAAAACAGTGCCAACTGCTGAGAGTCAGGCTTGCTGTCATTTTCATGCTTGTTTTCCCTAATAGTATTATTTCTTCACGTCAGCTGCATGGCAGCAACATGTGAATCCTGCCGTGTTTCTTCACGTCGCTGCAGTGAACGGGTAGAACGGCTCAGTTCAGTGGAACAAATCCCACCACTAATAATAAAAAACGGGTTTTTGCCTAAACACAATATTAATGAAACCCTCACAGATTCTCCATAAAGTCCTAATATTTTTCCCATTTTAACTTCAATCCCTTGTTATCCTGTCTTGCTTTTACAAGATGTAGTAAAAACGTCCTGGGAAGCTCAGATCTGGACCATGTTATTTTGTTTTTTTTCAGCCTGTGGGTGAAACATAGGAGAGATGAGGAGAAAATGGCATGCAATAAAATATATCATCTGTGCAATAATACTGTCTCTTTGGGGTTTTCATTTGATATCGCAGTGGATGGGAAGAAAACAAAAAGAGACGGATGCATTTAATTTTCTTTCCTATTTTTCCACATCGACGCACATTTAAAACCAGTGTTCTTTCCCTGCAGTGAAAAATGACTCTTGCTCTCTCTAATAAAGATGACATTTAATCTCCCAGTCCTCTGACACTTCATCTGCTCAGCATGAGCAGTAAACCATTATCTAGTCCCGGCCCCTGATTAACAGTGATGACCCTGATCTGAGCACAGAGTGGCCTGATTGAGAGAGTTTATTGGCGGTAATTGCGGGTCGAGCACCATATTGGAAACAACGTGAGGGGGAAATATTAATAACACATTAAGCTCCATTAGCTGCTCCAGAGGTGACATTCGAAACAAGTCCCGAGGAGTCAGAGTGACACGTAGAACCTTGAGCTGTTACTTCACAGAGAGACTGCTCATCCTCTGTGTCTGTGCCTGGAATCAAATTCTACTGGTTTTGTAAACGCTGACGCTGCTTTGACCTTTTTAGAAACTAAGAATAACGTCAAGACCGGTGTAAAAAGAAAAAATAACTTTCTCGGTTCCTTTGTCTCTGACTCGGCTTCTCTAATAACTTATTTTAACACACATACACAGAAAAAAACAAAAAAAATCCAACTTAATGCCTGTTTTCATTGTAGGTTATGTCTCTTTGGAATTAGATCTGAATTTTACCAAAAAAAATAACACAAAACAGTATAAGTGTCAACAACTTCCATCTCCCCCTTGTCCTCTGTATCCTCAACTTTAACTCCAACTAACTTCATGTCCTCCCTCACTGCATCCATCAATCCTCTTTGTCTCCTACCTGGTAGCTCCATCTCTAGGATCATTCTTAAACCAATATAACAACTGTCCCTCCTCTGGACATGTCCAAACCATCTCAATCTGGCTTCTCTAAATTTTCCTCCACACCTTTCTGTCTGTGTTGTCCCCACTAATCCCCTCATTCCTGATCCTGTCCATCCTTGTCTCTCCTAAAGAGAATCTCAGCATCTTTAACTCCTCCACCTCCAGCTCTGTCTCCTGTCTTCTACCTATCCCGAGTGTCTCTAATCCATCCACAACTGTCCTGTAGACCTTCTCCTTCACCTCTTTTCTCCAGTCGTTCCATCCTGTCTTTACTCTATTCTTCTTCTCTCTTCCACAGTGTCCACTGCTCTGTGCAGTTGATCCTCAGTATCTAAACTCCTGCGTCTTCACTGTCTCTGCTCCCTGTAACCTCATCATTCCACCGTTGTCCCTTTCATTCACACACGTAGTTGTAACATCAGCATGGAACAAAAATATTCAAATAAACGTCTTAGTTTTATTTCCCAGACATCGTTCGACCACTATAATAAATTTCCAAATGAAATCTGACTGATTTTGGTCATTGAAGACCTCTGATTTATCACCAACATTTCTTCTGGGCCTCAATTCCATTTTTTTTTTGTCTGCTGTCAATTCACATTCTTGCTCTGTCCCTTTCCTTCAGATAAATTCCACAGTCTTTCCATGTCCAGTCTGGCCTGAGCTACAAATACTTCCATTTGGAAGATTTTTCTGTAGATTGCATAGTTGTGCAGAGAAAAAGGTGACACTGTTCTGGAGCTTACGTAAGGAACGTCCAATCTTCCTGTGGAGAGATGGTGGAGCACAGGACCAGGCCTCACAGACTCGCTGCCAGGCAGATGGGAAAGTCGTAGGGCCTTCCTCCAGACAATGAGGATAACTTCAGGAATTATTTGTTTATGGAGAAATGAATTGATGCCGGAGACGCTCCATGGAAATTCGCCCACGTCTTCAATCTGCTCTAAACGAGTGGGCCAAAGCAAATTGAGGAAGGACGCATTTCTGAATAGTTTTATTGGTTGTCAGGTCGATGGTGTCTGTCAATCGTAAGAGTTCTGTCTGTGTTAATGAGTCTTTATTCAGGTAGCAAAGACGTACAGTAGAGCGGGAGGAGACAATGAGTTATCATAACATTGTTGCTGCTACTGCTTCACCGTTTTTTTTGTTTGTTTTTTTTGCACCGCAGTTGATTTATTCTCAAGATTTTATTGGCAACGTTTTTACGCTCAGCATCAGGCCACTGTTTATTTGTTCTGCATAAAAATATTGAATTATAATAAAATTCCAAGAAAGAAAGCATTCATTCCAAGCACAGATAGATGTAGACACATGTAGTAGTAGTAGTAGTTTATAAGTAGCTCGACATCCCAGAGGCCACTTTGTTTGATGATATTGTTTGCATTACTGTTATCAAGGCAGGATTAACAGGAAGGACGAAAGAGGCTGCAGTGACTAAAATTGGTGGTAGTAGTCTACTTTTGCTGATTGTACTCCACTTCAAACACCCATACTGTCTTCCTCTCTTTTAAAGATGTAAGATGGATATTATATGTTTAACATCTATAAAAATATGGTACCACCCCTAAAACATATGGTAGGAAGATATTATGGTTGTTTAACATCTATGAAAATATGCTACCACCCCTAAAACATATGGTAGGAAGATGTTATGGTTGTTTAACAGCAAAAAAAATATGATACCACGCCTAAAACACAGGGTGGGAATATATTATGGCGGTTGAACGTCTATGAAAATATGCGACCACCCCTAAAAATGTTGGAGAGTAGGAAGATATTATGCTTATGAACATCTGTGAAAATGTGCTACCACCCCTAAATCAGAGAGTGGGGAGATATTATGGTTGTTGAACATCTATAAAAATATGCTACCACCCCTAAAGATGGAGAGTAGGAAGATATTATGCTTGTTGAACATCAATAAAAAGATGCTACCACTCTATAACAGAGAGTAGGAAGATATTATGGTTGTTGAACATCTATGAAAATATGCTACCACCCCTAAATCAGAGAGTAGGGAGATATTATGGTTGTTGAACATCTATAAAAATATGCTACCACCCCTTAAACCAAGAATAGAAAGATATTATGGTTGTTTACATCTTTAAAAATATGCTACCACCCCTAAAACATACGGTAGGAAGATATTATGATTGTTTAACAGCTGTAAAAATATGATACCATGCCTAAAACAGAGGGTGGGAATATAAAATGGCTGTTGAACATCTATAAAAATATGCTACGACCCCATAACAGAGAGTAGAAAGATATTATGGTTGTTTAATAGCTATAAAAATATGCTACCACCCCTAAAACAGAGAGTAGGAAGATATTATGGTTGTTAAACATCTATGAAAATATGCTACCACCCCTAAAACATACGGTAGGAAGATATTATGATTGTTTAACAGCTATAAAAATATGATACCATGCCTAAAAGAGAGGGTGGGAATATAAAATGGCTGTTGAACATCTATAAAAATATGCTACGACCCCTAAAATATATGGTAGGAAGATATTATGGTTAATTGCTATAAAAATATGATACCAAGCTCAAACAGAGAGTAGGAAGGTATGATGCTTGTTGAACATCTATGAAAATATGCTACCACCCCTAAAACAGAAAGTAGGAAGATATTATGGTTGTTTAACATCCAATGTATAAAAAAATGATACCACCTCTAAAAATTGCGCTTTTGCCGTGCACTGACACAAGTACTGGAGCCTCATCCTGGTAACTAGCCTCAGGCCTCAGACACTGTTATTACGGCCCTGACTGTGAAGGCATCTTTTCTACAGTATTTGAAGTATATCCTCTATACTTCTCATGAAAAAGATTCATTCTTTAGCCTCCTACGGCTTAATGGCCACATACGTGGACAGCACTTTCTTGCTCTTGTGTCCACAAGCGTGTCCACTGTGGAATTGTTTGGTCCTAGAAGAGAAATTGTGTTCCTATTTTTTTTTTAATTTTACCGTGAAGGAAAAACTTCCCAGTTTTCAGTTTTTAAAAAGAAATAAAAAATGCACGTAAAAAAAAAAATAGCTTGGGCCTTAGGAGGTTAAGGCACTCCAGAACGACATGATACAAACTGTGTCATCGTTCTCTGAGGAGACATACCTTGTTTGGTATCCTTGGAAAATGTGTGACCGTACACTTGATGCAAACTGAATATGGTTTGGATGCAGTCGTGCTGCACAGTGTGACGCTGCTGTTGGCTGCATGGAAGGAGATTTCAATATTTGCAGGAGCTGCAGGAAGCAACGTAGTTTGTTTAGGGAACATGAATTTTCATTTATTAAAAGCTGACTTTTCCAAAATAACCTGGATCTTGACTAACACTGAGTGATGGAACCAGTCCATATTAGACATGACATTACTTTAAAGGTGTGTTGATGGCGTTGACTGTGCAGTGGGGACGTTTAGCAGCAGATACAGGAGCGGTCGTCCATAATTCTCCTGAGAGCTTCTTAGAAGTTGTTCATTCTCCACTTTGGCTCTAATGCTGCCCTTTAGCTCAAAGAGCTTTCAGACTTAGTTTCTTTTCAAAGCTTCAGTCAGTGAGGGTCTGCTGCTGCCTTACAATCCCGCTTACCGGTCATCGAGCCACTTAGTGTCAGATTATCTGACCCTTCCCCGTCACTGTGACCACAGCTATACAAAGATCATTACGGGTTTCAGAACGTGAGGCCGAGAACTCTCAGTACATGTGGTCAGAATGCGAGAAGGCTTCCTGGACTTCCTGTGACATCTGCTTGGCCTTGGTTCGCTCTCGGTGTGACAGCATTGTGACCACGTGTCCCTGGCAAACAGCGGGATCTCGTGACGTCCGTGCACAGCCTCGTCCCAGATGTTGGTGCCAAGAGAGCAAGGGGGACGTGAGCGTGAACGTGGAGGAATGTTTGCGCAATTCCAAGACCTTAGTGCACGTCTCTGACACTTCCACTTTCATAATTATATTTTCACCTGTCTGGAAGGATTCGTTTCAAAACCCTGTCGAACACTTTAACACCTTTCGGTCTTTATTGCAGTGTGGGAGGCTGTTTAAAGACCATTTTTCATTGCTGGGGCGGTTGTCACTAATTTAGCCAAATCCTGCTGCAGTTTTAACAGACTTTAAATTTGTTTTTCCTCTCCTGTGTTTAATTGTTTGCTCAATCTTGACATTATAGCTGGTCTGCAGGGATTCTTTCGACACGAGGATCATTTCAGCCCCTTTGATGATGGTGACACTTTTTACAGGACGGTTGTGAGACCAGTCATGAGGTATGTATGATGTTTAGAGACACTAGGAATAGGTAGAAGACAAGAGGCAGAGCTGGAGGTGAAGCAGTTAAAGATGCTGAGATTGTCCTTAGGAGAGACATGGACACAGGCAGGAAATGCTGGAGAAGAGATTGAGATGGTTTGGACATGTTAAGGTTTGGACATGGAAGGGGCAGTGGATACATTGGTAGAATAATGATCCTAGAGATGGAGCTACCAGGTAGGAGACAAAGAGAACATTGATGGATGCAGTGAGGGAGGACATGGAGGTAGTTGGAGACAGAGTTGAAGTAGAGGACAGGGGGAAATTGTTGACACTTTTTCATTTTTCATGTTTTAGTTTTTTGCATCTAATTCCAAAAAGACATACGATACAATGGAAACAGGCATTAAGTTTGACTTTTTGTGTGTGTGTGTGTAAATAAGTGTGTAAAGAAGTTATTAGAGAAGCCGAGTCAGAGACAAATGAACCAAGAACATTTTATTACCCAAGCCTTGACTTGTTAGTTTCTAAAAAAAAAAAGCTACCAGTTAGGAGACAAAGAGGAGATTGATGTGTGCAGCGAGGGAGGACATGGATGTAGTTGGAGTTAGAATAGAAGACACAGAGAACAGAGGGAGATGGAAATTATTGACTCCCTGCGGCAACCCCTGAAAATAAAGGGACAAGTCGAAAGGAAAAGAAGAAGAAGTAGATGATGGCTGGGCTAAAAAAAAAAACTTGAATTATCAGATATTCTGATTCTGATTCACTTTTAGTAACTACCTTGATTGTTAAAAGATAATTTGTGTTTATTTTGTGTAAAATAAAGCTTCTTTCTGCCGAATCTTGACAATTATCATCTCATCTAATACCGTTTTCTCATTCAATTCGCAATCGAATACTGAAGTAGGTAATTCGGGATTCGATCCCGTATTAAATAATCCGCATTCAATTCACTTTGCGTTCACATTCAGTTTAATGTGGTATTCGCTGCGCATTCGATACCCGCTTTGCATTCACACACAATAAGGGAGCGAATGCGCATTCGTCTAACCATGGTCCAGTTTCAATTTGATCGTTATATAGCGAGATCTCGTTAATACACGGTTTTATTCAACATGGATTCTGTCAACAAACCCACGTGCAATTTTGAGGAATAGTTAATTCGGTATCGAAACCCCTGACTAGAGGTGGATTAGTTATTGCGCATTAGTTTAGGAGCGAATGCGCATTAGTTTGTAGTGTGAACGCAAAAGGGGAGCGAAACTGGTTTTGCGTCGCAGCGAATACCGAATTAAGTGCCAGTGTGAAAACAGCACAATAATGGAGGACACTGTGTATCAAATACCTCTGACCAACTCTCTATGTACTGTATTGTCATTAGTCCTGAAGATTTTCTACTGTACTTCCCTCAATGGGGAAACCTTTGTTTTATGGAGACACCCGTCACATTTCGTCTCATTTTTGATTTACAGCTAAGCTGCTGCAGTTTTACTAACACACCTGCAAAAAGATGCAGTTAAAAATATTACAGGTGCAATTACACCGGTCCAATTTAAAGTCCATTCCCTCAGATCCTTAAGTCCGAGGTGTGGCTCTTTTAATGTGGATATAATCCAGCATACCTTTGGCAAGGGTTGGACCAAACCCTGAAAAGACTGTCATATCATTTGGGCGTAAGAGAGAACGCCAGAAATATTCAGTACAGTACAATGATCACAGCACGTCTGCAACATCTATTAGAGTCTCAAAGTGCTTTCGCAGCAGCACTGAGCTTCTTTACTGCCTGTGCTGCTGCAGGCTGTGAGATCACAGAAGATCCCATAATAAGGAAGATTGGGTGCGATGGGCCTCCCTATCTGCCTGTGATTTAGGATTCGCGTGCGTACAAACCAGAATTCCAAAAACCTCATATAACCTAAGACTCTTCTTCCAGGTCGCAGGAACGATTCTCCAGCTTTTTGTCACCGGGCGGTCGGGAGAAGTTGGAACAGAATAAAATCTAAATCCCAATTGTGCTCCATAGGCTTCTTGATCCGCAACCAACACAAACCTTTCTGTTGACGGTGAGAATATCTGTCTGACAGCTGCGACAAAATAATGCGACGGCGCTGGAAATCTAGTTATTCTCCGGGAGCAGTGGGTGAGGGTGCAGAGGGACGATGAGTAGATCTTTGTTTTATACGCTGATGTCACCGCTCGCTCTGCTTCTCAGACGCTGCTGCTGCTCCAGAAACTGCTGGAGCAGATGTCAGAGCATCACTACACTGCAGAATTTCCGAGGTCAAGTGTTAGTGATCAATCTGACACCCACTTATTTCATCTTCTCCGGCAGGTCACACAGGCAGTAACTCACTGTCATCAGAGCCGTCTGGGCAACAGGGGAGAAAATCCGTCCTGTCTAACAGCAGCTTTCTGTTTTCTCTTCGACCTCTCAGGCTGGGGTTGGCATTTTGGGTCATTTCCGAGGCTATTACACAAAACAGAATCTAATTTTTTTTGTTTTTGTTTTTTTTACCCAAATTTATTTAGAAATGTTAAACTTGCACAAATGCAAAGTGAGAATTTTTATTTTTTTTATCCATATCCGCTTGTTAATGTCAAGTGAATTGATCTTCATCCTCCGAAACTGGGACAGCAGTCTCCATGAATGCCACCCAAATCACACTGCACAACACTGTGAGCCTTCCAGTGGGTGGTGAGTCCACTGGGAGTTGGGTTGGGTTGGGGCAGTACAATAATGAGAGCACATCAGTGGCAACCAGGCAGGTGAGGGAATCGAACCTAAGGCCTTGCAGACACATGTCCGTTTCCTTTACCTCTAGGCCACCACTGCCAAATTCTTCATCTTTTCCCTTTTTTCAGGTGTTGCCGCAAGAAGTCAGTTCCCCTGTCCTCTGTATCTTCTACTCTGACTCCAACTACCTCCATGTCCTCCCTCACTGCATCCATCAATCTTCTCTTTGTCTCCTACCTGGTTGCTCCATCTCTAGGATAATTCTTCTACCAATATAATCTCTGTCCCTCCTCTGAACATGTCCAAACCATCTCAATCTGACTTCTCTAGCTTTTTCTTCTAAACGTCCTGTCAGTGTCCCTCTAATCACCTCATTCCTCATTTATTTACCACTGCCAAATACTTTAATGATAATATTAATTTAACGTCTATGGCAACGACAGTCCAACTGCAGGCCTGGGCAATTATTTTGACTTGTGGCCCGTAGGTGGTACTATAATTTGAGTCATGGGCCAGGTCAGGAGCTAAAATAAAAACAATGTTTTTAGCCTATTTTATGCTATGTGGTGGATTTGAACCTGAGGTCTTGCAAACCTAGGTCTACTCCCTTAACCCCTAGGCCACCACTGCAGCCCTATTCATGAAGCTAGAAGAATTTCAAGAATATTTCTTGAAGAATGAGAATTCATTTTCATTCTTCCTGTTTTTTTTTCATCCACTGGTGCGTAACGAGGTGTGTTGTAATATTGAGGCAAAACAAATCCTCAGCAGGGCTTGCGTAGTGTGTGTTGCTGTTGGCGTCTGTCGGGGTCTTTGATTTAAGGTTTCACAAAGTGGCTTCACTGTGAACGGCACCAACTCTTCCCGCACCTGCAAAACAGATTCAGCCCACTGTAGTGCATCGAGCTTTGAGCAGACATTTCCAGATGCGGGCTGAGTTTTTTTTGAAGACTGGTCTGAGGCAAAAACAAAAAAGGGGTTTTAAATAAAAAAGGAATAGGTTTAATCAGATTTTTACCCATTTTCTTGCAGTTTTTCAATGTTAGAAAATAAGATAAGAAAAATAAACCTCCCTAATCCTAGGTCTGTACCAGATTACCACCAATTTATAATATTAACTCATGGAAGGACGTCTTGATGATGTAAAGAGTAGGGGTGTGACGATTCACTCAAAAAAACGATCCGAGTCATATCTCGATTCACACGCTACGATCCGATTCAGGAACGATTCATAAAATAAAATATTAAACGATCGATCCAGTTCGTTCCGATTCGGTTCAGTTCGATCCAAACCGATTAATTTTCACACCCCTGATATATATATATATATATATACATATATATATATATATGTATGTATATATATATATGTATATATCACTCACATAACGATCCGATTCATATCTCGAACACAGGCTACGATCCGATTCAGGAATGATTCATAAAATAAAATATTAAACGATCGATCCAGTTCGTTCCGATTCGGTTCAGTTCTATCCAAACGGATTAATTTTCACACCCCTGATATATATATGTATATATCACTCACATAACGATCTGAGTCATATCTCGAACACAGGCTACGATCCGATTCAGCAACGATTCATAAAATAAAATATTAAACGATCGATGTAGTTCGATCCGATTCGGTTCAGTTCGATCCAAACCGATTAATTTTCACACCCCTGATATATATATATATATATATATATATATATATATATATGTACATATATGTATATATATATATATACATATATATATATATATATATATATAGTGTATATTGTATATTAGGGGTGTGACGATTCACTCACATAACGATCCGATTCAGGAACGATTCATAAAAAAAAAAAAATTATACGATCGATCCAGTTCGATTCGATTCGGTTCAGTTCGATCCAAACCGATCCAAAACGATTAATTTGCACACCCCTAGCAAAGAGTTCACAGCATTGGAGATCTTCAATTCAATCAATCAATCAGTCAATCACATTTTATTTACAGTATATAGCCCACATTTACAGGGTTTTACGGGGTTGGTAACATCCTCTGTCCTTAGACCCTCAGCCAGGGTAGAGAAAAACTAGAAGGAAAAAACCCTTTTAACAGGAAAAAGAAAAAAAAACCAGATGAAACCTTGGGGAGAACCACAGTAGAGGGATCAGTGCAATGGATGTTACCAGAGCATGAAAATACAATAAAATAAATCAAGTGCAATGGCAATAAAAAATAATTATAACAGTAATATGATTAAAAATATCCTTATAAACTCTGACTGATTGTATTTTATAGCATTTTATACTTCTACAAGTATAAAAATTTAAAAATTAAAAATTTTGAAGGCGTTCAAATACAATATCTAGTTCCAAAATCTTAAACCAAATTAATTCCCACTTGATTTAAAGATTGGATTAGAATTCCGCTTTTGTCACATCCAAAAAAAACATGACCAGGACTTAAGGAGGAGCTGTCAAAGCATCTGATCTCATTTGTGATTTGGAATTCCCTCCCTTGTAGTATTCCTTGGGATATCTAAGGGCTACCGTTCAGTATGTTATTCTGAACTCCAGTAAACCGTTCTGTGTCTGGTCCCTGCAGACTCTGATTGAGTGGGGACGTGCAGAGGCTGATTTCCTGTGTGGGTCTGTGGATTAGAACGGTGCAACGGAGTAAATGGGATAATCAGGGTTTACAGAGCTGGGCGGCCGTGGTGACGCAGTGGCTTTACTCTACGCTGTCTGTAGAAGCTGCAGGAAAAGCTGCCCTGACTGGACAAGTGGGGGGTTTCTATGTCTGGAACCCTGAGGTCCAGACCGTGGTCGCCACTCTGATCTGACGACGTGACAGTCTTATGTTGGAAAAAAGAAATCTCTGATAGAACGTTTTTATTTTTATTGAATCTTTATTAATTTATAGACGGATCCTATGGAAAAAATTTATTAGACCACTCTTTCTTTAATTTCTTGTCCATTTAAAAGTCTGCTTCCACTTAATCTACATTAATCTGGACAAATATAATAACAACAAAAAAGGCTCATAATTAAGTTTAATTTCAGAGCTGATTTCTGGACATTTTGCATGGTTTTATTGACAGAGACAAAAATCACTTTCGTTCCTACATCACCAGCAATAACATTGTACTGACAAACACAGTGCTTTTAGTCATTGCATGGTTTTGTGTTCATTGTTTCCCCCAGGTGATAAACCTTTAGTGGAACAAGGCATTAAGATGAACAAGGAATTGAAGAAAACAGCAGAGTGGTCTAATCATTTTTTCCACAACTGCATATTTCTAACATGAGATAAATGAGAATTCTTAAATGCTTTGCTGATGTACAAATACTTTTTATAACCCTTTTACCATTCTCTAGGAAATTTAAATAAACCATAATATTATTAGCTTTACCTCATTCTTCTGCTGCATGGAAACATGTTCAAGTCTTCCCTCTTAATTTTATGTATTTGTACCTTTGTTTGGCATGTTGTGGTGTCACAGCTGGAACTGTACTTGGGTCCGGAAGGTTTCAGGTTTGAATCCACCAGCTGTCAGGTTACCACTGAGGTCCATTGACCTTGGCACTGTCTTCAACCTCTGGTCCCCGGGTGCTCAAAGCTGCCCACTGTACACTTTGGTGATGGGTCAATCACAAGGGCAACATTTTGTTGTGTGAATCACAACGACAAGGAGTTTGTCACTACGGTGATGGGTTAAATGCAGAGGAAAAATTTCCCCAAAAAACTTGGGACGAAAACATCATCTCCAGCAGATGATGTCCCTTTTTGTTTCCTTTCTGTCTTTCCTTCGAAATAAAGCCGACATGGCGTCAGGTCTGAATGCACCAGCTGCCAGGTTGCCACTGATCATAGCAACATCCTGACCCTTTTAACTTCCAGCGGGCTCACAATTCGCAGGAAACCTCACAGTATTGTGTGATTTGGGTGATGTTGATCTGGATCATTGTTGCTTCATCTTCTAAGGAATGTCATACATTCCTCTTCTTCCTTTAATAACATATACTGGGCAGGTAAGGGTTCACCTCATTGGGGGAGTTCAAATCCAGGTTAGGGCGGTTGGCTTCCAGTGGGCTCACCACCTGCAGGAAGGTACAGTGCGGTGCAATATGATTTGGGTGGCAGTCCTGGGATAAGCAGATGAAAATGGGTGTATGGACTAATGGATAACTTCTATAGTAATTATAAAATGTCGCTGCTATCCACACTACTGCACACAATGAGATGTGATTTTTGGATTCAACCCCTCGCCAAGGTGAATAGTGGTCAATTTTGGCTCTGTTGACTGTTGACTGCTTAGTGGACCTATTTGGTAAAGTGGGAACTGGTGATATCGAATCTGAAACACTGCAGACCCAAGTTCCTTAACTGCTAGGCCACCACATAAGCTACATTTTTTCTAATTCCATTTTATCTACTTTATATTGTTCATTCATTCATTCATCTTCTTCTGCTTGTCCGTTGCTGGGTCGCAGGGGTGGCGCCAGGGGCAGTTGACGCCACCCAAATCACCTCAGTGGCACCTCAGTGGCAACCTGGCTGCTGGTGGATTCGAACCGGGGACCTTGCGGACCCCAGTCCGCTTCGTTAACCACTAGGCCACTGCCACCACTTTATAATGTCTCATTGTAAAATAAAAAATATATTTTAGTACCTCAATTGACCGACAGGTGGTGACAAAGTAACGTAAAATGAGCCGCGGGATTCCAATCACATCTGTTGTGATACGTTTTAATGCATTTGTGTGTTTATTTTTGTGTATATATTATT
>JAFBJS010004017.1:0-25824 GCA_016785265.1 Paraplagusia blochii | reverse complement strand
CACTCACTCTAGTCTCTTTATTTTTAACATTTAACATTTGCTCATCAACATATCTAAATGAAAATAATTTTCTTGAAAGGTCCTTTATTTTAGCCTTGATTTCATCAAAAGACTGATATTAAAAACATATTTCGACAAGAGTGTTCAGTAAGACAATAACTGAATATAAATATATTGCTTATCTCAGCTCCTCTGTGAAGTCAAAATGGGTTTTATGTTTTTCATAAAGCCACCCGCTGTCCTCTAATGTCCCTGGAAATCCCTGCTCAGACAGTGATGGCCATTTAAGTCGTCACCATTTGACTTTGGTTTAAAGAGCAGGAATAGGCTTCTGTATTCAAAGAGTTGTTTTTTTAATATATATTGATTATCAAAACCTGAGTGTCATCTACCTTTTATGTAAATACTGACATATTTTTAGCTTAAAGCATTTCTGGTAAACCTCATTTATTGCATCAGGACTCCAGGTCTTCAGGCCTGGTTTTTATCATCTGTCTCTTTGAAGCTCAGTTCCCCACAGCTACACACACAAACAAATCCTCCAGTAAATTTACACGTGTCATCAGCAGCTCCACTGGATGCTGTTGCCGTCACACAGAAATGTGTCTACTGAAAAGAGACACAAAGACGTCACTCCGGTAACTCTTTATTTACCAAAGAGTCTGGAGCTGAAATTAAACAAAATTTAGGTTACAGTGTATGGGCGACAACCTCTACGAGGTGACACATCAAGGCTACGATGTGATGCGTTGCTCAAGTCAATTTTGTCTCTTCGTATCTCGTTTTAATTCTTGTTGAGGGTTTCAAGTTCAATAACAGATTAATTTAGTAGTGAAAAGGAACCACATTGTACAGCTTAGTAAACTACAGATTTGTTGTTCGAGTGTCAAACTTAGGCTCGGGGGCCAAATCTGACCCACTATGCTGTTAAATCAGGCCTGCAACATCACATCTAATGTGTACTAGTGATGACCAGCCAGTATATACGATACAATAGCCAGTCACAATATCCAAGTGGTTGTTTGGGGAGACCAAATCAGGACAGGACTCAGCAGTTCAACTCCATCTCAGTGAAAAGGGACACTCTTTCAAGGACACACATGTGCATATTTTGGACAAGAAGGACAGGTGGATTGAAGGAGTGAAGGAAACCATCTATGCCCATCTGGAACAACCAACCTTAAGTAGAGGGGGAGGTCTGCATCATCAATTGTCTGCTACAGACCATTCTGCCTTGAGACCCCATCCTAGGAAGTTTAACTGCTCATCAATCCCAGAGCAGTCTTCTCTAGACAGGTGTGACCACAATGACTCCTATTCACATTTGGACATGTGACAAGAAAACTGCTCATTAACATCAGGAGCAGTTCCTGTCCAAAATGGAGAGACCAAAACAACTCTTCACACCTTTGTCCAGTGGTGAAGGGTGTGGTCTAGAGGAATAGAACTACTAGAGTTTCCTCCAACAACAACCAGAAACTGTTGAAGTTCCTCAGTTGAGGAATGAAACGTCTTCCAACTTCAAAAAGAAGTCCAGTTGCTTACAACTAAACATGTTTTGTATATAAAGTGCCTAGTTAATTTAAGTGTTCAATAATCGTCAGAAAAAAAGCATTTACAGACTTCAATACAATTGTGGTCCAAAGTTTACATACACTAATTTAATGGCTCTCTTGAGTTTCCAGATATTTCTAAAAAATCTCTTTGATCAAGTCATTGGAACAGAAAAATTCATGCAGCTGGTTCTGCAATAACTCGGTTTTGGGTCAAATGAAATGCTGTGTCCAAAACATACATACAGGAGTAGTAATATTCAGTTACAAGTCTTTAGCTTTTCTTTAATAAGGGTCTTTTGGTTGCATTTCACAAGCTTCTGGTTGACACTCAAGACTAACCTTTGGGCTACTGATTTAAGACTATCATGAAGGTATCAAATGTGTTTAAATCCTCCTTTTTCATTATTTAATTTACTTTCCGTAAAACACCAGTGCATTGGCAGCAAAACAGCCCCACAGCATAACATTCTCTCCACTGTGCTTGGTGGTGGGCATGTTGTTCTTGGTTTTGAAGGCCTCACCTTTTCTTCTCCAAACATATCATTCCTAATTCTTAAGAGCGGACTGAAACTCTAAAACCACCAAGTTGAAGACTGGAATATTTTCTTACAAGCGTTAAGAAATGCTGTTATAGACATTGTCAGTGTCTGATAAAGGGGGTCCTTTTGCATCTTGGAAACATTTAACTTTAATAAATGTTACAGTGGTGTCTTAGCTGTTAAGTAAAGATACTTGGTGTGCCCCAGGGTTCTGTCCTGGGGCCCCTCCTTTTTATCATATATCCCCCACTCCTTTGGCCACGTCCTCCACAAATGTCCACTACTTTGCGGATGACACCAAGCTCTACCTCTCCTGTTAACCCAAGTCCACACTCCCCTCCCTCACCGCTTGCCTCTCTGAAATCAAATCCTGGTCAACAGCAAATTTTCTCAAATTAAACTGAAGTAAAACAGAGTCTGGGTGTCATCCTTGACAGCACACTGTCCTATCAGACTCACATAAACTCCATAACCCGCACAGCATATTTGCACCTCTGCAACATCAACAAACTCTGCCCCTCCCCCACCCCTCACACCCCCTTGTTACTTTCCACCTCGGCTACGGAAACTCTCTCCTCTACAGCCTCCCCCAAAAGTCTCCTCATAAAATCCAACTAGTCCAATACACAGCAGCTTGTATCATCACAAAGCCTCCTTCCTAAAGCCTTTCCACTGGCTCCCAATTAAAATATTGCATTAATAACAAACTTCTCCTGCTATCTTACATGGTTGTCCACAATCTTGCCCCCCACCACCTATCTGACCTCCTCCACGTCATAACCCCCACTCCGTCCCTCAGATCCTTCACTTTCATCTATCTCTCTGTCCCACATGCTCGCCTCAGTACTATGGGAGCTTGCTCTGCTCCCCACATCTGGAACACCTTACCACCTGATCTCTGTAACAGTGACCCTCTCCCCATCCTTAAATCTAAAAAAAAAACACACCTGTTCCGGACTGCATACTCCCTTTAACCTCCTCCACCCCTCCTTCTGTCTATCATTTATCGTCAATGTGTTTCTTTGCCCTGTTTTCATTTCTTATTTTTTTATTACTCTGTACAGTGTTCTTGATTGACCTGAAAGGCGCTTGTAAATAAAATGTATTATTATAGTTAAGAGTCTAATCCACCAGCTGCCAGGTACTCTGATCATAGCACTGTCCCAACCTAACATATTTTTGGGTGCCAGTCTTGGAGACGGCTGCCCCTGAGAACAGGCAATGGATAAGAGGATGAAGCTGAATTGATAAATTCAATTTTACACTGAAGACAAACATGCAGCATACATCCACAGCAAAAACAAACAAACAAAAAAAAAAACACTTAAATAGAGAAGTGGAGCAACATTTTTGATGTAAAATATTTGTAAATGGATATAAATTAAACAAATTGTTTAAAATCCAAATGACTTTGGCTGTCATTTAAACACTCTTAAGAAATGTAAAGAATAAATGCGTTATAAATATGTGTGTGCTACCGTGAAGAAGATGAACTGTGTTGGAATAAATGTTTTTTTCTGCGCTGACACTAGACATTAATCAGTTGTGTTTAGTGGACACTGATGTGAAAAAAAGCCACACACACACACACACATTGAACACGGCCAGTACAGAGACATCAGTCTAAACACAGTCGGAATAACGCAAACATTTAGATTATCTTAAAGTGAAAGTGGGATGAATGGTTGTTTGCGTATCAACAATGGGGTCAGGACAATTATGGGAGCTGCGAGCTGCACAAAGCCATAAATCAGCTTAAGACCGTGTGGAGTCAATGTAGGTTATATAAGGATTCTGCTCTCAAAACAAAACATTACATTTCTACTTATCCCTGTCATTTAGGGAAGTTGGAAAAAAAAAATTGAAAACTTGGGATTGAGTTAATTAGAATACTAAAATGAGACTGTGGAAATGTTGTTTCCACCTCATCAGCCGCAACAGTGTCTGTTTCTGGAGCTTCACCCTATTACCCTCTGTAATTATACCAACCATACATTAGCTAATACAGTTTAGCATCTTTGTCCCTAGCATTTACAAAGGGACAGAGGGACAAAGGTACCGGGGACAAAGGCAATGTCTTTGTCATTGGTGTAAAATCCCAGGGTTCACCCCCCAGGCAAGTTTGAGTCCCGATTCCAACGGTTGGCTGCCAGTGGGTTCTCTGACCGCAGGAAAGTGTGGTGCGGTGCAATATAATTTGGGTGGCAGTCGTGAAGACTGGGTCTTTCTCCCTTCTACTCTGCTTTTGTCCTCTTATGAATCAATTCCTGATAGACTTTGCATCTTCCAAGGACAATGTACTGCTGTTTTGCTAATGAGACAAGGTTCTTCTCTCCTTAGGAGATGTGGCACAGCATGGGCTATTGTCACGCTATCACACATTATACCACATATGTGATTCTGCCATTATTATTAGATTCATTATAATTATTTTTATTATTATCATCTGGAGTTAAATCAGGACTTACTATCACCATACAAGTAACGTAAGCATTATTATCAGGTGAGTCTCTCACTTGCACTTGTGAGCCATTACAAGAGAAAAAAAAAAAAAAAAAACAAAATAAGTCAGTTTATAATGAACCTGTATATGCAACAAGGGCAACTTTTCATAAGCTGCGACTTCATGATGCACGTATTTGTCTGCCGCCCTGGTCCACTAGTTCGTAGGCTTTGGCGCCTTAAGCTGTATATGCACTGTGCGATTGTGAGCCTTTTTCACCATGATTTTCTTCAGTTGCGCAATTTCCGTCCCAATCAAGCGTCTTGCTTCATTTAGTTTAATTCACAAGGTTCTGTCTAGGGATTTGCATCTCACTTTCCGATTTACATGATTAAATTACTGACAATTTACCTGCAATTTTTACCTTCTGCCACATTACACATGCACAAACATAGATACGTATTGAAGAACAAGTAAACAGCACAGAGCAGAATCTGCATAGAAATTATTACCTTTTGTCTGTGTGTCTTCACACGGAATGGAACAAATTGACAAGGAGATGCATTTCTGTCTTCTGAGCCCTAAACTTATGTTGTCGCGGTGAGAAAAGTGTGAGCTTCCTAACATCTCCCAATACCAGTTTTTTCTTCTTCGTTCTTGTCCTAATTTACTTAACATAACAACACATTTGGCAGAACTGCTTCATCCGTAGCAGTTCTGGCAGCAGGAGTGGGAAATGGGATATGGACGTACAGTATCCATTTACATCTGGAGGAGAAGGGACAGTTTTGTGGATGAGGATGTCCATATTCTACCCATAGAAGACGGATGGTTTGAACAAACAGTCAATCTGGAGAAATCGTTTTCCAAACAGGAGCAGGACTAAGACACAATCTTTCATCCACCTATCATGTTGTTCTGAGCTCTCTTCTCAGAAGATTCTCTGCCCTTACAATTAGACCACGGTCTCATCACAAAGAACAAAAGAAAAAAACAACAGAACAGTGTATGACTCAGTCGATACCCATACAACACCCCACATCGGTGACTGTACATTCAGTTCACCTGGAACAGGATGTGATCCTTTTTTTTTTTTTTTTTTGGAGTGCGAGCAGTCCAGTCCAATCACATGCATTGGATTGTATAGGTTCAGAACACAAAAAGACTTCAGGAAGAACACAGTCCCCCTCGTTCCCATCACACATCATGACTCTTCAATGGACACTGTGGAGTCCTTGTGCTTTCTGGGGACCGTCATTGCCCAGGACCTCAAGTGGGAGCTAAACATTAGCTCCCTTGTCAAAAAAAGCCCAGTAGATGATGTACTTTCTTAGGCAACGGAAGAAGTTCAACCTGCCAAAGATGATGATGATATGATTTTCCACTTCCATCATCGAGTCCACCCACACCTCCTCCATCTCTGTCTGGTACACTTCTGCTACAGCTAAGGACATCTGCAGGATGCAGCGTATCATCCACTCTGCTGAGAAGGTGATTGTCTGCAACCTCCCCTCCCTGAAGGACCTACACGCCTCTCGGACACAAGCAGGGAAGATTGTAGCTGATCCTTCTCACCTTGGACATGGACTCTTTCAACCACTCCTCAGGCAGGGAGCTGCGGTCCATCAGGACCAAAACCTCACGACAGAGGAACAGTTCCTTTCTCACTGCAACTGGTCTTCTCAACAAACTATAGCCACCCCCACACCCTCCCCCAAAAGTCACCCACACCCCACATGAACACTAAAAGACCCCCGGCCCAAAAGACATTACGAGTAAAGCAGTTTATCCCTGGCATCATTACATCATTTTTAAATAAATTATTCTGCTATGGTAAGTAGCTCTTCGTAAAAGGTTGGAAAAAGTTAATTTTCTTTGATTCTTGAATATTTATTACTTTTGAAAACCTTTGTGCTTTTGCGAAGTTGTCGTATTTTACTCATTTCAAACATGTTTTTCTCAGAGACATATTCTCCTGATGTAACAAAATGTCTCTGACCTCTGCTGAGAGAAAAAAGTGAACACATTAACCTCTATCATGTAGATTTAATTAGTTCAAACTCATGATCCGAGCTTCCCGAAGAGAGTCCAGCGTTGAAACAGGCTCTCGACAACTCTTGGTTCAACTTACAGTCTGTGATATTGTAAAATAAAGTGTGGTCTGATGGAACACGTGTCTTTTTCACACTCCATAATTCCATGCTGCTTTGTATATTGGAGACATTTTTACACTGAAATATTCAGAGGCAATGTTCTGATGTCCAGGGTCTGTATCTTATTTCTGGAAAAGGGACAAACCAACCGAATATAAATGTGCTTTTTTTATGACTGTCTGTGGTCAGACCGACCTTGTCTCACGTACAGAGTGTCCTTAATGTGCATACTTGGATGTGGAACTGTTGTAATGTAGATTAAACTAATAGCATTAGTGAAACATTGCTGTCATATGTGATTATGACTAGGGGTGTTGAATATTAACTATTACCGATATTGACAATATTTTACCCAAACATTTAATTTCTGATACCGGTATTAACCGATCCATATATGCAGATGATCCAGATATGATGTGTGATACCTGACCAAAGGTATTTTATAAATAACTGTGTACAACATAAAACACATAAAATACTTCAATACAAGTTAAAGGAAAATGCCACGTTTATTTTTAACATTTTGTCTGAAAAAGTCCTATGATTCTTTGTGCAGCATCAAAAAAAGACATAATGTCTAGTGTTGGACAGAATAATTTTCCAAGAAATATATATTAATATTATAAACTGGGCTCATTCAGTCCTCAGACAATTAAAAAGACAGAAAGATTAATAGCTTCAGTCATAAAAAAGTCAACAGCCCTTTTTAAAGTGCATTAGGCATTTCAGCATCGCCATGATGTCAACGATTGTTAAGACATGACGTAGCCTGTCAGGACAAACTCCACATGTTTAGTAAATCCAGTATCTTAAATAGGAGAGATCGGCTGGTTATCTAGGACGATGCACTCCACGATTTCCGTCTGATCACTTTTACTCTTGGCTGATCTTCACCATATTTAACTCTTTGAGAGACAGCTGCGTTGCTGTCCTTTCACTGAGTCCAAAGTGGTCAAAGTGTCAGGCAGGGGTGTCTTGCACATTTGCAGAGCAATTGATTTTGAATATCCATGAGAAAACTAATACCAATTCGCTCCAATATTAATAACTATGCTGATAGTATTGGTGGACAGATGAGCCACTCAGTGATACAAAGTTGAAAGTAAGGAAAGTGGTTTTCGACATCATCAGCCTACGTCGTTCTGTGGTACATTGTGATTTACAATGAATTTCCTAAAGTAGTTTAGTTCCATTAGTCCAATGTACAGCATTAAACACTAGAACTGCTTTATCTGGAAGTATGGGAAGTAGAGAGAAATGAAGTCGAGTAGCGATTCGCAACATTCACTCAATGTTCCAACTTGCGTACAACACGGCAGAAATCTCCTTTAAAATAAAATTTAAAGTGCCTTCAAGTTATATGTGTATTTTACAATTCCTTGATTCCAAGTCAATTATTTTTAATCATGAATAAACAGAAATAACTAATTAAGTTAAACCTGCCGCATCCACCCACCTCAGTTCACAGTCCCACCTGCACCCTGGTCATCCCTATAGATCAGGAAAGGGCAAACTATAGTCCAAGAGCCTGGTGTAACTCCTTGAGCCTTATAATCCACCTTGCCAAACTATAGGATAATTTGTATTACATTATGCTTTTGCTCTTTCACTGCAAAGCCTGCATTTTCCCAGTAGATTGAGGTTTCCTGCATGACTTTTCCGAGTTCATTTCTTCATTTTCATGTTAGGTCTGCCTGTCCCTCTGCCTGCTGTGTGATGTCTGTGGGTAATCAGTGTGATCACACTCTGTGTCTCTGTTAATCAGTCTCACTTGTGGCACCTTGTCCTCTGTACATATATATATATACACATATATATACTCATCTTCTTCACTCTGTCTTTGTTGGATCGTTGTTGATGTTGTCTATTGGTTGTCTGGTTATGTTTGTTAGCTTTCCCTGGTCTGGTTCTTAGTTGATCCAGGTTCCTGCTTTGTTCCTGCCAGGTCTGTTTGCCAGTGAGTTTTGTTTCTTCAGTTTTATTTATGAATAAAACCCTGTTTTCACCATAGAAGAAAGCCTCCAGTTACTGCATTTTAGGTTTTCCCCCTCCGCAAAAACTTTAACCATTAACAGGTAGCAGGGGCTGCAGTCTCCACAACTGCCACCCAAGCACAATGCACCTTTCCCTTGGGTACTGAACCAACTGGCATTTATGTGGGTGGTGTTGGGGCTGTACTCAGAAAAAAATATTAGGCAACTTGGCAGCTAATGGATTTTAAACTAAAGCCTTGGTTTCCCAAGTCAGTTTTTTTTTTTCTAGCATATCTGTTAGATCACGTATGATGGTGCTGAAACATCAATTACAGATGTTTGACTGACATTATGAGAAAAACCTTCTCTGACCTTGAAAGCCACCATTCCAAATTCAGGAACCCTCCAGAGCAGCTGCATCAAAGAATACGTTATCATCTGGCTTTTATTTTATAGGAGCTTTAAATTATTTTAACCACGATTGGCAGTGAAGCCAACTGTAACTGAGGCTGTGAAATCACGAGCAGTAAGTGTGCTTTCCATCATTGCTCACAAACTGTAGATAAAAAGTGATATCTGAATGGGATGGAATACGAAGTGATTACCTACGCACAGATAGGCAGATGCATTCATCAGTTAATTAACAAATCCCATTCATGTTTTCTTAAGTGGATGAAGCTACACTCACTGGAGGAAAATCAAATCTGTTTCTCCCTACACACCCCGCAGCAAACAGGAACTGCCTTGATTGTTGCTCTATTGCACCAGAACAGGGTTTCTTATATAACATTATTTTTATTTTTTAATTTATTAATAAAAATAAATTATTAATTGAAAAAAGGTAAAGGCTGGTATTTGACATCATTGGCAGCCACCAGAGTATTTTTTTTCTGGTAAAAATTGCAAACAAACACATGTGTTACTTTAGATCAGGGGTTTTGGGGCGGGCCCCCCCTGGGGGGCGTAGTGCGCTGCTGAGGGGGGGCATGTGTGACCCTGGGGAACATGCTTTTTTTTCCGCTATACCACAATCAACTGTAATTGCACATCCTTGTAAGTTGAACTATATTTCTTTTTTTTGTTTCTTTTTGTTAACAAGGATACGATGTTATGCAGAGGTGTACCTAGAACTATTTTATAGACAAATGCTGTCATTTGTAGTTGCGGCAGAGAGTGGGTGGTGGGATGGGGGATGCGAATTGTTTTCTTCTTGCTAGGGAGGGGTGGGGGTAATAGAAAAAGATTGGGAAGCACTGCTTTAGATGAAAAAAATCACTTGGTTAGCATAAACAGTAATGTGGACAGAATGTGTTATGGTAACAAAATAAAAAAAATTAAAATAAATTGTTACAAATAAATAATATAGGTCTAGACCACAGGGGTCAAACTTAGGCCCGGGGTGCAAATGCGGCCCGACAAGTCATTGTGTATGGCCCTCATGATCTTATAGCATTTTATACCGTAAATGCGGCACCATTCTTAATCTTATAAATAAACAATGATGTTATATCACAGCAATAACCAATATTAGTTATGTAAATACAAAATAATAAACCACAGTAACATATATTAATATGTATTGGATTAGTTACATCTATAGTCATCTAAGTACAACCTGCCCTTCAAGGAAATTGTGTTGTTGATGTGGCTTTGACTCCGCTAATCTTGACTAAACAAAGCTTAAAAACGGACAACTTTTTTTTGTTTATTATGGTGAAAATGTAATAGTTCTTGCTTTGTTCTTGTGCTTTGTTTTATTTTGCACGGTGTAACTGAGTAAACTTGATCAAGAAAATAAGCGGAGGGAAGAAAGAGGGAGAGTTGTTTATGAAACCCTGAGAAATTCTCCTACATCCAGGTTCTCTGGTGTACTGTATACAGGGACAGAAAGCATCTCCAAGAAATGTGCTCCTCATCCCTCTGCCAAATAACTGCCAATGTTAAAAACAATAACCTTGACTTATACTTTTCATTTCATGTCCAATACAAATGTATGGCAACACACAACAGTAAAAAAAACATAGGGAACGTAATGAATAAAACTAAAGTAGTAAAAGTAAAATATAGTAAATTGAATTTGGTGGAAGATATAGGAAAACAGAATTATATTTCCATGTAAAAAGCACAGTAATATTTTACATTTTGACGGCCAGACATAGTACAATGTCCAGATTGGAAGAATAAAAGACATTACATGACAACGTGAGCGAAATCATCTTGTATAGCTGTATTTATGTTACTGACTCCAAAGGTCAGATTCATTCAAACATAAACAAATACCTACAATTTTACTATTGCACTATCATAGATTTGTTTGATATTCAAGCTCTGTCAACCTTTTTGTTCAGCTATGTCTTAAAAAGTGTCAAACAACCGTTCTTTTATTGTTCCCTTGTGAAGTTTGAATGTTAAATGAAGGTGTATTGAAGAAATGTATCTTTGTCTTTCACTTGGCCCCTTGTTCTCTGTATCCTCTACTCTAAATCCAACAACCTCCACATCCTTCCTCACTATATACATCAAACTCCTCTTTGTCTCCAAACCTTCCTGTCTGTGTTGTCCCTCTAATCACCTCATTCCTGATCCTGTCCATCCTTGTCACCCCCAAAGAGAGCCTCAGCATCTCTAACTCCTCCACCTCCAGCTCTCCCTCTTGTCTTACCTATTCCTAGTGTCTCTAATCCATCCATCGTGGCTGGTCTCACCACTGTCCTGTAAACCTTTCCCTTCACCTTAGCTGACTCTCTTCTATCACAGATCACTCCTGACTCTTTTCTCCAGTTGTTCCATCCTGTCTGTACTCTATTCTTCTCCTCTCTTCCACAGTCTCCACTGCTCTGAACAGTTGATCCTCAGTATCTAAACTCCTCCACCTTTTCCACCTCTGCTGCTTGTAACCTCACCATTGCACTGTTCTCCCTTTTAATCCACACACGTACTCTGTCTTGCTACATGCCCTGCACCAATCTAGCATACTTCTCTGCCACTCCTGACGTCCTCATAAAAAAAAATCACAATTCCTCCCTTGCCACCCTGTCATAGGCCTTTTCTAAATCTACTAAATACAATGCAGCTCCTTCAGACCTCCTCTGTGCTCCTCCCTGCACCTCGCCAAGGCAATTATTGCATCTACGATAATGAAAAGAATAAATACAAATATTTTAAAAGGACTTAAAGCTGATCTCGATGCGAGTTTTTAATTGACTGAAGACGTTGTTTGGGACACTGTCTGTCTTTGTGTTTTGGATAAGAGACACAGACACTGTGTTTACATCTCTATCATTTTGTTCGAGTCTGGTTTGCATTTAGTACTTTGTTCTCTCAGTCCCCTGTTATGTTGCACGTCAGGGTCACTTTGTGTCACGTATTCATCAGACTCTGTTCTGGATAATGTTAGCCTTCACCTCTGAGTCCAGTGGTAATAGGTTTAATAAGGAGAGAGCACATACAACGTTAAAAAGCTTTTACCATTAAACAGAGAATAAGACTATGTATTGTGGCGGTTAGCGCACCTGTCCCTGGAGCAGGGTTCCCACAGGAACCATAAGTTTGATTATATTAATCATCACTTTGTGTCATGTCCTATTAGTCCACAAAGTGGTGCAAACTGCACAAAGAGTTAGAGGGTTGTCAAAGCCATAACATCCACTGCATCTTCTTCCTTTCAACCTGTCTCTTATTGAAGGGTTGCCACAGCGTTTCCCAGTTCTTTAACTCCAACTACCTCCATGTCCTCCCTCACTGCATCCATCAACCTCCTCTTTGTCTCCTACCTGGTAGCTCCATCTTTAGGATCATTCTTCTACCAATGTATCCACTGTCCCTCCTCTGAACATGTCCAAACCATCTCAATCTGGCTTCTCTAGCTTTTTCTCCAAACCTTCCTGTCTGTGCTGTCCCTCTAATCCTGATACTGTCCATCCTTGTCTCTCCTAAAGAGAATCTCAGCATCTTTAACTCCTCCACCTCAAGCTCTGTCTCCTGTCTTCTACCTATTCCTAGTGTCTCTAATCCATCCATCATGGCTGGTCAAATAAACCTTTCCCTTCACCTTAGCTGACTCTCTTCTATCACAGATCACTCCTGACTCTTTTTTTTCCAGCTTTTCCATCCTGCATAGTCTCTTATTCTTCACCACATTTTTTCCTTGTTTTCTTTTTTGTGTCCGTCACCGTCATGGTTCCTTAGGAAAGTGTTAAAATGCTACAAAGCCTTTGTCAGTGAACTGACGGACTGAGAAGTAAAAACATTCTATTCATCCACCTTTGCCTCTTCTACATTACAGAGTTGCAGAGGCAGCAGTGTCCACGACTAACGCCCAAATCACACTGTACCATATCAGTCCCTTTTGAACTTTGTGTTTTGAACAGGTGGTGAGCCCTCTGGGAGGAGCCTAATCAAGATTTGATCTTGCCCAGGGATGAACCCACCAATTGTGGAGATGTTGTCTTAATGTGGCTCAGTCCCCATGTTTTTTATTTTAGTTAAGACAACCTAATTTGTCCACAGCAGCTGTCAATGGGTTCCTCAACTCCCACGTTGTCACTTTGGATCCTGTCATGCATTTTTCCAACTTTCTTTAATTTTCTTCTTCAACCTTCCCTATTGAGACAAGTCAACCCCCTCCCCTTTCATCGTGTTATAATCGCACAAACAGATGGTTGCGTGCACCAGAAGGAGGTAACATTCTTCAAATCAATGCAGCCATTGAGATCACAAATAAATGCAAACTAGCCAGATTAAATAAACAAACCATGTGTTAAAAAATATGGCAGGTGTTATTTGTTGCATTAGGTGTAATGATAATACTAATAAAGTTGTGTTGCAGGAGCAGCTGTTCACATCGACTGCTGTTATTCACACTTCTGTCTGTCTCACGCTAGCTCTCGTTTGCTCTCATGAACATTGATGATGCTGTCACTGTCAGTGTGATTACTGTTTACCAGGCAGATTGTAATGATTAATTGTGAATGACAGTAATCTCCTGTACAGACAAATGCTGAATTGAATGATTCAGCGGGGATCCATTCAAAATGATCCACATACATGGGGGTATGAAGGAAAGGAAAGGAGGAGAGAAAGCAAACTCCCTGTCATTGTGATTCACACCACTGCAGACAACGAAATGTGACCTCAGCATTCACTCATCGTCAAAGTGAACAGTGGGGCAGCTTTGAGCAATCGGGAGCAGTGATTGAGGACAGTGCACCTCATGGTAGCTGGTGGATTTAAACTCTAAAATCCTCGAAATTCATGTCTGCTTCCTTTATCCAGTAGGCCACAAGTAGGAGGGAGTGGTTATAAGATAACAAGACAATCATTTTCCTTATAATGCTTTTACTAAGGCTTTACTTTGGCTCTAAGGCAGTGCTTCTCGAACTGTGGGACGGGCCCCCCTGGGGGGCACTGTGTGATGCTGAGTGGGGACGCGTGTGACCCTGGAGAACTCTTTTATTCCGCTGTACTACAATGAAGTGTAATTGCACATCCTTGTAAGTTGAACTATATCTCTTTATTTTTGTTTTCTTCATGTTAACAAGGATACAATGTTATGCAGAGGTGTAGCTAGAACTATTTTATAGACAAATGTTATTATTTATAGTTGCGGCGAGAGTGGGTGGTGGGGTGGGAGAATTGTTTTCTTCTTGCTAAGGGGGGGCGCAACAGAAAAAGATTGAGAAGCATCTGTCTCTTATACACATCTTAACCTTAATGTTCCCTGTGGGTTTGTTGGTTGCCCTTGTTTAAGCTGCAATAAACGCCTGTCTCTGACCTCAGACAAACCTGCTTTGGTTTTTTTTTTTATGGTATTGATTAGTTTTCTACTGCTTGAACAGAGTTTGCTCTCTTACTCTTTCTCCCAAGTCATAACAGATGTGTATAAGAGACAGGCACTGCTCTAAGGTAATGTCTCCATAGTTGGTGTTAAACTCCTTGGTTTTTGGATATTTGCTCAAAGAAATCCAGATATAAACCAGCAGATTTCCTTTTTCTGACAGGTCTGCTGTGGATATACTATAATCATTGCTCTGTTTATGAAAGATTACAATCCCACAAGTTGTTGTTATTGGTTAGAAAAGTAATTAGAACCCACTTGGTTCCACAACCGTCTCAAATCCATCACCTGCCACTGAGTTGCTATGACCATAGGATCACCCCGACCCACATAACTTCCATTGGTTCAACATTGACAGGATGGAATGACGATCAAGTGTGATTTGGGGGCCATATGTGGAGACTGCCGCCCCTGCAACCTGGCAGTGGTAAGAGGGTGTAGAGGAATGAATGAATGAAAGTACCGTAATTTCCGGACTATAAGCCGCACCCAATTCCTTTTTTAAGGGAAAAACAAAATTGTACATACAAAACCTGCACCTGACTATAAGCCGCATGTGTCCATGTTAAAACATGAGGGTCAGTATATGCAAAATTTTTTTATGTACAACAAGCATTACCGTACGTTAAACTTCTTCTTCTTCTATGGTGTTTATTGGCGGTTGTGACTTGCGTCTTCCTCGACACCACCTGTCTCAGTCTTATCTTTTCTGCTCGTAGGCCGTTAGATAAAATGCATACATTAGCCGCATCTCTGCATAAGCCGCAGGGTTGAAATTGTGTGACTAAAGTTGCGGCTTATAGTCCGGAAATTACGGCAACCATATTTGATGAAAAGAACTCTTATGTTGTTGATGAATACTAACTCTAGGGTTTTTGCAAATCTTTACTATGACATTAAGTACATCATAAATGATATTAATTTTTTATAAAATATACTTTTTTCATCCTAACAAACCAACCCGCATATAACATTGGTCATTGGTTTTTCACTCTGTGACCTACTATAGTTACTGCGGCTTGTCATTTAGAAAAGTCACTTAGAATAAATACATGTTGTACTAAGATCCTCAGACACAACACAGAGGGGCGGCATTCAGCTGTTTATGCTGCCTACCAATTAAACAAACAAATTATGGACGGACGGACAGAACTTTATTAATCCCTCTGGAGTAACCTTGGGGAAATTATGGACAGATGGTACTGCTTGTGCCACAGACTTAAAAATACAAGAAGATAATTATTACTTACACAAATTGCAATTAGTTTGGATCTTGTATGAAGGTTTGATGTGTTAACCAGCACAAAATAAAATAAGTGCTAATGAAAATACTCTCAACATATGACAAGTTGATTGCATAATTAAAGCTGTAATCATCAGGGACAAATTCTTTGTAAGGAATCTGCTTGACTTGACTGACGCACCCATCATTTCATCACCAAAAACATATCAGAGCCCTTGATGTCCTCCTGATGTCCTTTTTGTAGGACTGGTGCCTACAGGCAACATGCAGCCACATTGCCGTTGCTAGAGAGCATTAGCATTATGTCACAGAAAAGACACTTAAGGATAAGTGATGAGGCAGAAATTTAGGGATAAGTGATGATGCAGAGATTTTAAGCTTTAGTCTCAGTGTGGGAGTTTTTTGTCTTTCAACCAAAACAAAAAAAAGGTTAATAACCATCCAGTTGACCCTCAGATAATAAAACCCACTTCAATTGAAAAATGTTTCCGTGTTGATGTTACTTGAATCAGAGTCAAAAAAAAAAGTCAAACATAATAAATGAAATTGAACAAGCTTAGAAACTGTTTTCTATTACTGTTACTGTAGGAGTAGTGGCTAAGGAAGTAGTGGAGGGTTTCAAGTGCGAGTCCACAAGCTTCTGCTACTACTGAGCATGACACTGTCCCCACATTGTGCTCCCCTGGGTCCCCCCCAAGCTGCCCACTGTTCAAACACCTTTGAAGGCAGGCATTCCAAAACAAAGAGACCTGGAGGGCGTATTTGTCCCCCAGACTTTGGGTTTGACACATGTGGTTTAGAAGATTGTCAACAGTTAGAAATATGAGAACAAATACTACAAAAAAAAAGTGTTGAGGTGTCCTTGTGTCTTTTATCCTTCAATTTCTATTGGCACTGAATGGAATCATCAGCTGTTATGAAGGACTTTCAAGAAAGATGGACTCTTCTGCAGGCTGAGTGTGAAATGTACAAGTTTGGAATAAGTCAGGGGCCCCCCCCCCCCAAAGCTGCCCACTGTTCAAACACCTTTGAAGGCAGGCATTCCAAAACAAAGAGACCTGGTGGGCGTATTTGTCCCCCAGACTTTGGGTTTGACACATGTGGTTTAGAAGATTGTCAACAGTTAGAAATATGAGAACAAATACTACAAAAAAAAAGTGTTGAGGTGTCCTTGTGTCTTTTATCCTTCAATTTCTATTGGCACTGAATGGAATCATCAGCTGTTATGAAGGACTTTCAAGAAAGATGGACTCTTCTGCAGGCTGAGTGTGAAATGTACAAGTTTGGAATAAGTCAGATATGAGACTGGAGGCAGGGGAGCATTTAGAAACTGGCAGGATGTTCACAGATAAATGTTGGAATGCTGCGCCATGAATCAACCCAGGTCTAATTCTTAGCCATGATGATGCTTTCACTTGTTTTGTAATTTTTTTTTCTTTGTGTTTGTTTCCTCCTCTTATGGCAACCTGGCAGATAGGGGATTGGAACCTCAAACCCTAGAGACCAAAATTCCTAACCACAAGGCAAACACTGCCACCATTTGAAAAAATATATATTTCTTAACCATATAAAGGTCACACAAGAAAGAATCTTTTTTTTTTATTTTTTGCATTTTTTTAGGATAACAATAACAACATACAAACAATCTTTTTTTTTTATCATTATTGAGCTCAATGCATTATTCAGGTTGAAAGAGTGGTCAACCTGGTTAAAAGGTTAACATATAACCCTTTAATGTTGAACAAAACGTTATATGTTAATCAAAGCTGGTGCACAGAAAAACTGATTTGACGCACCCGTTGACATTATGTGAAATCTAAGAAATAATGTATTGAGTGTAACATGCGCCTTATTGGACGTGTGATGTCATTAACCGCCTTGTCAACTCGACTTTGACTTCTTTGTCTGTTGGCGAATGTGAAAAACACCATCAATGTCCTAATTAGAGCTGCATCTACAATCAGTCCAGTTGCTGAGTTTGCGCCTGCGTGACCATTTCAAGCCTTCTTTATCGTATAATATCTACTCATTAAAAATGGATTAAAAAATATATGTATACATGAGCTCATATTACTCAGATCCTCCATGATATTGTCCTTTCAATTTCTTTGAACTGCCATATTCAGTAGCAAGAGGCACTATGTTGAGAAGGGTTTAATCCAGTCTTTTGATGGATCCACCACTCAACACCAGGCCATTGTCAGGATGAAAGAGACTCAAGAGCCTCTCTGATTCTGGTTGCACAGATTTATATCTCACTCCAGTTTTTTTTCCTCTATTTTCTCTCTCCCACGACAGGAAGTACTATAGGTTTTTAAGTCTTTACATAATGTTACTGCTACAACAACGCTGGTCCATAATGCTATTATCTGACTGATGAATAGGACTTTTTGTACTTGACCTTGATTGTCTGTCTCACTCTCTCTTTTTCTTTTGTCGACAATTTTGTTATATAAGAAGTGCAATGTTCGATATATAATGTTTGGCACAATAGTTACAGTAGAAGTAAACTAGAAGTAAAGTCAAGCCTCCAGGTGAGGTATTGATAAATAATTGCCAATTAAACTGTGATGCTTTTTCTTCGGCTGAGGATCATGTCAAAAGGTCGGTAAAAACATCATCAACACTGGACCACAGAATTGTCCTTCAGCATCTTGTACAAATTCATTAGGATTATCTGGTCAGTAGATGGTCTCAGCATTCTCTTTACTTCTCTTTTTTTCAAGGACTCAGGTCTTTCATCATCAGGGGCTTCTCTGCCTTTCTTCTCTGGTAGATCTTTACCCCAGGGAACCCAAGACAGAGCGCTAACATCTTCAGTGACAAGATCTAGAAGAGCACATGTACTCAGTCCACACTTGTAGAGATATCTTATCCTCTACATTAACATAACATATGTTATACTGTCTGACTCATTATGTACTGCACCCCTGATCTAGAGCGTTAAGTAACTTATTGACTGAAGAATTATGTAATCCTGTCATGCATTCATTGGGCTCATTGTATTGAAAAATTTTGTACTGAAATCTGTATTTCAGTCCAGATTTTTAAGACTTAAACCAAAGAAAACTAAAAATTTCTAATAGAAAAATAATAATGACAGGATAATTACATCTGCTCCACTGAGCTCTAATTAATCAATCTCTGTATGGTGGAATTGAAAATATCATTAAAGGACCTTCATTCATCTTTATCTGTTCCTCATATAGGGGTGTGATGATTCACTCACATAACGATCCGATTGATAGGCTACGATCCGATTCAGAAACGATTCATAAAAAATATTAAACGATTGATCCAGTTCGATCCAATTCGGTTCAGTCCGATCTAAAAAGACTAATTTGCACCACTAATATATATAGTGTATATTAGGGGTGTGACGATTCACTCACTTAACGATCTGATTCATATATCGATTCACAGGCTATGATCCGATTCAGAAATTATTCATAAAAAAATATTAAACAATTGATCCAGATTGATCCGATTCGGTTCAGTCCGATCCAAAACTATTAATTTGCACACCCCTAATATATATAGTGTATATTAGGGGTGTGACGATTCACTCACATAACAATCTGATTCATATCTCAATTCACCGGCTATGATCCAATTCAGGAACGATTCATAAAAAATATTAAATGATCGATCCAGTTCCAATTTGGTTCAGTTCGATCCAAAACTATTAATTTGCACAGCCCCAATATATATATATATATATATATATATATATATATATATACTAGAAATGAAAGCAAGTATTTATGATTGCAGACAGTAAATATACAGTGATTAAAGTGTGTGTGATAAGGAGACATTGAGACACAGTTCATGGTCCACTTGAATCCTTTTTGAAGTCCCTTAAATACCTGTTTATTAAATATAGGTCAATATCATGTCATCATTTCACATTGAATGAAATTAATCGTATGTCTGAGGATTGTTGGTGCACAAGGCCAAAAGATTGAAAGGAGAGCAGAGAAAAGAGAAATTAGGAACGCCTGAACGATGTGAAATAACAGATCCAAGGTTGGAGGTGACTTCAGGTAACAGCTGGATGAGCTGCAGCCAGGTGAATAAGAGAACTGTAAATAAAATTAAAAAAGCACTCCAGCTCTTCTTGAAAAAAAAAAAAAAACATACACATTTAGCCCATAAATCAAACCAAAGTAAGAAAAAGCTTTTTGCATGAGTCATCTTTCTTCACATCAACCTCCATCTGGCTCAAAGAGAAGAGCTGTCAGAGAGGAGAGAGTGGGGAGTGCAGAATAAACACCACCAAGCCAAATCGGAAACTAAAGAAACAGAGAAGAGGTGAAGCTGAATTGGAGAAGAGAGAGAATTGGGTTTCGTACCCAAGAGCAAGATTGGCATCTGAAATACTTTACACAGCAGTCAGGGGTTGTATAAGTCAGAAATCTTAATTAAATATTATGAAAATAAGAATAAGTTGGTTGATGACACACATACATCAAGACAATCAATTAAATTCAATCTGTGCTTTTGTAGTTACTTGGTTATCTCCCATAATGCAGTGGTCCCCAACCTTTTCTGTACCGTGGACCGGTTTAATGTCACGGCCCGGTGTAGCAGATAAGAAAAGAATAAAATGATAAGATAGCTATTAAAAACTGTTGTATTTTCTCTTTAATAATAAAAAATGACCGTAAATTTACTGTGTAATCATGTGAAACTTTATTAGCGACGTCGTCGCATCAACAGAACATGACGTGAGCTTTTTTTTTTAACTTAGCGGGATGTATCACGTGACTTACGGTGTCTAGCACTTGACATGCGTCAAGTGAGATGAATGTAACAGAGAGAATCCAGCCACTTTTCAAAATAAAACATCATTAAGCCTTGGACAATGAACCAAACAAATTATGTGTATTATTTTTTTCTTTCTGTGCGGCCCGGTACCAAATGACCCACGGCCCGGGTATTGGGGACCGCTGCCATAATGTATAAAGAAAGTCTTCATTACTCTGGCATACTGTAATACTGAAGCTGGACAACTAGCTGTCTGCACCTGTACAAGAGTTGATGAGTACTTTGTCAAGCCTTGCCAGCAGAAGCGTGGACGCAGGTCTGCATCAAGAATGTCGCTGCTTAACATTCTTGATTCCGCCCCCTTTCTCTCTTCAAGTGTTCTCACATCCCCACTTCAAGTCTGGTTTCGCACGCCGCAGTGGTAATATAAAAAAAAAAATTTGGAATGAGAAAATGAGAATGTTGCAGCTTAATATTCTTGACTTCAACCCCCTTGTCTTGTTCCAAAAGTTTTAGCATCGCAACTTCAAAAATGGTCCCTGCCCTCCTGTCAGTTCAGCCTTACAACAAAATCCGAAGTATCACACTGAAGAAACAGGCCTTAGATGTAGAGTATAAAAGTTATGTAAAGTTTTAAATTGTCTCAAAGTGTCAAACATGATTTTTACTTTTATTCTAATTGTGTTTCCCCAACAGGTGAATGCATTCCTGTCCTTTGTGGTTCCCATGGTGGCCATCTCTGTGCTGAACGGAGTCATAGCCAATCAGCTGTTGCGCATGTTCCGTGAGGCGGAACAGGAAAACCGCGTCTGTATCATCGGAGGAAACCCCACGACTCTTAATGTCACAGTGGAGCCCAATCGCGCCCAGTCGCTTCGCCAGGGTGTCCTCGTTCTACGTATGTATCCCCAAACACACTATATGTGGCATATGGACAGTATACCTTCCTTAAAGGTTAAGTCCCCCCCAAAATAAACTAAATCTCCATATTTTGGGGCTTGGTCTCAGGTTGAGTTTGTGGATCAGTACACTTGGGTCAAGGTCAATGTAAACTATATCAAGTATCATGGGGAGTTTTGTGATGCGAATATTTTATTTTGAAATTCTTTTAATGAAATTTATCGGGGACATTCCATTATTTCTTTCTTTCTATGAAAGCAAAGAAGGAATTGTTTCAATACATTCAATATGATACCTGCAAACAAGGCCCCCTTCTGGCAACCTTCGCCATTTTAGTCCTGCAATATGTAATATATGTGTGATTCGTGAAAATCTGAAGCTTTTTTTGAGGGCCGGTGCAGTAAGCATAAACCATGCCTTCCTACACTTTTGCCACCTTAACAAAAAAAAAAAAAAAAAACTGATCCAATGACTGTGTCATTCCATGAGTGTGCTTTCTTTCCATTGGAGGTTGTTACTCCCTTAGATTTAAAATCTTACTCCTATACCATCTAGCGATGATCACTAGGGTACTTGTTAGTTTGGATTTAAAAAGTAATGAGTAATCAGTGACCATTTAACACATTTATATTCAGGTAATGCCATAGTGATAAAATTGAGACATTCTCTGTGGGTATTCTTGGGCTGAATAGTTACACTGCCTGGCCAAAAGAAAGTCACCACCTGGATTTAACTAGGCAAATAGGTACTAGGTTCAGCAACAGTATGTGGTCAAAGAATGAGGTCAGCTGACTACCTGAATATACTGAATGACCAGGTTATTACATCAATGGATTTTTTCTTCCCTGTTGGCACAGCCATATTACAAGATGACAATTCAAGGATTCACCAAGCTTAAATTGTGAAAGACAGGTTCAGGGAGCAGGAGATGGATTGGACACCACAGAGTCCAGACCTTAACCCCATTGAAAATCTCTACTGGAGACTCTACCATCATCAATGCAAGATCTTGGTGAAAAATTGATGCATCACTGGATGGAAATAAATTTTGTGACATTGCAGAAGCTTATCCAAACAATGACACAGAGAATGCGTGCTGTAATCAAAGCTAAAGGCGGTCCAACAAAATATTAGAGTGTAGGACCATTTTTTTTGGCCAGGCACTGTATATATATAGATAATATCTTCTTCTTGTTATGATTAATACACGGGTGAAAATCTAGGTTGGGAGGCCAAATGGCGTTGGCCCACCAAGTTATATTTGTGTGGCCTGTTGGTACTTGAATAGCATTTCCCTTAAGTCTCAAGTCCTGCATTTTTTGTACCTGATGAATTTATTATTATATATATTACACAGCAAAGGCACTTCAATAAATATTTATTCATTCATTTATCTTTATCCACCCGTCCGTTACTGGATCTCTTGAGCTATTCTAGGTGATTATCCCACAGGAAAGTATACAGGTTGGGTTAGAACTACAGTATGTTCACCGCACCTCGATGGCAACCTTGGCAACTTTTTCACCCTTTTCAACCCCCATGAGTTATACAATATCCATTGTCATAATAAATATACACACATCTAGTTGTATTGTTAGAGTCTGTTTTGATAATGTGGCGCAATGGATTCAAACACATCACCAACAGTTCTTTTTGTATTTGCATGAATTCCATCACATTCCATCTCAGATCAGTGACCGTTGAAGGTCTCATAGCGTGAGCTTGTGGAAAAGTCTTTGAGGTGACCCCCATGGAAGACGTTTGGTGGCTTAAGGCCCTTTAAATCCTCCTTTTTCCCAAGATCTTTTCAGTGAAGACTGTTGCAGGAGTGTCTCTGCATTTTTTTGGAAAGCCCCAAAATACCTGAGAGTACGCCACGTTAACACTTTATTATTAAACGAATCAAGCATCACCTACGTAAGGTGTGACATTGTAACATTAGCCAGGAAAAACTATTGAAGAAATAAACTTTTTTTTTTTTTTTTCATTATGTTTTGTTCCAGGGCTGAAAAGTCACAGTAACAAAGACAGGTAGTTTTAAATAAGACTACTGCAGTGACACAAGAAGGATACTTGACCAAAGTGTGGTCAGATAATGAAACACTTTGTTGCTTGGCAACTTGCCAATCTCGTGTTGATTGTTGAAGGACACATGAATCTCATAATCATGCCTCTGTTTTTTTTTTTTTTTAAATGCAAATCCAGTTGGTGTCCCTATTGATGGGGACTACAGAGACATGCCAGTAAGCGAGTTTTTGGAATACTGATTTTACACACAATTAGATCCCTTCCTGAAAACAGACTTTGACTTTGTCTTGTTGCTCAGAGGGACAGGGAGTGTTTAAATGTTTAAACACAAGTAGGACAAACAGTGTCTCAGGGAAACCACTGAAGACAAAAAGGCTGCAATTAGGTCACAGTTATAAAACAAGATTAGCTCTAAAAAGCAAACATTCCTCAAACTGATAAGTCATGTTTGGTAAGTCAGCCACACCTGCTTTATTACGCTCTATTCAGTAATTATTCAAGGATCCTATTTATGTCTTTAGTAGCTATTATAGCTTTGAATATTGCCCATTGGGCTCCAACCCATGGGCTGTGGACAGAACCTAGTCCGTAAGTCATTAAGTATTAGGCCACACTGGGACAGAGTGTAAAAATGTACCTCAGCTCATACTAATTTGCTTCATTCCAAAGGGTTCAGTCATATCCTCTCAATCTTTTTGTAAATCGTTTTTTTTTTTTTGTAAAAAATCTTGCAATGATTCAAAAAAGGAGGTTCAAACTGTATTACTAATGGAAAAAAAATACTAAATGGATTATTTAGGATATTTAATAAACTTTCAATGATGGTGTAGTATTACCGGGACATACCTCCTAGTCGGTCCTTGGTATGGAAAGACAGTTTAAGTGGGCCACACAATCTGTATTTCAACTAAACATGATGTGTGGCCATTAGGGCTGGGTTAAAAAAAAAAAATCGATTAATCAATTTGAATCGATTTTTTGGTTAAAAGGACGATATCGATTCATAAATCCAAGAATCAATCTTTTTTCCCAACAACTTTACGTGCGCTCATGCACCACAGATGATTACGTATTTACGTGGTTAAAAAACATACGTAAAAACAATATGGCACTAAAATCTAAAACTAAAGCCTTGTAATTTTGGGTCAAGTCATGTTAAATAAAAAATGCATGATGGATTAATATGACTGCCTTGAGTAAATTTGTGAGGGAAATAAATGTAAAAAAATATATATTTTTTTAATTAGCAAATGGATTCAGTTTCAATTTTAGCTTTGATTCTTCTGAGAATAACGTTGGTACAGAATTATAATTGATATGACAAAAACTGAATCGAAAACTGAAGCGAATCGTAAATTAAATCGAATCGAACCCTTGTGAATCGAATCAAATCGATTTAGAAAATTTGAATCACTACCCAGCCCTAGTGGCCATGCCAACAACCCCAGAACTAGTACACATTTCTGGTACTTGCACAAAGATGTGTCAGATATCAAACCCTGCCTAACCAAAATATGTAGGATTGCTGCCCACTTCCGATGAGCAACAGACAATTGACCATTTGACAAGACTTTTTTTTTCTGAAAAACGACAATGCATATGAAAATTCTACATATTTTGCAGAAATAAAGTTTCTACTCTACATTTCTCAGCCTTTTGAGTTTCGGTTCAATAGCTCCATCTTTGGAGTTTCCATGAATGAAGTTATCTGTCAGTGCAGTCGTAATTTCACTTAGACCAAAGGGACTGTGTGTTCTTTTTTTCTAGAAAGAAGAAAAAAATTCCCATTTCAACGAAAACAGAGTTTCAATCCTAGATCTTAAAAAGAGGGACATCATAATTTTAGTGTTTTTTTTTCAGGTAATCACAGCAGGTCATCTCCGTGTCCCCTTTCAGATCCACTGACATTAATCTTCCTCTTTTTGCTTTACTGCCGCTCTTTTCCACAACCACACTCCTGTCCCCTACTTTAGTTTAGAGAAAACAATTCATTCTCACAGTCCTACCTCTGTCATTTGTCTGTTTTCTTTTCCTGTAAAATTCCATTAAAACCAGAGTATGTTTTATTGTTAATTGTGTGCTTCATAACCCTGTTAATGAAACAAATAAAATTGTAGATTTAGGTTGATCGTAATACAAGACTAAATGCATTGCAAAAAAAAAATAGTGTCTTTCCCTCCTGTGTGTCTCTGAGCGTCCTGTAGTCATCTCTCATCATTGTATTGTTGTTCACAGTAAGGTGTGTGTATACTGTTCAATGTTTATTATTTTAACCAATTCAGTTTCTTTTCTTTCCACTTATGTTACGTACCAAATTCTTTTTTTGGTAAAAAGGTGCTCCGGATTATGCTCTGTCAATGGACAATCTCGTCTTTTGTCACAC